>JAVSCE010014145.1:0-76725 GCA_032199065.1 Smutsia gigantea | reverse complement strand
TTTCTCCGTAGTTTCTGGAGCACAAGGCGGCGGTGTGTGGTTTCTTTGATGAGCTCAGAAACTATGTTTTTAGAAGGCGTGTTGCCGTCTTAAAAATGGTCAAAGCTCTACATTTCTGGGAATTGTTATTCATACACCTGCTGGGCAGTTTTCAAAGTAAAGGATGACAGCCTCAGATTCTAACTAGGATGAATCCGAGGGAGTTTGGCCAAATCTTTAGTGACTTAAACTGACAGAAATTTTATGTTAACTTCTACCTCCAAACAAGATAATTATGTTTAGGATTTGCACTGGCTTATAGGTGACTTCATATAATACAAATAATTGAGAGGCATCTCTAGATACCTAGTGTATAAGTCATGTAGGTACACAATCATTTGTCTGTGGTAACCAAACATTACAGAAACAGAAACAAACAAAAACACTACATTCCCAAAAGGGACAACTGTAATGTATCACTATATAAGTTTCCCCCAAAAGAAAAGGCTCCTGAAATTAGCCAAAGTTTCAACATCCTCACTGTGGAAAATGCACTCATTTAAAGCTACAGAAAGTTAAGAACCCAGAAGAGAACACCAACAATTGAAGTTTATTTTCCTTAGATTTATTATTGCTTTTCAAGAGTTGATTTCCAATTTTACAAAGCCCATGCATTTTCCCCAAAACGCAATACCAGATGGATTGGTTTGGTAGGATGCAGGCAAAGTAAATGGAAATTCAAACCAACAGATGTTAATAGACAATCACAGATGTAATCAGAAGCTTGGGTGTCCTGTCTATTGGTAACACAGAGGGATTAGGTCCAAATGTGTAGTCCCTGGCAATTTAGGGTGAATATCCTACCTACAACCTACTCTATGACACAAATATTTGAACATTATGGATATAGATGATATAGATATAGATATAGATATAGATACAGATATAGACATATGAATTAGATTTTCTACAGATCTCAAAATATGATGGCATGGGCTTTTAGGACTATGTAGAAGAATGAAGTAAAAAGGCTCCCAAAAAGCTTGCCATCCTGTCTGTCTTCTTGCACGATGTAAATCCTGCAGCTGCATCATAGGAAGGCCACTGTTTGTATGAGAGGCTATTAAATGGATAGTTTTGAATTTGTGGCTACTATTGTGTCTCAGTTTAAATATTGTGAAATACAGAACTAGGTAATTTTATTATATATACCACTTAAATATCCATCAGTAAATGTAAAGTATAATATGATTGAGTTGCCTGGAGTTGTTCTATACTGCTCATTGTCAATAAATGAGAAAGCAAATAATTTATCTTAATTTCTGTTTTGAAAAAGTGACTTGTCCCTCTCATAGAAAGAGGTGATTTTTTAATACAATTTTTTATAAAGGTATTATTGATATACACTCTTACGAAGGTTTCACATGAAAAACAATGTGGTAACTACATTCACCCATATTATCATGTCCCCCATACTCCATTGCAGTCACTGTCCATCAGCATAGTGAGATGCCACAGAATCTTCTTGCCTTCTCTGTGCTACACTGTCTTCCCTGTGACTCCTCACACCGTGTGTACTAATCATAATACCCCTCAATCCCATGCTCCCTCCCTACCCACCTGCCTTTCCCCACCCCTCCCCTTGGTAACTGCTAGTCCCTTCATGGAGTTTGTGAGTCTGCTGCTGTTTTGTTCCTTCAGTTATGCTTCGTTGTTATACTCCACAAACGAGGGAAATCATTTGGTAGAGGTGATTTCTTTAAAAAATTTTTTTTATCTGTTCAACCATTGTGGAAAGCAGTATGAAGGTTAATCAAAAAACAAAATAGAAATACCATTTGACCCAGGAATTTCACTCCTAGGAATTTACACTAAGAATGCAGCAGCCCAGTTTGATATGTTTATCGCAGCACTGTTTACAATAGCCAAGAAATGAAAACAACCTAAGTGTCCATCAGTAGATGAATGGATAAAGAAGGTGTGGTACATATACACAATGGAATATTATTCAGCCATAAGAAGAAAACAAATCCTACCATTTGCAACAACATGGATGGAGCTAGAGGGGATTATGCTCAGTGAAATAAGCCAGACGGAGAAAGACAAGTATCAAATGATTTCACTCATCTGTGGAGTATAAGAACAAAGAAAAAACTGAAGGAACAAAACAGCAGCAGACTCACAGAACCCAAGAATGGATTAACAGTTACCAAAGGCAAAGGGACTGGAAAAGATGGGTGGGAAGGGAGGGAGAAGGGGGAAAAAGGGGTATTACGATTAGCAGACATAGTCTAGTGGGGGTGGGGGGAGAAGAGACGGGGAAGGGAGTATAACATGGAGAAGACAAGTAGTGATCCTGTGGCATCTTGCTACGCTGATGGACAGTGACTGCAATGGGGTATATGGGGGGGACTTGATAATAGGGGGAGTCTAGTAACTATAATATTGCTCATATAATTGTACACTAATAATAGCAAAATAAAAAATACATATATTAAAATTTTTTTATCTGGACCCTTTTGTTCTTACAGTGTATCAAAGTTTACTAATTTCCTGATTAGTCAAAAATAATAGGGCACAATGCTCTAAGGGAGAGGAAGGCCTGACAAGGGTGTTCTTGTCAGTTTTTGTTATCCTAAACCACTACAAACTGTAAGTCAAATTTTATAGATATTTCTTTGGAATGATAAAACATAATGATGAGGTTGGAAAACATACATCAATAGTACATGTCTTTGAATAACTCCTACTCTGGATGTAGGTAAGCTGCTGACTCAAGCAACAAATGTTTCCTGGGTTCCCACTTTGTGACCATGTTGTTTATCTGAGAATCATCATGTACATATTCTAAATATATGTCTCAGCAATGGGAAGGTTTGCTTTAAAAAAAATTGCATATGACAAGTAATGATTCTATAGCATCTTACTATGCTGATGGACAGTGACTGTAATGGGGTATGTGGTGGGGACTTGATGATGGGGGGGTCTAGTGACATTAATGTTGTTCAACTGATAGTACATCAATGATACCAAAATTTTTAAAAATTGTATGGATGTTTATTATAACATTCTTTATAATTCTCCCAGGATCCAACATAGTGCCTGGCAAATAATTATTGAGTGAGTGAAATAAAGAAATAAACCAAGGGACAAGCTTTAAAAAGAAACCGATGCTACTACAAAGCCACAGTAATCAAGACAATTTGGTATTGGCACAAAAACAGACCCACAGACCAGTGGAATAGAATAGAAAATCCAAACATCAACCCAAACATATACAGTCAATTAATATTTGATAAGGGAGCCTTGGATATACACTGGGGAGATGACGGCCTCTTCAGCAGCTGGTGTTGGAAAAACTGGACAGCTACATGTAAGAGAATGAAACTGGACTACTGTCTAACCCCATACACAAAGGTAAACTCAAGGTGGATCAAAGACCTGAATGTAAGTCATGAAACCATAAAACTCTTAGAAAAAAATATAGGCAAAAATCTCTTGGACATAAACATGAGCGACTTCTTCATGAACATATCTCCCCGGGCAAGGGAAACAAAAGCAAAAATGAACAACTGGGACTATATCAAGCTGAAAAGCTTCTGTACAGCAAAGGACACCATCAGTAGAACAAAAAGACATCCTACAGTATGGGAGAATATATTCATAAATGACGTATCCGATAAGGGGTTGACATCCAAAATATATAAAGAACTCACGCACCTCAACAAACAAAAAGCAAATAGTCCAATTAAGAAATGGGCAGAGACATGAATAGACACTTCTCCAAAGAAGAAATTCAGATGGCCAACAGGCACATGAAAAGATGCTCCTCATCGCTAATCATCAGAGAAATGCAGATTAAAACCAAAATGAGAATGGCCAACATCCAAAACACAAACAACAACCAATGTTGGCGAGGATGTGGAGAAAAGGGAACCCTCTTACACTGCTGGTGGGAATGCAAATTAGTTCAACCATTGTGGAAAGCAGTATGGAGGTTCCTCAAAAACTCAAAATAGAAATACCATTTGACCCAGGAATCCCACTCGTAGGAATTTACCCTAAGAATGCAGCAGCCCAGTTTGAAAAAGACATATGCACCCCTATGTTTAACACAGCACTATTTACAATAGCCAAGAAATGGAAGCAACCTAAGTGTCCATCAGTAGATGAATGGATAAAGAAGGTGTGGTACATATACACAATGGAATATTATTCAGCCATAAGAAGAAAAGAAATCCTACCATTTGCAACAACATGGATGGAGCTAGAGGGTATTATGCTCAGTGAAATAAGCCAAGCTGAAAAAGGCAAGTATCAAATGATTTCACTCATATGTGGAGTATAAGAACAAAGAAAAAAACTGAAGGAACAAAACAGCAGCAGACTCACAGAACCCAAGAACGGACTAATAGTTACCAAAGGGAAAGGGACTGGGAAGATGGGTGGGAAGGGAGGGATAAGAGGGAAAAAGGGGTATTACGATTAGCAGACATAATGTTGGGGGGGCACGGGGAGGGCTGTACAACTCAGAGAAGACAAGTAGTGATTCTATAGAATCTCACTATGTTGATGGACAGTGACTGTAATGGGGTGGGTGGGGGGGACCTGATGCAGGGGTAGTTTAATAACCATAATATTGCACATGTAAGTGTAGATTAATGATACCAAAATAAATTATATAAAAAAAAGGAAACTAAAAAAAAAGAACACAAGCAATATTAGAATTTAGAAGGCATGAATATGAGTTCATACCGCAAAAAAGTTTACTGTCTAGTTAGAAAGACATTAACACCCATAACAACTAGAGATTAAGGCTGTTCACCACCTGGATTTGGGGTTTCAGATATTCACCCTGTGCCAAGTCCATCCAGAGAGCACACACCTACCATATATTGAGTACTTACTATATGCCAGGGACTGTGAAAATTGCTTTACCTAGATTATTTTATTTAAGCCTTTAAGCAACAATCTGAGCTAGGTGCTCATAGTATCCTCCTTTACATCTGAGGCAACCAAAGTTAAGAGAGATTGTCATTTTCCTGACATCACACTCAGGTAACTGGCATCACCAGGGCATAAAAACAGGACCTTCTGGTTCCAAAGTTCATAATTTTGACCACTATTCCTTAAAGCGCGTGTAAATGGATATAACCCTTCCGATGTAACAATACTCTTCCATTTTTAGTTTTTAAAACATGTTTATTTATTTAAAAATAAGGTAATATTACTATATTATAGAACAAATGGAAAAGGAAAAAATATAACCACTGTTAACATTTTGGTGTCTAATCTTCTTTCCTTAGATTTCTATTGTTTCAGATAATTTCAACAGCCTCATACATAGGATCCTTTTGGATTTTTAAAAATATAGCACTGTATCATGTACTCATTCTTCACAATTACCATATTAGTGGCTCCTTGGTGTGCCAAAAAAAACGTATGTGCTTGTGCATGTATGTAATTATATACTTAGTCCCTCTGAAATCTGGTAGTGGAATTCTTAAACTCCACGTGATTTTGTACAGTATTTTTACATTTTTCTATTAATGAAAACTCTTAGACTACCTTTTTTTATAGTTAGTACTACTATACTATGTATTAAATAAAAGTGTTCAGAGTATTCAAAAAGGTAAATGAGAGGTACTGTGTGCCACATCTTATTCACATTATTGCCCATGCTACTCTGGACCAGAGGAAGGTGGGGAAGGTGTATTACCAGATTTATAGCATCTAGGCACAAAATGGCAGTGGTCTGTATTAGAAGAGTGGTGATGGGCAGGTAGGAAATAGAGTGAATTTGAAGTATAATAGAATTTGCAGATTAGAAATGGAGATGGAGTCAAAGGTGACTCCTACTTTTTTATTTGTTTGTTGAGCACTTGGATGGATGGTAGTGCCCCTACTAAGACAAAGAATGCCAAGATAGGAACAGATTTGTGAAGGAAGTTGATGAATTTTAAAAATAAGTTTGTGAAGTGGTTTGGATAAATCAAGATGTCAAGAAGACAGCTAACAATACTAATCTGGAACTCAGAGAAGAGGCTCCACTAGAGATGTAAATTTTAGAATAGTCAGCATGTAGATAATAAGTAAGCCATAGGAAAACATGAGATGGCCGAGAGAGGGAGTACAGAGAGAGAAGAGAAGAGGTACAGGGGACAGCCCAATTTGTAAAGGAGAACACTACAGGTGAGACCAAAAATACGTAATTATAGCAACAGGAAGCAAACCGGGAGGGTGTTGTGTCAAGGATACTGAGTAAAAGGCTTTTTGAGAAAGGTGTCATGGCCATCTGTACCAAATGCTCCAGAGACAGCAAGTTAAATAAGACTGAAAAAGTCTGTTGCATTTGGAGACATAGAGTCTTTGTCGGCCTCACTAGAGGGACTCAGTTACACCGTGGTGGAGTGGAATCCCGACTGAGTGGGGGTGAGGAAGAGCTGGGGTCAGCTGGGGGCTAGTGAGTTGGTTTCTTGGAGTGCTGAGCTGTAAGGGGTGCTAAAGCTTTACGAGGATAACTTTATAAATACAGTTTGGATTGGTGGGAGTGAGGAGTTGGTGCTAATGAGTATAGGTTTCTTTCTGGGGTGATGAAAATGTTCTAAAGTTGATTATCTTATAATTGATTGAGCTACTTGGAAGGAGTCAGTGAAGGAGATGAAGAGAGGGACAAGTGGAGGATAACCAGCGACTAGGTCCAGGAGAAGTCAGAGGAGAGGATATCCAGAATGCACTGGGAAGGAATGCTTGAGAGATGAGAAGAAACAGCTTCTCCAATACCAAAGGGAAAAGGCAAAGGTGTGGGAGTGACAAAGTTATGTAGTAGAAATTTTTTTTTTCCACACAAGAGATTTTAACAGCTGAAAGAGAGAGTGGCTGTCTCTAGGCGGAGAACAGCAGCTCGTGGGTGAGGAAGTATGTTTTTAAGGAGTAGGGGAAGGGTGTGTTCTGCTATGGGACATTGGTGATTGGATCTTAAGGGGTGGGGCATCTTAGCGTGCCAGAATTTGCCTTCATTCCCATCTTTTTCTTTTCTTAATAGGGGCCTCTGGGGAACTGAGCGTAGAATCTCATTCTCTAGCTACTTCTGCTGGAAGGGGGTGCAGATTCTGGGGTTGGCGAGGCCATTGCCGTAGAGTTGGAAGGGTGGGCATCTTGCGATGATTCGTGATGTCATCATGGCTGGTTTCGTTATTCTTCGTGAGAAGGCTTTGATAGTCCCGGAGGAGTGACAAATCAGAGGCCAGTGTTGGGCAGAAGATTGAGCGACCGGGGAGATGGAAGATTGGTTCGTGGAGGATGATTGGGGAATGAGGGCTCCCAAGGCAGCTCAAATTCCTCCGAAGTTATCCCGGATAAGCCCCCAGAGATGATGCTGGGGTTCTTGTTTGCAGAGTCGAAGAATGAACTTAGCAAACACCCAAGGTAGGAGAGCGAGGGTAGGGGCTTTTATTTAGAGATAAAGTGAGAGGAAAGAGCTCCTGGCTCACACCAGGAGGGGACAAGAGAGCCCCTGCATAAGTTTTCTATTGCTACTATAACAAATGATCAGTAACAAATTGTTACTGCCTTGAAACAATCCAAATACATCAGCTCACAGTTCTGTAGGTCATAAGTCCCACAGACTTCTCTGCTGTTTCATGGCCCCAATCAAGGTGTTAGCTAGCTGGGCTCTTTAGCAGCAGGCCCTGGCAAGCCTCCAAACTTATTCAGGTTGTTAGCAGAATCTGTTCCTTCCAGTTGCAGAACTGAGGTCTGTTTCCCCAGCTGGGGGCCACCCTTAGCAGCCAGAGGTTTCCACCCCAGAGCCAGCAATGAGATGTTGATCCTTCTCACCCTAGAATCTTTGACTTCTCCTCCTTCCACATTCTCTTTGCCTCAGCTAGAGAAAGTTCTCTTTTTTAAGGACTCATGTGATTAAATTGGGACCCCTGGATAATTCAGGATACTCTTTCTATTGTAAAGCCCATAATCTTAATTATATCTGCAAAGTCCATTTTGCCATGCAATATAACATATTCACTGGTTCCAGGGATTAGGGTGTGGACATCTTTGGGGGCCCACTCTGCAGGCCCCAAGGTGACATCATCAACTATGAATAAGGAAGTAGAACAGGTGGGAGGTTTTAGAAAGAATGGAAATACTCTGAAGTGGAGAGTAAGTAGAGAACCTTCGTAAATTTGACAGGAGGCACTAAAGACTGAACTGAAGCCAGGGCTATCATGGTACCAACAGTCTTTCTCTGGCAACACTCGGCCACCTGGGCATGAGCAGGGAGAATGGGGGTGGTAGATGGAATAGATGGGCAAAGTGGGAAGGAAGTCTAGGATGGTGTCAATGAAACAATGGACGAGGGAATGAAAGGGGGTCAGGGAGAGAAGCAAAGAGAAGACAGAAATGACGGATAAGGGAAGAGTGAAAGGGTCAGGGGCCCAGAGATCTGGAGACATTGTGGAACATGTGAACCAGCAGTATTAGACGGACGAGTTTAAAGCATAAGGGATCAGGTGGTGAGGTTTATGAACTACTTATCTGAGCAGTTAGGGCAATGGCAGGGCCTGAAATGTGACAGAGAGTGAATGAGTGAGGTGGAGGGAGAAGAGTTCAGGGCATTAGAAGAGTAATTCTCACAGATGCTGAAGTCACCCAGAATGATGGCCAGACCACAGGGAGAGGAGAGACTGAAGATCAGGTGCCAAGCAGTTAATAATGAGTTGGAATGAGGAGAGGAATAGGGTAGTGCAGAAGGCATGAATGCCTCAAAAGAGCAAGGCATTTCACAAAAGCCTGGCATGATCTTAGTCTAGAAGTATCTCCAGAAATCAAAGAGATACAACTTTAGCTTTCAGCTCTGGTACATACAGTGTGAGAAGATAATTAGACAGCCTTGGAAGGCTGCAGAGAAAGTGTGTCCCTAGACTTCAGTTAAGTCCCAAAAGTATAGGGAATATTTAGAAATGTGATTGAGCAAATAGAGTTTGTGGTCATAAAGTAGGGATTTCAGAGGATATAAGAGAACGATTAGGAAGCCATCAAGGAGATTGGTGGGTGGAGGGAGGATCATAGAGTATTATGGAAATAAGTACCGGAGATGAAATAGGGATGTGAGTGGGGTGGGGAGGTTTTCACCCTAAACCCATCCCTTACCTTTTCAGGAGCAGACAGCCTGAGCCTGACCCTTTCCCAAAGCCAGGGTAATAGAAAGTGGTCTTGTGTAATGTAACTAAAGGCTGGAATGGAGACATACTTATTTAACATAATAAAGTTCAGGAGATAAGTCAAGAGGAGGTTAATCTTGTGCAAATGGTCTCCTTTAATATTAGCTGCTCCATTCAGAAGCCAAGCTATTATGAGGATCTCTGCTACTCCCTTTTTCTGTCCACAGGTTCAAAAACCACTAACTTAGTCCTAATCACCTGCGCTTAGATATACTTGATAATGAATGACAAATCCTGACAGTATTTTAAGAATAGGCAGGATAAAATTGGTTTATAAGTACCAAACAGCTCTTCGTCTGGGAAAGAGAAAGTTCTGGTAGGAGTGGAGGTTTGTGGTCCACGTGCTACTTACCATGATAAGACATCAGGGGGTCGGTTAGGATAGTGTAACACTGTAGATGGAGCAGGGATGGAAAGGAAATAAATTGATAGTCTAAAGAGAACCGTCTCAAACATCCACCACTTGGGGAAATGTTGGTTGAAATATAGTACTTGAATCAGAAGTGAGGGCTGGTCTAACTGCTGGGTCTGTGTATACACTTGACTGGCTAACACTGAGATTGCTTTGTCTTTATTGTATGACTTCCCTTCCACCATAGGGAATAAGTGTTGGGACCACATGAAGAAATGGCAGACATAGTTCTGAGAGTCTCCTGGCTGGCACTGGAACAGGTGCCTTAGAAAATTCAGCAGCAGCAAAAAGGAGGCCTGATTCACTTCCATGGTGGATTTGCCTGGAAGCAAGAGCCTAAACTTGCCAGTTTCATATGAATCGTCATCATGTGGAGCTCATGCATAAACTGAAGAATCTTCTGGAGAGGAACTCTAGACACCATTTTAAGTGCCCAAGATGTTTCTTATGTTGGGCAAAATTTGGGAAATTTTAGCCTAAGGCAATAATTCTCTACCCCTATTTTTTCTATGTAGTTGAGCAAATTACACTCCTCCTAAAGAATATTAGCCATCATCTTCAATCAGAGACCATGCCATCTTGGAAGGGGTTACCAGGACTATAAGGCTGTCTGGAGTTGGGTAAGAGGGAGGAAGGAAGGGAGGATAGAGGGAATTTAAGTAGCTTTAAACAGCCTTGCGAGAAAGACGTAGTCTCCTTCGCAATAGGGAGGGTCATCCCCCACCATCCCACTTCCAATCTTTCCTGTGTGACAGTCACCAGCCCCAACTAGCCTATGGGAAGAGAATGCATTAACAAGCTTAATAGCTCTGTTCTGATGCTTAGAGTGTTCTGTGACTATAATTCTTGTGAGTCAGTCTCTGAAAGGTAAATCACCTTGATATTCTGGTGAAGTTGAATTTTAAACCAACCAAACTAAAGACCAGACTTCACAGATGGGTGCCCACACTAGGAAAGTGAGTCCCTGTAGGGCACATCTGGACAGCCTGCTAGCCTTCCACACAACACTTACTTCCTTCATCAGTTGCCTCTCTCTCTCATTGCTCTGCCTGGTTCTATTCCTATGATAATGGGCGCACACATCCTCCACGCAATTAGGGCACGGCATATGATTGTATCACCTTACTTCAACTTGCTCTTCTTAAAAGGAATGGGACTTGAATTGCAAATTAAAAGTTTTTTTTGTGAAGGAACGTGATATTACTGGAGGACATGGTAACTTTATGCAGACTTGACTTTTTATCTGTTAGCTCAAACTAAAATGTCTAATGAGAAAGGTATGAAGTCCACCTGTTTATCCGTCTTTTCTGTAATAAAGGGAGGTAATAATTGCACAATGGTGTGCCTTCTTTGTGAAAGTATCCAGTCCATGACCTCAAACATGAAATAGATACTATATCAATTCTGTTTACAACTTCCTAGTAGTTCAGTATAATCAGGGATAAAGAGACATAGAATGAGTAATAATGGATGAAAACCTTTGACTTCTCAGTTTCTTCAACCCTTCTAATCTTAGGTGTATTTTCACATAGTGGCCTTTAAAGTATATATTATATACAATCTATAAATTCAACATGAAATAACACCTTGCTTTCATACTGTTGTTAGTGAAAAGAATCCAGAGTAGTTTCATATGTCATTAACTCATTCGTGGGAATGTCAGTTGGTGCAGCCACTGTGGAAAGCAGTATGGAAGTTCCTCAAAAAACTAAAAATAGAAATGCCATACAACCCAGTAATTCACTTACAGGAATTTACAAAGAAACCAAAACACACGATTTGAAAAGATCTTTATCTTTATCTCCATATTATTTATAATAGCCAAGATGTAGAAGAAACCTAAATGTTCATCAATTGATGAATGGATAAAGAATATGTGGTACATATACACAGTGGAATATTACTCAGCCATAAAAAAAGAAATCTTGCCATTTGCAATAACATGGATGGACCTAGAGGGTATTATGCTAAGTGAAATGAGCCAGGCAGAGAAACACAAATACCATATGATTTCACTTATTTGTGAAATAGGAAAAAAAAACCAGAATGAACAAAACAGCAGACTCATAGACACTGAGAAGTGACTGGTGATGTCCACGAGGGAGGGTTTGGGGTGGGTGAGTGGGGAGGGGGAGGAGGATAAAGGTAAACAAAAATTCTCAATCATAATGTAAGTTGGTCACGGGGATGGCAGTACAGCATGGAGAATATAGCCAATGATTCTGTAACATCTTCCTGTGTTGACAGATACTAACTGCACTAGTGGGGGTGAGGATTTAATAATATGGGTAACAGTTGTTCATTGTGTGTATTGTTGAAACCAATATAAGACTGTATATCAATGATACTTCAATAAAAAAGTCCTATTTTCTTTTGTGCTTTTAAAATCCATAATTTTCTATTTAATTTCTGACATTGTATCATCCACCCCCTGACCCACCCTGGCATTCTTCCTCTTCCCCTGCTCTTTCTTAGCTAGTCTTCATAAATTAATCATGTCCTTCTTTTAACCTGCTCTTCCTCTAGTCTGGTTTCATTCATTATATTTACTTTTCTTCTAATTAGATTTGAGGAAAGAATTTCTTGTTTTCATTGTATGTATTCTAAGTTTCTCCACTTAGCAACCTGTTACTACTCAATACATATATTTGATCAATTGTAATTTTTACCCATTTTGAGTCCATCTATTCCATTAACATTTATCAAGTACCTACTATGTGCTGAGTTTTATAAAGGCAAAAAGGTATAGCATATATTTCTTATTTTGTTTATTTTGCTATCATTAATGTACAATTACATGAACAACATTATGGTTACTAGACTCCCTCTATTATCAAGTCCCCACCACATACCCCATTACAGTCACTGTCCAATAACATAGTAAGATGCTATAGAGTCACCACTTGTCTTCTCTGTGTTATACTGCCTTCCCAGTGTCCCCCCCTACATTATACCTGCAAATTGTTATGCCCCATTTCCCTCCTTATGCCTCCCTTCCCACTCATCCTCCCCAATTACTATCCTTTTATTAACTGTTAGTCCATTCTTGGGTTCTCTGAGTCTGCTGCTGTTTTGTTCCTTCAGTTTTTTCTTTGTTCTTATACACTACAGATGAATGAAATCACTTGATACCTGTCTTTCTCTGCCTGGCCTATTTCACTGAGCATAATACCCTCTAGCTCCATCCATGTTGGTGAAAATGGTAGGATTTATTTCCTTCTTATGGCTGAATAATATTCCATTGTGTATATGTACCACATCTTCTTTATCCATTCATCTACTGATGGACACTTAGGTTGCTTCCATTTCTTGGCTATTGTAAATAGTGCTGCGATAAACATAGGGGTGCATGTGTCTTTTTCATACTGGGCTGCTGTAGTCTTAGGGTAAATTCCTAGGAGTGGAATTCCTAGGTCAAATAGTATTTCTATTTTGAGTTTTTTGAGGAACCTCCATACTGCTTTCCACAATGGTTGAACTATTTTACATTCCCACCAGCAGTGTAGGAGGGTTCCCCTTTCGCCACATCCTTGCCAACATTTGTTGTTGTTTGTGTTTTGGATGTTGGCCATCCTCACTGGTGTGAGGTGATATCTCATTGTGGTTTTAATTTGCATTTCTCTGATGATTACGATGTGGAGCATCCTTTCATGTGCCTGTTGGCCATCTGAATTTCTTCTTTGGAGAAGTTTCTGTTCAGCTCCTCTGCCCATTTTTTAATTGGCTTATTTGCTTTTTGTTTATTGAGGTGTGTGAGCTCTTTAAATAATTTGGATGTCAACCCCTTATCGGATATGTCATTTATGAACATATTTGCCCATACTGTAGGATGTCTTTTTGTTCTACTGATGGTGTCCTTTGCTGTACAGAAGCTTTTTACTTTGATATAGCCCTACTGGTTCATTTTTTCTTTTGTTTCCCTTTCCCCGGGGAGATATGTTCATGAAGAAGTTGCTCATGTTTATGTCCAAGAGATTTTTAACCTATGTTTTTTTTCTAAGAGTTTTATGGTTTCAAGACTTACATTCAAGTCTTTGATCCATTTCGAGTTTACTTTTGTGTATGGGGTTAGACAATAATCCAGTTGAATTCTCTTACATGTAGCTGTCCAGTTTTGCCAACACCAGTTGTTGAAGAGGATGTCATTTTCCCATTGTATATCCATGGTTCCTTTATCATATATTAATTGAACATATATGCCTGCATTTATATCTGGGCTCTATAGTCTGTTCCATTGGTCTACTGGACTGTTCTTGTGCCAGTACCAAATTGCCTTGATTACTGTGGCTTTGTAATAGTGATTGAAGTCAGGGAACATAATTCCCCCACTTTATTCTTTCTTCTCAGGATTGCTTTGGCTGTTCGGGGTCTTTTGTCTTTCCATATGAATTTTAGAACTATTCATTCTAGTTCATTGAAGAATGCTGTAGGTATTTTGATAGGGATTGCATTGAATTAGTACATTGATTTAGGCAGGATGGCCTTATTGACAATATTAATTCTTCCTATCCATGAGCATGGGAAGTGTTTCCATTTTTTGTATATTCTTTAATTTCTCTCATGAGTATCTTGTAGTTTTCAGAGTACAGGTCTTTCACGTCCTTGTTAGGTTTATTCCTAGGTATTTTATTCTTTTTGATGCGACTGTGAATGGAATTTTTTCCTGATTTCTATTTCTGCTACTTCACTATTAGTGTATAGAAATGCAACAGATTTCTGTGTATTAATATTGTGTCCTGCAATTTTACTGAATTCAGATATTAGATCTAATAGTTTTGGAGTGGATTCTTTAGGGTTTTTTATTTACAATATTATGTCATCTGCAAACAGGGACACTTTGACTTCTTCCTTACCAGTCTGGATGCCTTCTATTTCTTTGTGTTGTCTTGTTGCCATGGCTAGGACCTCTAGAACTATGTTGAATAAAAGTGGGGAGAGTAGGCATCCTTGTCTTGTTCCTGACCTTAAAGGAAAAGCTTTCAGCTTCTCGCTGTTAAGTATAATGTTGGCTGTGGGTTTGTCATATATGGCTTTTATTATGTTCAGGTACTTGCCCTCTATACCCATTTTTTGAGAGGTTTTATTATGAATGGATATTGAATTTTGTCGAATGCTTTCTCAGCATCTATGGAAATGATCATACGGTTTTTTTCCTTCTTTTTGTTGATGTGGTGGATGAGGTTGATGGATTTTCAAACGTTGTACCATCCTTGATCATGATGGATGATCTTTTTGATGTATTTTTGAATTTGATTTGCTAATATTTTGTTGAGTATTTTTCATCTATGTTCATAAGGGATATTTGTCTGTAATTATCTTTTTTTCTGGTGTCTTTGCCTGGTTTTTGTATTAGAGTGGTGTTGGCCTCATAGAATGAGTTTGGGAGTAATCCCTCTTCCTCTACTTTTTGGAAAATGTTAAGGAGGATGCATATTAGGTCTTCACTAAATGTTTGATAAAATTCAGCAGTGAAACCATCTGGTCAAGGAGTTTTGTTCATAGGTAGTTTTTTGATTATCAATTCAATTTCTTTGCTGGTAATTGGTCTATTCAGATTTTCTGTGTCTTCCTGGTTCACTCTTGGAAGGTGTGTTATTCTAGAAAATTGTCCATTTCTTCTAGGTTATCCAGTTTGTTAGCATATAATTTTTCATAGTATTTTCTAATAATTCTTTGTATTTCTGTGGTGTCTGTAGTGATTTTTCTTGTTTTTTTCTTTTTTCTTTTATTTTTTTAATTAATGTATTATTGATATACCCTCTTATGAAGGTTTCACATGAAAAAACAATGTGGTCACTACATTTACCCATATTATCAAGTCCCCACTCATACCACAAGTCAGTCACTGTCCATCAGTGCATTCACTGTTTGCCTTCTCAGTGCTACACTGTTTTCCCCATGATTCCCCACACTATGTGTACTAAACATAATACCCCACAATACCCTTCTCCCACCCTCCCCTTTGGTAACCACTAGTTCCTTCTTGGAGTCTCTGAGTCTGCTGCTATTTTGTTCCTTCAGTTTTGATTCATTGTTATACTCCACAAATGAGGGAAGTCATTTGGCACCTGTCTTTCTCTGCCTGGCTTATTTCACAGAGCATAATATCCTTCAGCTCCATCCATGTTGTTGCAAATAGTAGGATTTGTTTCTTTCTTATGGCTGAATAGTAATCCATTGTTTATATGTACCACATCTTCTTTATCCATTCATCTACTAATGGACACTTAGATTGCTTCCATATCTTGGCCATTGTAAAAAGTGCTGCGATAAACGTAGGGGTGCATATGTCTTTTTGAATCTGAGAAGTTGTATTCTTTGGGTAAATGCCAAGGAGTGGGATTCCCGGGTCAAATGGTATTTCTATTTTTAGTTTTTTGAGGAACCTCCATATTGCTTTCCACAATGGTTGAACTAGCTTACATTCCCACCAGCAGTGTAGGAGGGTTCCCCTTTCTCCGCATCCTCACCAGCATTTGTTGTTCTTAGTTTTTTTGATGCTGGCCATCCTTACTGGTGTGAGGTGATATCTCATTGTGGTTTTAATTTGCATTTCCCTGATGATTAGTGATGTGGAGCATCTTTTCATGTGTCTGTTGGCCATCTGAATTTCTTCTTTGGAGAGCTGTCTCTTCCTATCCTTTGCCCATTTTTTAATCGGGTTATTTGCCTTTTGGGTGTAGAGGCATGTAAGTTCTGTATATATTTTGGATGTTAACCCCTTGTTGGATATGTCATTTACAAATATATTCTCCCATACTGTAGGATGCCTTTTTGTTCTGTTGATGATGTCCTTTGCCATACACAAATTTTTAGTTTGATGTAGTCCCATGAGTTCATTTTTGCTTTTGTTTCCCTTGCTTGAGGAGATGCGTTCAGCAAGAAGTCGCTCATGCTTATATTCAGGAGAATTTTGCCTATGTTGTCTTCTAAGAGTTTTATGGTTTCATGACTTACATTCAGGTCCTTGATCCATTTCAAGTTTACTTTTGTGTATGGGGTTAGACAATAATCCAGTTTCATTCTCTTGTATGTAGCTGTCCAGTTTTGCCAACACCAGCTGCTGAAGAGGCTGTCATTTCCCCATTTTATGTCCATGGCTCCTTTATCATATATTAATTGATCATATATGCTTGGGTTTATATTAGGGCTCTCTAGTCTGTTCCATTGGTCTATGGGTCTGTTCTTGTGCCAGTACCAAACTTTCTTGAGTACTGTGGCTTTGTAGTAAAGCTTGAAGTGGGGGAGCATAATCTCCCCAGCTTTATTCTTCTTTCTCAGGATTGCTTTGGCTATTCGGGGTCTTTTGTGGTTCTATATGAATTTTAGAATGGTTTTCTCTAGTTCATTGAAAAATGCTATTGGTATTTTGATAGGAATTGCACTGACTCTGTAGATTGCTTTAGACAGGATGGCCATTTTGACAATATTAATTCTTCCTACCCATGAGCACGGGATGTGTTTCCATTTATTTGTATCTTCTTTAATTTCTCTCATGAGTATCTTGTAGTTTTCAGAGTATAGGTCTTTCACTTCCTTGGTTCGGTTTATTACTAGGTACTTTATTCTTTTTGATACAACTTTGAATGGAATTGATTTCCTGATTTCTCTCTCTGCTAGGTCATTGTTAGCATATAGGAATGCCACAGATTTCTGCGTATTAAATTTTGTATCCCACAACTTTGCTAAATTCAGATATTAGATCTAGTAGTTTTGGAGTATTTTCTTTAGGGTTTTTTATGTAAAATGTCATGTCATCTGCAAAAAGGGACAGTTTAACTTCTTCCCTGCCAATCTGGATGCCTTTTATTTCTTTGTGTTGTCTGATTGGCGTGGCTAGGACCTCCAATACTATGTTGAATAGAAGTGGGGAGAGTGGCCATCCTTGTTCTTGTTCCCGATCTTAAAGGAAAAGCTTTCAGCTTCTCGCTGTTAAGTATGATGTTAGCTGTGGGTTTGTCATATATAGCCTTTATGATGTTGAGGTACTTGCCCTCTATGCCCATTTTGTTGAGAGTTTTTATTATGAATGGATGTTGAATTTTGTCAAATGGTTTTTCAGCATCTATAGAGATGATCATGTGGTTTTTGTCCTTTTTGCTGATGTGGTGGATGATGTTGACGGATTTTCGAATGTTGAACCATCCTTGCATCCCTGGAATAAATCCTACTTGATCATGATGGATGATCCTTTTGATGTATTTTTGAATTCGGTTTGCTAATATTTTGTTGAGTATTTTTACATCTATGCTATTCAGGGATATTTGTCTGCAGTTTTCTTTTTTTGTGGTGTCTTTGCCCAGTTTTGGTCTTAGAGTGACACTGACCTCATAGAATGAGTTTGGAAGTATTTCTTCTTTTTCTACTCCTTTGGAAAACTTTAAGAAGGATGGGTATTAGGTCTTCACTAAATGTTTGATAAAATTCAGCAGTGAAGCCATCTGCTCCAGACGTTTTGTTCTTAGGTAGTTTTTGATTACCAGTTCAATTTCTCTGCTGGTAATTGGTCTGTTGAGATTTTCTATTTCTTTCTGGGTCAGCCTTGAAAGGTTGTTTTTTTCTAGAAAGTTGTCCATTTCTTCTAGGTTATCCATGTAGTGATTTTTCTTTTCTCATTTCTGATTCCATTTATTTGTGTAGACTCTCTTTTTTTCTTGATAAGTCTGGCCAGGGGGTTATCTATTTTGTTTATTTTCTCAAAGAACCAGCTTTTGCTTTCATTGATTCTTTCTATTGTTTTATTCTTCTCAATTTTATTTATTTCTGCTTTAAGCTTTATTGTGTCCCTCCTTCTACTGACTTTGTGTCTCATTTGTTCTTCCTTTTCTAGTTTCATTAATTGTGAGTTTAGACTGTTCATTTGGGATTTTTCTTCTCTCCTGAGACAGGCCTATTTTGCAATATATTTCCCTCTTAGCATGGCTTTTGCTCGTACCACAGATTCTGCGGTGTTTAATTACTGTTGTCGTTTGTCTCCATATATTTTTTGATCTCTGTTTTTATTTTGTGACTGATCCATTGATTATTTAGGAGCATGTTATTAAGGCTCCATGTGTTAGTGGGCTTTTTTGTTTCTTTGTGTAATTTATTTCTAGTTTCATACCTTTGTGATCTGAGAAGCATGTTGGTACAAATTCAATCTTTTTGAATTTACTGAGGCTCCTTTTGTGGCCTAGTATATGATCTTTTCTTGAAAACGTTCCATGTGCACTTGAGAAGAATGTGTATCCAGCTGCTTTTGGATGAAGTGTTCTGTAGATGTGCTTAGGTCTGTCTATTCTAATACATTGTTCAGTGCCTCTGTCTCTTTATTTTCTCTCTGGTTGGTCTGTCCTTTGGAGTGAGTGGTGTGTTGACGTCTCCCAAAATGAATACATTGCATTTTATTTCCCCCTTCAAGTCTGTTCGTATTTGTTTCACATATGTGGGAGCTCCTGGGGTGGGTGCGATAGATGCTTATATTAGTTATATTCTCTTGTTGGACTGACCCCTTTACATTATGTAATGTCCTTTGTTTCTTGTGATGTTCTTTGTTTTGAAGTCTTATTTGTCTGATACAATATTGCAGTCCTGCTTTTTTCTCCCTATTAGTTGCATGAAATATCATTTTCCATCCCTTTACTTTCAGTCTGTGTAGGTCTTTGTGTTTGAAGTGAGTCTCTTGTAGGCAGCATATAGATAGGTCTTGCTTTTTTAATTTAATTTAATTTATTCATTTATTTATTTAATTAAAATTTTTTTATGTTGGTTTCGTTAATGTACAATCACTTGAACAACATTATGGATACTAAACCCCCTATTATCAAGTCACACCCACAGACCCCATTACAGTGACTATCCATCAGCGTAGTAAGAAGCCATAGAATCATTACTTGTCTTCTATGTAAATACTGCCTTTCCCGTATCCACCTCCCTGCTACGTTATGTGTGCTAATCGTAATGACCCTTTTCCCCCTTACCCCTCCATTCCCACCCATCCTCCCCAGTCCCTTTCCCTTTGGTAACAGTTAGTCCATGCTTGGGTTCTGTGTGTCTGCTGCTGTTTTGTTCCTTCAGTTTTTTCTTTTTTCTTATACTCCGCAGATGAGTGAAATCATTTGGTACTTGTCTTTCTCCACCTGGCTTATTTCACTGAGCATAATCCCCTCTAGCTCCATCCATGTTGGCGCAAATGGTAGGATTTATTTTCTTCTTATGGCTGAATAATATTCCATGGTGTATATGTACCACCTCTTCTTTATCCATTCATCTACTGAGGGACACTTAGGTTGTTTCCATTTCTTGGCTATTGTAAATATTGCTGTGATAAACATAGGGGTGCATATGTCTTTTTCAAACTGGGCTGGTGCATTCTTAGGGTAAATTCCTAGAAGTGGAACCCCTGGGTCAACTCCTGCTTTTTTCTCCCTATTAGTTGCATGAAATATCTTTTTCCATTCCTTTACTTTCAGTCTGTGTATGTCTTTGTGTTTGAAGTGAGTCTCTTATAGGCAGCATATAGATGCATTTTGTTTTATCCATTCAGTGACTCTATTTCTATTTTGAATTTTTTGAGGAACCTCCATACTGCTTTCCACAATGGTTGACCTAATTTACATTAACACCAGCAGTGTAGGAGTGTTCCCCTTTCTCTGCATCCTCGCCAACAATTGTTTTTTGTCTTTTGCAAGTTGCCATGCTAACTGGTGTGAGGTGATACCTCCTTGTGGTTTTAATTTGCATTTCTCTGATGATTAGTGATGTGGAGCATCCTTTCATGTGCCTGTTGGCTATCTGAATTTCTTCTTTGGAGAAGTTTATGTTCAGCTCTTCTACCCATTTTTTAATTGGCTTATTTGTTTTTTGTTTGTTGAGGTGTGTGAGGTCCTTTAATAATTTGGATGTCAACCCCTTATCAGGTATGTCATTTATGAATATATTTTCCCATTCTGTAGGATGTCTTTTTGTTCTACTGATGGTGTCCTTTGCTGTACAGAAGCTTTTTAGAGATGCACACTTGTTCATTTTTGCTTTTGTATCCCTTGCCTGGGGATATATGTTCACAAAGAAGTTGCTCCTATTTATGTACAAGAGATTTTTGCCTATGTTTTTTTTCTAAGAGTTTTATGGTGTCATGACTTACGTTACATTCAGGTCTTTGATCCATTCTGAGTTTTCTTTTGTGTATGGGATTAGACAATAATCCAGTTTCATTCTCTAACATGTAGCTGTCCAGTTTTGCCAATACCAGTTGTTGAAGAGGCTGTCATTTCCCCATTGTATATCTATGGCTCCTTTATCGTATATTAATTGACCATATATGCTTGGGTTTATATCTGGGCTCTCTAGTCTGTTCCACTGGTCTATGGGTCTGTTCTTGTGTCAGTACCATATTGTCTTGATTACTGTAGCTTTGTAGTAGAGCTTGACGTCAGGGACCGTAATTCCCCCTGTGTTATTCTTCCTTCTCAGGATTGCTTTGGTTGTTCGGGGTCTTTTGTCTTTCCATATAAATTTTAGAACTATTCATTCTAGTTCATTGAAGAATGCTGTAGGTATTTTGATAGGGATTGCATTGAATCTGTAGATTGCTTTAGGCAGGATGGCCGTTTTGACAATATTAATTCTTAGCTAAGAGCATAGGATGAATTTCCATTTATTTGTGACCTCTTTAATTTCTTTTAAGAGTGTCTTGTGGTTTTCAGTGTATAGGTCTTTCACTTCCTTGGTTAGGTTTATTCCTAGGTATTTTATTCTTTTTGATGTGATTGTGAATGGAATTGTTTTCCTGATATATCTCTGCTAGTTCACCATTAGTGTATAGGAATGCAACAGATTTCTGTGTATTAATATTGTGTCCTGCAACTTTGCTGAATTCACATATCACATCTAGTATTTTTGGAGTAGATTCTTTAGGGTTTTTTATGTACAATATCATGTCATCTGCAAACGGACAGTTTGACTTCTTCCTTACCGGTCTGGATGCCTTTTATTTCTTTGTGTTGTCTTATTGTCGTGGCTAGGACCTCCAGAACTATGTTGAATAAAAGAGGGGAGAGTGGGCATCCGTGTCTTTTTCCTGATCTTAAAGGAAAAGCTTTCAGCTTCTCGCTGTTAAGTATAATGTTGGCTGTGTGTTTGTCTTATATGGCGTTTATTATTTTGAGGTACTTGCCCTCTATACCCATTTTGTTGAGTTTTTATCATGAATGGATATTGAATTTTGTCGAATGCTTTTTCAGCATCTATGGAGATGACCATGTGTTTTTTTTCCTTGTTTTTGTGGATGTGGTGGATGAGGTTGATGGATTGTCAAATGTACCATCCTTGCATCCCTGGGATGAATCCCACTTGATCATGATAGATGATCTTTTTGATATATTTTTGAATTCGGTTTCTAATATTTTGTTGAGTATTTTTGCATCTATGTCCATCAGGGATATTGGTCTGTAATTTTATTTTTTATGGTGTCTTTGTCTGGCTTTGGTATTAGAGTGTTGCTGGTCTCGTAGAATGAGTTTGGGAGTATTCCTTCCTCTTCTACTTTTTGGAAAACTTTAAGGAGGATGTGTATTAGGTCTTCACTATATATTTGATAAAATTCAGCAGTGCAACCGTCTGGTCCAGGGATTTTATTCTTAGGTCGTTTTTTGATTACGATTTCAATTTCTTTGCTGGTAATTGGTCTATTCAGATTTTCTGTTTCTTCCTGAGTGATCCATGGAAGGTTGTATTTTTCTAGAAAGTTGTCCATTTCTTCTAGGTTATCTAGTTTGTTACCATATAATTTTTCATGATATACTCTCATAATTATTTGTATTACTGTGCTGTCCGTAGTGATTTTTCCTTTTTCACTTCTGATACTTTTTATGTGTGTAGACTCTCTTTTTTTCTTGATAAGTCTGAGTAGGGGTTTATCTATTTTGTTTATTTTTTCAAAGAACCAGCTTCTGCTTTCGTTGATTCTTTCTATTGTTTTATTCTTCTCAATTTTATTTATTTCTGCTCTAATCTTTATTATGTCCCTCCTTCTACTGACTTTGGGCCTCATTTGTTCTTCCCTTTCTAATTTGATTAATTGTTAGTTTAGACTATTCATTTGGGATTGTTCTTCTTTCCTGAGGTATGCCTGTGTTGCAATATATTTCCCTCGTAGCACAGCTTTTGGTGCATCCCACAGATTTTGTGGTGTTGAATTATTGTTGTCATTTGTCTCCATATATTGCTTGATCTCTGTTTTTATTTGGTCATTGATCCATTCATCATTTAGGAGCATGTTATTAAGCCTCCATGTGTTTGTGGGATTTTTTGTTTTCTTTTTGTAATTTATTTTTAATTTCATACCTTTGTGATCTCAAAAGTTTTTGGTACAATTTCAATCTTTTTGAATTTACTGAGGTTCTTTTTGTGACTTTGTATATGATTTATTCTTGAAAATATCCCATGTGCACTTGAGAAGAATGTGTATCCTTTTGCTTTTGGATGAAGTGTTCTGTAGATGTCCGTTAGGTCCATCTTTTCTAATACATTGTTCAGTGCCTCTATTTATTTTCTGTCTGGTTGATCATCCTTTGGGGTGACTGGTGTGCTGAAGTCTCCCAAAATGCATGCATTGCATTCTATTTCCCTCTTTAATTCTGTTAGTATTTGTTTCACATATGTAGGTGATCCTGTGTTGGGTGCATAGATATTTATAATACTTATATCCTCTTGTTGGACTGACCCCTTTATGATTATGTAATGTCCTTTTTGTCTCTTGTTACTTTCTTTGTTTTGAAGTCTTATTTGTCTGATACAAGTACTGCAACTCCTGCTTTTTTCTCCCTATTAGTTGCATGAAATATCTTTTTCCATTCCTTTACTTTCAGTCTGTGTATGTCTTTGTGTTTGAAGTGAGTCTCTTATAGGCAGCATATAGATGCATTTTGTTTTATCCATTCAGTGACTCTATGTCTTTTGATTGGTGCATTCAGGCCATTTAAATTTAGGGTGATTTTGGATAGGTATGTACTTATTGCCATTGGAAGCTTTAGATTCATGGTTACCAAAGGTTCAAGGGTAATTCCCTTACTATCAGTCTAATTTAACTCACTTCACATGCTATTAAAAACGCAACCTAAAAGTTATTTTTTTTTTCTTCCTTTTTCTTCCTCCTCCATTCTTTGTATGTTATGGATCATATTCTGTACTCTTTGTCTATCCCTTGGGTGACATCCATTTAGTATTAGGAATACTTCCATCTATAGGAATCCCTCCAAAATGCACTGTAGAGGTTGTTTGTGGGAGGTAAATTCTCTCAGATTTTGCTTATCTGAAAATTGTTTAATCAGTCCTTCAAATTTAAATGATAACCTTGCCGGGTAGAGTATTCTTGGTTCAAGGCCCTTCTGCTTCATTGCATTAAATATATCATGCCACTCCCTTATGGCCTGTAAGGTTTCTGTTGAGAAGTCTGATGATAGCCTGATGGGTTTTTCTTTGTATGTGATCTTTGTTCTCTCTCTAGTTGCTTTTCAAAGTCTGTCTTTATCCTTGACCTTTGCCATTTTAATTATCATGTGTCTTGATGTTGTCTTCCTTGGGTTCCTTTTATTGGGAGATCTGTGCACCTCCATGGCTTGAGAGACTATCTCCTTCCCCAGATTGGGGAAATTTTCAGTGATTACCTCCTCAGTGACACTTTCTATCTCTATTTCTCTCTCTTCTTCTTCTGGTACCCCAATAATGCGAATATTGTTCCGTTTGGATTGATCACACAGCTTTCTCTATATTCTTTCATTCTTAGAGATTCTTTTTTCTCTCTGTGCCTCAGCATTTTTGTATTCCTCTTCTCTAATTTCTATTCCATTTACTGTCTCTTCTACTACAACTAATCTGCTTTTAAATCCCTCCATTGTATGTTTCTTGTCAGATACGGAATTTCTTAATGATTGAATCTCTGACTTAAATTCGTTCCTGAGTTCTTGAATATTTTTCTGTACCTCCATAAACATATTTATTATTTTTATTTTGAACTCTCTTTCAGGAAGATTGGTGAGTTCAGTTTCATTTGGTCCTTTTTCTTGGGTTTGTGAGATTTTGGTCTGAACCATGTTCTTTTGACGTTTCATATTTCTGTGTGGTACCCACTAGTGCACAGAAATTCCAGTCTCTGGAGTTTCTCAGCCCCTAGAATGAGGTTGGGAGTCCTAGGGGAGGGGAGCAGATGCCTGGTGGGAGAAAAGATATGTTTCCTGATTCCCGTCTGTGGTGCCTGTCTCCAGTGTCAGAGCCAGTGGGCCAAGCACACACGTGTAAACAAACCTCTGTGTTTTGCGTCTCTAGCTGTTGTAAGTGGGGCCTCCGTCTGGCTGGCCTGACACCAGCACAGTGACTGCCAGTTTGGGAACCGGTGCCGGCAGGCTAGGAGGAAGGTGCAGCAGGCTGCGTGTCCCAGTGGGGGGCCTTGGAGCTGAGTAGGCCGCCAGGGGTTGGAGCACCTGAAGCTCCTCAACGTTCCCAACCAGCTGGGCAGAGAATGCCCAGACAGCATTGTCCAGCTCTCCCTTCTCCTGTGCAGCAACTCCGTACAAACCCGATCCCTTCAGCAGCCCTCTCACTGCTAGGTAGCCTCTCAGACCTCACCGCCTCCTCTGACACAGAGCGGCTGGATGCGGATTCGCCCCTCCACAAATGGCCGGAGTGTCAGTCTCTCAAACACTCCGCCTGGCCGAGCTCCCCAATGTCCAGGGCACCACACAATGTAGGTTTCCGCTCACAAAGCAGATCTCCAGGGCTAGGCACTCAGCAATTCTAAACTTCCACCCCCTTCTTGTTCTGTTTCTCTTCCTCCTGCCAGTGAGCTGGGGTGGGGGATGGGCCTGGGTCCCACCAGATTAAGGCATTCCTACATTACCCTATTTCATGAGGTTTGCTCTGTTCATGTGGTCTGTATGCAGTCTGGTTCAGCCTTCTTTCCTGTTGCTGTTTTAGGGTTAGTTGTATTAATTAACTATATTTTTGCACTATTTTTGGTTTGGGGAGGAGTTCTCTGTGTCACCTTTCATGCTGCCATCTTGAATCCGGGTCTTGTTTTTTTATCCATTCAGTGACTCTACGTCTTTTGATTGGTACATTCAGGCCATTTACCTTTAGGGTGATTATCAATAGGGTATGTACCTATTGCCATCGCAGGCTTTAGATTTGTGAATACCAAAGGTTCAAGGGTAATTCTCTTACTATCTGACAGTCTAATTTAACTCACTTCGTATGCTATTACAAACACAACCTAAAGATTCCTTTTTTTTTCTTCTTTTTCTTTCTCTTCCATTCTTGGTATGTTATGAAACATATTCTGTACTCTTTGTCTATCCTTTGGGTGACATCTATTTAGTCTTAGAAATACTTCCATCTATAGGAGTCCCTCCAAAATGCACTGTAAAGGTGGTTTGTGGGAGGTAAATTCTCTCAGCTTTTTACTATCTAAAAATTGTTTAATCCGTCTTTCAAATTTAAATGATAACCTTGCCGGGTCAAGTATTCTTGGTTTGAGGCACTCCTGCTTCATTGCATTAAATATATCACGCCATTCCCTTCTGGCCTGTAAGGTTTCTGTTGAGAAGTTTGATGATAGTCTGATGGTTTTTCCTTTGTATGTGATGTTTTATCTCTGTCTAGCTGCTTTTAAAGTCTATCTTTATCCTTGATCTTTGCCATTTTAATTATTATGTCTTGATGTTGTCTTCCTTGGGTCCCTTGTTTTGGGAGATCTGTGCATCTCAATGATTTGAGAGACTGTCTCCTTCCACAGATTGGGGAAGTTTTCAGCAATTACCTCCTCAATGACACTTTCAATCCCTTTTTCTCTCTCTTCTTCTGGTGCTTCTATTATGCGAAAATTGCTTTGTTTGGATTGGTCACACAGTCCTCTCCATATTCTTTCATTCTTAGAGATTCTTTTTTCTCTCTGTGCCTCAGCTTCTTTGTATTCCTCTTCTCTACTTTCTATTCCATTTACCGTCTCTTCTACTAATCTGATCTGCTTTTAAATCCCTCCATTGTATGTTTCATTTCAGATGTGGAATTTCTTAATGATTGAATCTCCAATTTAAATTCATTCCTGAGTTCTTGAATATTTTTCTGTACCTCCATAATCATGTTTATAATTTTTATTTTGAACTCTCTTTCAGGAAGATTGGTGAGTTAAGTTTCATTTGGCCCTTTTTCAGGGTTTGTGAGATTTTGGTCTGTACCATGTTCTTTTGATGTTTCATATTTCTGTGTGGTGCCCACTAGTGCGCAGAAGCTCTAGTCTCTGGAGCTGCTCAGCCCCTAGAGTGAGTTTGGTTGTCATATGGGAGCAGAGTTGGTGCCTGGGGGGAGGAAAGAGCTGTTTCCTTATTCCCGGCTGCAGTGCCTGTTTCCATAGTATCAGAGCCAGTGGGCCGAGCACACAGGTGTAAGCCTCTGTGCTTGGTGTCTCTAGCTGTATTAGGCAAGGCCTCCCTCTGGCTTGCCTGAAGCCAGTGCAGTGACTGCCGGTTTGTGAGCAGGTGCTGTCAGGCCAGGAGGAAGGTGCAGCATGCTGCGTGTCACAATGGGGGGCCCTGGAGCTGAGTAGCCAGCCAGGGGGATGGGGCACCTGAAGCTCCTCAAAGTTCCCAACTTTTGGAAGAGTGCACCCAGGCAACCTTGTCCACCTATCCTTTCTCCCGCGTAGCCAGCTCCGTGCAAACCCCGCCCCTTCAGCAGCCCTCTCACTGCTAGGAAGCCTCTCAGACCACCTGTCTTTCCTTTTTCCCAGAGTAGCCAATGTGAATCCCTGTCCTCCACAATGGCAGAATCTCAGTCTCTCAAGTACTCTGCCTGTCCCAGCTCCCCAACCCTACCAACCTCCAGAGCACCACACAGTGTAGGATTGTGTTCCAAAGCAGATCTCCAGGGCTGGGTGTTCTGCAGTTCTAGGCTTCCACCCCCTCCCCTCTCTGTTTCTCTTCCTCTCGCTGGTGAGCTGGGGTGGGGGAAGGGCTTGGGTCCCGCGGGATCAAGGCATTTGTAAGTTACCCTGTTTCGTGAGGTCTGTATGCAGTCTGGTCTGGTGCAGCCTTGTTTCCTGTTGCTGTTTTAGGGCTAGTTGTATTAACTATATTTTCACACTATATGTGATTTTGGGAGGAATTCTGTCTCACCTCTCATGCTGTCATCTTGAATCCACATTTCTTATTTTAAAGTGTTCAGTTGGGAAAATAATATAAACACATTAGAATTACATTTATTGTAACATAATAATATTTCACCTGGAAGTAACTTAAAACTTAATGTACTTATTTCACATTTGTTTTAAAGATTTTCAACAAAACTAACTCATGGATGAGAAGCCAGTTGACTCAGAACCCACTTTAATTGTGTCTACCAGTGCCAACAGCTTCTGGCTTCTGACGTCCCACGGCCCTCCATCCCTATGATAATATCCTCTGAAACTTTCTAGGTAATTTAAGTTATAGATAACTAAATTAATGGAAAAGGTTAAGAGGAAAACAGAATAATAATAGTAATTATAATTAGTAATATAATTCATAGTCACTGAAATGCTGGACAACAGGCAAATGGCTATACACATGCTCATATGGTCAGGGTCTTGGCAGGAAAAAGATGGCCAACCCACAGAGCTTAATTAAAAAGTGTTTAATAAACAGGCTCTTTATAAAAGGTCTAGTCAGATGAGTACAAAGATACAATGATGAAGCATTCAGGGACCATAGGAAGTCATTACCACCTCTAGGCCTATAGAGGAAGGGAGGGAAAGATGGCTCTAGCTCCAGATTAGAGCTAGCACTGTGAAAAGGGGCTGCCTGACAGGAGCTGTGGCCTTATGGGGAGGAGTGTAGCCACTCAGAGACACAGCAAGAGGGGAGGGAGTGGGAAGAATAAGCCTGATCTCTCTCCCCTGGCCCCTGATTTCTCGCTGGTGACTCATCTGAACCCAAAGCTGAAGGGTGAGGAAGCCCAGATGATGCAGTCCATAAGGTTCCGTGTTCATGGCTAGACAACAGGGCTGAGCAGGGTGAGAATGCGTCTGGAAGGGCAGAGGCAGGGTCACCAGGACAACGACTTAGAGTCTGGGGGTCCGTGACAAGTGGTTTATGTAGAGTATTTCCAAGGCACTGAACTCCGGCACTCTCAGTGCAGATGAGAAGAGGCATCATTGGGCAAATTGCAGAGACCAGTGACCTCGGAATTTAACTTAACCAATCACTCTCCCAAACCCCTCCCACCCCACCAACTGCTATACAGCTTAACTGTAGCCAAGTTATTAACATTCTATCCCTGTTATTTTGGTAGGAAAATTTTCTTTTTGTCAGGTTAAACCTTACCTTTACAGAGAGCACCAACTGGGAGAAAAAGAAGCCAACACAAAGGTAAACAGTTATGCATGTGTGTCCTGGACAATCCTAACATTACACTACACGTGCAACAAAAATCACCCTAAGGTTTGTAATGCAAAGTCTCCCTAAATGGTCTCAAATTAATTTGTGAAAACATTCTAGGGGTACAGTAATACACAAAATGATTCTTAAGTGTCACAATTTACCAAATGCTTAGTCACTTAAGACTCTGGGGCTCCTTGCCTGTTGCAAATGACCTTCTCTGGCCCCGTAATCTACCATGGACTCCCAGGCCGTGCCTGTTGGCAGTTTTCCTAAACAACTGGCCTTGAATCAAAGAGATGTGAAAGGAAAGCAGCCTGCTTTTCTCATTGTCCACCTACCTCCTGGCCTCCAGTTCCACATTACCTTGGCCAAACCATGGTCACTTTAAACAAAGAATGTCCATGATCAGTAAACTCTGCAATGAACAGATGAGGACAGAGGAGCAGATACTGCATTTGCCAGTGAGGTTCCTGACATGGTGTCTTGCAAATGGGTTTCAGCCCCGGGCAAGTTCACTGTGGATTCAATTAGACTGAAAATGACAATGGAACTTTCTTGGGGTGAAAGGGTTTATACCCAACTCTATTCCCACAATGGCAGGTCAATCACTAGAATCCCATCCACTCAGAGCGAATCAGCATGCAGCAAGCCGGTCTCTGCCTCTGGACCTCCCTACCCCTGCAGTTGTCTCAGTCTCTGTACTCGGCGGTGCCACCACTCCATTCTCTGCAATCCTGTAAAGGTTTAGCCATGTGGCCATACCACCGTGACGCCCAGAACGCTGGGCAGAGCTCTTTATAGAGAGTCAATAACAACATATTTCCCACACATGAGTAGCGAGCAAGCCACCAGGGCCAGGTGAGAATCGTGACCACAGGAACCTTCATTTTGTCCACACATAGTCAGGAGGGGCTAAAATGACCTTGACTGTTGTCCTCAGGATATCAAATACATATGATAATTTTCTCTGGTTGCTATGACATGGGAAAGTTTGGAAAGCACAGCAGTGGAATGGTAGCAGCAGAAGCCAAATTGCAATTCTTTAACTGCCAGTACTAAGGAGTTAAAGTGGACTAAGGAGGAGTGGAAGAGGAAGACTAAGCGGAGAACTGGAGGTGGAGGCTGCAAGCATAGAGAAGTCTTTCATGAAATGTCAGTGAAAGAAAGGAGAGAGATGGAATAGACTGATTGTAAGCAAGTTAAATAGGTAGATGCCTGAGCACGTTTGTAGGGAGTAGAGAAGGATCTGGCCATAGAAACAAATTAGAGATACAAAGGAGAGAAGATATAGAATGCTAAGGCAGAAGTGTGCTGAGGGTTCACTATCCTGACTGCTGTTTTCTTTGTTAAATAAGAGGTTGAGTTGTGAGAGAGTCAGGATCTTGTTATAGGGTCTTTGGAGAAAGATGAAGATTTGAAATATCTACTATCAGAAATGAGAAAGGAAGCTGGCAAAAGATAAGTAAAAATTTTGCAAGTGTTGAGAGCCAAACTGAGAATGGAGCTTATAAATTTATAATGAAATTAATCAGCAGAGTTACATGCTTAACTCAGATTTGCCAGGACACCTTGGTGCTTGAGTAGAGAGTGGTTAGATGGAAGAGCAAGTTTAGTAGAAGGATAAGCTGGCAAGAGAATTGAGGCAGCTGGTAATAAGAAGACAGATAGAACTTGAACTCAGAATGTGAGCGCTGCCTCATTTGTCTTGTGTTGCTGTATCTCCAGTACCTGGAGCAGTGGTCCTTAACGTTACCTGTGGATTAGCATCACCTGGAGAGCATTAGAAATTCCTGATGCCTAAACTGCTCCATAAACCAACTAAATGGGAATCTCTGGTGGGTCCCAGGCATAGTATTTTTTAAAGGTTTCTGAATGTTCCCAGTGTACAGCCAATGTTGAGAACAACTGGTCTACAACAATGTTGAGAACAACTGGTCTACAACAATGTTTAGCATAAAATAGAAGCCTAGTAAGTTTAATTCAGCAAATGAAGGAATGGGATTCCAGTTAGATTACAGAGGCCCTAAAGCTAGGAAAAGCATAAAAACCATGAACTTGAAATGCAGGTACTAGGCCAATGTTTCCAGGGAGAGGGATTTATAAATTTATTATTTTGGAGTGCACACAGTCCCAAGTGATACGACTTAGCCCGACTCTGGTCAAGGGGAATTTTTGCATGAGTACCATGGGGGTAAGCTTGTTATGGCAGCGGCAGTTAAAAATATGACATTAGGCTGTTAGAAGGTTTGTGAAGTTAAATGTTAAAGTTGCACAGGGGACTACAGGAGGAGAGGAGGGGAGGAGGACTTGCTGTTCCTGGCTCCCAGACTGGACACTGACCTCAACTGAACTGATTCTGACTTGTACTTCTTGTTATCTTCATGACCCCAAATTCATGTTTTTCAGCAAATTCCTCGGCTTTCTGAGTCTGAGGTCACTTTTGCTTCCTGGGACTGGGTCCACCTTACACTAAGACGCATACACTGAAGTCTTATTGTGAATTAGTTCATTCATTCTCCTGCTTCCAAGAGAGTATCAGGTGAAGGCATTGAAGACTGAGAGTGCAAAGAGTAGTGAAAAGTGGACTGTGCTGTCCAAATTCACCTCCTTTATGTAATATTTTGCTTGAGCGATTATGATCAGGGCTCCTAATGAGCAAAGATGACAAGAGAAACAAAAGCAAACCATGAACTTCCTCCTCCCCAAATCCAATAATGGCTTAGGAGAAAAACAGGCAAATAACCTCTAACATGGCTTTTCTTTATTTGAATAAGATATTTATTGCTTGCTTATCACAACCCACAACCTCTGTATCAGATTATGCCAAGTCACATTGAACTCTGACGGTGAATTAGGTGGTCAGCGTAGGTTGGGCTCCTGTGAAAGAGCTAATTCACACATTCCCTGCTGCCCAACGCCTAAGTTATTTCCAAGGAGTTACTCTGAAGTTTGTTGGTTAAGTGCAGCCAGGCAGTGAAGACGTTTGTACTTCACTTTATTTTGTGAAGACGTATTTGCACTTCTCATCCTGGCACGGTAAACATTAACTTTCTAGGTAGAAAACTGTAATCCTAATCATGTCTGCTGCGCACAGTCACAGGACCCATCTGGGGGCAGCATGTAAAATGAATGGTACGAGGGTCAAGCAATACTGGATTAAGAATTATTCTCTCCGTGGGAGCAGCACGCAAACCAGCAAACGCTGGTGAACTTTCCTCCAGCACCTGCTGCTATGGCAGGATATTTTGGGAAGTTTCAGGACAAACAATACCCCTCCCTGCAGTAGGTAACAGGAGGTGAGCAAAAGAAACCGTCACAGTGCATCCTGTGCAGGAAAAAAGAAAATTCCCAACTGAAGACGTGGAGTGCTCATCAAAGCAGTAGCACTGACGAAGGACGCCAGCTCTCTCCTTCCCATTGTCACCCCCCTGTCCCAGGTTCCCGCCTCCCATCCTTCACTTAGAGCCTAGATCTGGCAGCAGCTTCCCAGTGGGTGTCCTGGCCCCAGTCCTGGTCCCCTCCATCCCCTCTACTCCATTCTGTATTCTGCAGCCATCAGTCAGACTCTCTCGAAAATACCGTTTCTGTTTTTATCACTCCCCTATGTGAGCCCATTACATGGCTTCTCATTACTCCCATTTCTCAGGATAAAGTACCCCTCTGAGTACAGTTGAAAAGGTGTATTAGGACCTAATTTTTGCCTACCACTCCATTTTTAAATTTTGCAACTCCCAGCTTCCACTCTTCACTATATTAAATTTCTCATTTGTTTGAACTGGTGAAGCTCTGGCTTCCTCTTCTGGGAACCTTCTTCCTCTTCTTCTGCTGCCTAACTCCTCTTTATTTATCAGAACTCAATATAGATATCCTAGTGAGTTCTCCTATAACACCCTAAACTCCTCCTATCCTAAGTTATTACATCCCATAGTAGGTTGTTTAATAATCTGCCTTTCTTGCTAGTTAATATTAGCTCACATTAAGTGCTTAATATTCATCACAACCATTAAACATTTTCCTTGGCATATCTCATGTGATTCCCACAACAATCCTGTGAGGGAGACACTTGATTACAAATAATTAAACTGAGGTTTATGTTAACATTTGCTTAAGTCCCACAGCTAGAAAGCTCCATAAGGCAAGATGGTCCTGCCTATCATTTGATCCCTAGCAACAAAAGTATACCTAGCCCTTAGATGTAACCAGCCTTTACATTGCACTTAGAGTGTACTGGGCATATCTCAAACTCATACTGTAACAGTATAGGGAAACTAAAGGATAAAGGCTAAGTGATCTGCCAGGGTCACACAGCTAAGGAGCAGCTAAGCTGGAATTTAAACCTAAGCATCTGGTTTCAGAACCACTACACTGTTCTTCCTTTATATGAATAGAAATGCTTCAAATTACAGAAACATTAAGAAATGAATAAAACAGTCAATGAAGCAAAGCAAATTGAGACCACCAGTCAATCACGTGGTCCTTAAGACTGCTCCCATGAAGTCTTCCACAGTACCGATGACCGAAAGGTGGATGCAAAGTTCTAGAAAAATGAAAATATGTGTGAAAGAATTATTTTTTATGTTGGGGCAACCTGGCTTCACTGAGTAATAGTCAGTGCTAAGAAATTTTGTTCAACTAAAATTTTCTTCATGTTGGGGGCACCAAAATATGCACTCAAATGACATTCTCTACAGAAAACGGGGAGAGAAATCTAATGTGATTATGATGAAAAGCAGAAGACAACTAACTAGAAGAGGGCTACTGTGGTCTGGGAAAAAACAGAAGAATGGAAATATCCCTGCAGTTCCCAACAAGGCAAAAATGTTGTTTGGCCTTGTCCAGGACAAATAGAACTTGGGTGGTAGAGAAGAAAAGTGAAGGAATGCTTTCATAGTTGTGTTTTAATCTCTCTCCAAATGGAAAATTTTATTGCTGTTGCTTTTGATGTTTGTAGTGTTTTGGTGGTTTCCACCACAATGAATTGTTTTAAAAGATCATTCAGCATTCCCCCCAACACACTTTTTATAAAATAGATGAAAACTGAATAATTAATGGGAAAAATTTTTGCTTTTTTAGAGGCTTGTGACTTGAGGTATGTGAAGACAAGAGGGACTCTGAGTAAGTCGTCTCCCCAATCATCAGAAGATATGTCCCTGTAGCTGTTGGGAGCTGCAGTTGAGGAACCCTAGTAATTGTCACATATTTGGTGCCAGGACCTTATCCGATTTGTTTGCTATATTTTCTTTTAGAAACAAGAGACAATAATTGTTGACTAGGGATGATGGCTTATCGATGAGGAGGATCTCACAGATCAGGGATAGGATTTGTGGATGGATTTAGGGAGAAGGAGGTGATAGCAAAGGAGAAAACAAACATGACTCACAGGTGTCTAGCCTTAGCTTCTCTGCAGAGTCAATTATTGACCTAGGGAAGACTGCAGGAAAGAATAGATTTGGGAGAGACAATTTAAAAATCCAATTTTGCTACCATTTGACCCAGGAATTCCACTCCTAGGAATTTACCCTAAGAATGCAGCAGCCCAATTTGAAAAGGACAGATGCACCCCTATGTTTATTGCAGCACTATTTACAGTAGCCAAGAAATGGAAGCAACCTAAGTGTCCATCAGTAGATGAATGGATAAAGAAGAGGTAGTACATATACACAATGGAATATTATTCAGCCATAAGAAGAAAACAAATCCTACCATTTGCAACAACATGAATGGAGCTAGAGGGTATTATGCTCAGTGAAATAAGCCAAGCCGAAAAAGACAAGTATCAAATGATTTCACTCATATGTGGAGTATAAGAACAAAGAAAAAATACTGAAGGAACAAAACAGCAGCAGACTCACAGAACCCAAGAACGGACTAATAGTTACCAAAGGAAAGGGACTGGGGAAAATGGGTGGGAAGGGAGGGATAAGAGGGAAAAAGGGGCATTACGACTAGCAGATGTAATGTTGGGGGGGCACGGGGAGGGCAGTACTACTCAGAGAAGACAAGTAGTGATTCTATAACATCTCACTACGCTGATGGACAGTGACTGTAATGGGTTTGGTGGGGGGGACCTGATGAAGGGGTAGTTTAATAATCGTAATATTGCACATGTAATTGTAAATTAATGATAATAAAATAAATTATATTAAAAAAAAATCCAATTTTGCATATGTTAACTTTGAAATGTGTGCACTAGGGTCCCACTTGATCTTCCTTGTGTCACTCATACGCCATTAGAGTAGTTATTCACTAGAGCAAGAGAATCCTTTAAATTGTAACTCAGAGCCATCCAGTGACTCCACATTTTACTGAGTAAAGGCCAAAGTCATTGGCTCATCTACATGCCTATTTGCTCACTCTGTTCCAGCTGTGCTGCCTCCTGGCTGTTCCTTGAACATGTCAGGCACATTCCCACCTCAGGCCTTTGTAGTGTCTCTTTTGCCTGGAACGCTTTTCCTACAGATACCACATATGTCTTCCTGACCTTTCCTCCTTCAAGTCTTTGCCCAAATTTCAGTATCTCAATGAGGTCTATGTTCACCCTGTTTAAAATCACAACTGCTCTTCCAACCCCAGCATTCTGTTTTTCTTTTTTTTTCTAGAACCTTCTATTATACTATGACTCTTTTTCAAGGTTATTGTTAATCTTTGTCTCCTCTCACTGGAGTATAAGCATCATGAATGAGAGACATTTGACACTAACATATTTCAAGAACCTAGATTACTCCCTGGAAAATTGTAGGTACCCAATAGATACTGATTGAATAAGTAAAAGTAATTACTAGATGTGTAGAAGATGTCAATAGGCAGTTAGATAGATGAATCTGTAGCTCAGAGGCAAGGTGAGGACTGGAAACATAATCTTGGATCGGATAGTAGTCAAAACCATGAGAATGGATGAAATTACGCATGGAAAAAGCATGAAATTACTCACAAAAAAGAGAAGTTCCAATACTAATATCTTGGAAACTCCAACATTTGACATCAGGTAGAGATGGAGAAGCCAATAAGGAGGCAGATAATTAGAACCAGCGATGTAGGAGAAAACCAGAAGAGGCCTGGACAGGAGCGCTGTGTGAAGGAGAGGGAGTCACCAGTGCCACCTCCTGCTGTGTAGCTGGGTAAGGTAAGGCTGGAAAAGCCTACATCATGCTGGTAACAATGGACATCTTTGCCAACTTTGGTAAAAATACTTCCTGCGGAGATGGAAACTAAGAAGGAGTCTGCCGAAATGGCTTGAGGATATACTAGGGGACAGCATCTTAAAACGTCTCCACCAAATAAGAAAAGAGGACTAACGGGAGATAATCACCCACAGGGTCAAAACCAAGGGGAAAGGAGAAAACAGAAGATAAACAATGTCAAGACAGTTTTGGAAAATGGAAAGCATATGGAGAAGTAGAAGGTGACTTGACTCAGCAGAATGAAGGGATATACACCTAGTACCCACAGGCAGTGGCAGGGTTGAGGAATTTTGATGAGGAACAAGTCAGGTTTCCATGTAGAACCTTTTAGATGTTCTGCACTTGGATTCAGCAGGTGCTTCAGAAGGTGGAGGGAACATGCCTGGATGAAAACAGCTGAAAGTTTTTATGCAATGATTGAGTTCACTGATCCATTTCCTTACATGACCCAGTCACAGGACTATATTGTCATGTGCCACCAGACTGACCAGAGAGTTTTATTCTCTGGAGGAGTTTGATTAGAGAGACTCTTGACTTTGGGACCCCAAGCCCAGTGAAAGCTCAGGCAAAGGCATAGAGTCATAAATATGGGGATTACAGAAAGAGTTTCATTCTGAATTATAGTTCTTGGACTCCCTTCCCCTGCTGTATTCCGGAAATTCTGTCAACACAATGGATTGTAGATTGGAGGATCTTTCTTTGGAGAATCTAAATTAAGAAAAGACTGACAAATACTGATATTTTCAGAATCACCCCATAAAAAGATACTACCTTAGCCCTGCTCAGGCTGCTATGACAATACATCACAGACTCAACAGACATTTATTTCTGACAGTTCTGAAGGCTGGAAGTTTAAGATCAAAGTGCTGGAATATACAGTATGTAGTGAGGGCCTCCTTCCTGGCCCCGATAGCTGCCTTTGCACTGTATTCTCACACGTGGGAGAGAGAGGTCTTCCTCTTTTCCACTTCTTATTAGGTCACCAATCCTATCCAATTAGGACCCCACTCTTAACACCTCATTTAACCTTTGTCACCTCCTTAAAGCCCTGTCTCCAAATGCAGTCACATTAGGGTTAAAGCTTCAACATGTGAATTTAGAGGGGAACACAATTCCAGCTATGGCACTGAGCAAGAAATAAAAGTTGATAGTGTGCCTTTTCATACATTTTGGAATTTATTGATAATAGTAGTTACCCCATCCTGATTAATAAAAGGCAGATGCCAACAGAGAAGAAGAGCCAGGCACAAGGCCTCTCTAGATGGCGGCCAACCTCCCTCAGCTGAAGCACAAACCAAACCAAGGAAGTGAAAGAACTATACTCTGAAAACTACAAGATACTCATGAGAGAAATTAAAGAAGATACCAATAAATGGAAACACATCCGGTGCTCATGGATAGGAAGAATTAATATTGTCAAAATGACCATCTTGCCTAAAGCAATCTACAGATTCAATGCAATTCTTATCAAAATACCAACAGCATTCTTTAACAAACTAGAGAAAATCGTTCTAAAATTCATATGGAATCAAAAAAAGACCCCGAATAGCCAAAGCAATCCTGAGAAGGAAGAATAAAGCTGGGGGGATTATGCTCCCCTACTTTAAGCTCTACTACAAAGCCACAGTAATCAAGACAATTTGGTACTGGCACAAGAACAGACCCATAGACCAGTGGAACAGACTAGAGAGCCCTGATATAAACTCAACCATATATGATCAATTAATATATGATAAAGAAGCCATGGACATAAAATGTGGACACGACAGCCTCTTCAGCAGCTGGTGTTGGCAAAACTGGACAGTTGCATGCAAGAGAATGAAACTGGATTATTGTTTAACCCCATACACAAAAGTAAACTCGAAATGGATCAAGGACCTGAATGTAAGTCATGAAACCATAAAACTCTTAGAAGACAACATAGGCAAAATTCTCCTGAATATAAGCATGAGCGACTTCTTGCTGAACGCATCTCCTCGAGCAAGGGAAACAAAAGCAAAAATGAACTCATGGGACTACATCAAACTAAAAAGTTTCTATACAGCAAAGGAAACTATCAACAGAACAAAAAGGCATCCTACAGTATAGGAGAATATATTTGTAAATGACATATCTGACAAGGGGTTAACATCCAAAATATATACAGAACTTACATGCCTCTACACCCAAAAAGCAAATAACCTGTTAAAAAATGGGCAGAGGATATAGGAAGAGACAGTTCTCCAAAGAAGAAATTCAGATGACCAACAGACACATGAAAAGGTGCTCCACATCACTAATCATCAGGGAAATGCAAATTAAAACCACAATGAGATATCACCTCACACCAGTAAGGATGGCCAGCATTGAAAAGACTAAGAACAACAAATGCTGGCAAGGATGCGGAGAAAAGGGAACCCTCCTACACTGCTGGTGGGAATATAAGCTGGTTCAACCATTGTGGAAAGCAATGTGGAGGTTCCTCAAAAAACTAAAAATAGAAATACCATTTGACCCGGGAATCCCACTCCTTGGAATTTACCCAAAGAATACAACTTCTCAGATTCAAAAAGACATATGCACCCCTACGTTTATCGCAGCACTTTTTACAATAGCCAAGATATGGAAGCAACCTAAGTGTCCATCAGTAGATGAATGGATAAAGAAGAGGTGGTACATATACACAATGGAACACTATTCAGCCATAAGAAGAAAACAAATCCTACCATTTGCAACAACATGGATGGAGCTAGAGGATATTATGGTCAGTGATATAAGCCAGACTTAGAAAGACAAGTGCCAAATGATTTCCCTCATTTGTGGAGTATAACGATGAAGCAACACTGAAGGAACAAAATAGCAGCAGACTCAGAGACTCCAAGAAGGAACTAGTGGTTACCAAAGGGGAGGGGTGTGGAAGGGCAGGTGGGGAGGGTGGGAGAAGGGGATTGAGGGGTATTATGTTTAGTACACATGGTGTGGGGAATCATGGGGAAAACAGTGTAGCACTGAGAAGGCAAATAGTGAATCTGTGGCATCTTACTACACTGAAGGACAGTGACTGCATTGGGGTATGGGTGGGGACTTGATAACATGGGTAAATGTAGTGACCACATTGTTTTTTCATGTGAAACCTTCAGAAGTGTATATCAATAATACCTTAATAAAAAAAATAGTGCTGCCAAAAAAAAAAGTCAGAGGGCTTTAGGAGGGGCCATTGAGTGAAAAACGGCCCTGATGTGTTAAAAATTTGGGGGAAAATTATTGGTAGAGTTCCACAGATATATTAGGACATTTAGAAAAAAAAATAAATGGTAGACATATGGGAAGCTAAGAAATATAAAAATTTCAACACCAGGAAAAATAAAATGTATGTCATGATTATAATGTGCAACTTGGGTTGAACAGAGAATATTTACTGCTTATTGTATGTAAATGACTGTTGACTTGTCCAAAAATTACAGTATGGCTATATTGAGAGGATGAAGAATCAGGGAAGTATGTGTGTGAGTATGTCTCTCATGACAGGAGGTGTATAGAGAATTCTTTAGACAGATCAAGAAACAGCAGTATAATCCCATAATTTAAAAATATGTAAATAGTAGCAACAACAAAAAAGCTGAAAGTGATTTTTCTACTGAGGAGAAGGACCGTGGACTGGCAGAGGAGTGTTAGTTTTCACTAAAGCCTTTTAGGGACAGTTGGATATTTAAGAGCTATATTTGTACACTGGATAAAAATCGGTTACACATTGTAGCTTTAAAAAATATATTGAGTGGGAGGTGAAAAGGGGGAGATATGGGAAAAAGGAAGTGTGGGAGGCTCGTTCAGGAAGTTTTGCCTGCAAAGGGGAGCAAAGGTATTGGGCAGCCCAAACATTCAAGGGTGAATTTAAATATTTTTTAAAAATTAAAGTAATAAAACTCCCGTAACAAATTAAATAGTGCAGGGTTTATATTGAAAAGCTAAGTTTCCTGCCCCACCCATTTCAACTCATCACTCTCCATTCACTTCACAAACATTTAAATATATGGCTTCTCTGAGCACAGTACACATGAACATGGTTTCCTGTCCTGGGAGAGGAAGGCAAGGTGTAGACAGCATTTCTGCACAGGCAGAGGAGTGTCTGCCTAGCCTGTGAGCCAGTCAGCTAGCACATTGCTTTGCCGAGGCCTTCAGAGGCAGGGAAGCTAGGAAGTGTGTAGCTGGGAGCGCTTCTGCGGCACTGCTCTGCAGAATCCTGTGGTCTCTCAGAATTACAGGGTCCTCATCAGGAAAATGTCTGTGCAAGTGGGAGAAAAAACCAGTTCTGTTTGCAGCATAGCTTAAGGCTGTGAGGACTGAATTCCATGGGGGGAGTGAAAAGAATGATTTCCAATCTCTGTCCCTCTTAAGAAGAAGAGATAAGAGTCTCACAAAAACTTTGTTAATATCTTTGTCCAGACCTTGTATGACCACGTTTATAAAGACTCATTAAAGAGTTCTTGTGGTCACACCCCTACTAAGAGTATTGTAGGTACAGATAAAATTTTTTGCACTCAAATGCCTATAACCATAATGTACAGTTTGCTTTCTGTACATTAATGAGACAACCATACCAGAACAGAAGAATAACCAAACTATACTAAATTTCAAGAGCAAATATACAAAGTCCCTAGGGAAAATGACTTAGCTAGCCTGCAGATCATAGCTAATGATTTTTAAAGATTATGCTTTAAAGTACTTGGCATTCTATGCTTCTCCTTTTCCCAGCATATTTAAGAGAATGACAGATCTGCTGAGTTTAATGTAATATAATCCATGATCAAATTACTGAACTCAAATGCTATAGGCAGGGCTAGAGCGCAGGTATATGCCACTACCCTGGAGAGGGAATTTATTTTGGAAGGAGGTTGTGGTAACTAACTTGGAAAGAATCAGCCAACCATTTCCAGAGGGATGTTTCATAAGTATTCCCATCAAGGACCTAACTTGCTGATACCTTTCACCTTACTGACCTGTTGATAGGGAGCGAAGCTGTGCATCCTTTAGCTATGGCCTCTGGTTATGCCAGCCAAGAGGAGAAACTGATGCTTCCAGGGCCAGACAGGTAGTAAAGTGGGAGTGATGGTGGGACCCAAAAATACATGGATTAAATTAAACCTACACTTATATAAACATACCTACATATACATGCACACCAGCCACACTGCTGGCCAAACAGGAGTCCTCTGGTCACATTCTTCCTGGGGTTACCAATTTGTGATCTCTGCTTCGCTGTAGGAATAATGCCCCTGTGCAAATTCTAGGATCATAATAGACTTTTAGAGTCTCCAGGGTTTCTGATCCTATCCTGGAGAAGAACCGATTTAGACTTAAAGTAGCCAATCCAGAATAATTGCCTAAAGTCCCATCTATCCTTCAAGGCCTGCTCAAACCCCAACTCCTCTATGAAATTGTTGTTTTTCCCTCTGAGATTGAACCTTTCCTTTTGCTGACCTTGCGCTGTGCCTCTGGATAGCTGTCTTGTATTGCAATGGCTTCGATATGCATCAGCTTCAGCCCCTGGATCACAAGTCCCTGCCTTATCTATGTAAACTTACATAACTCCATGTAAAATTCAAATGAAGAAATTTTTGAGGATTTTGATGGACAAATAGAAATTTTAAAAATCCTAGAACTGTATTCAAAAAAACAGTACCACACACCCAAAGTATTCTCTTAAAGTCTCCCATACTGGTATTCCTCAGAATATTGGGCCCAAGAGATAATTCAAAAGTGTCCTGTGTCAAATGCTGTACTCCATATGTTAATGGAGTCATAAGGTGCATTTGCATTGTAAAGGCTCTGAGAAAAATCAGGAAAGATTAAATAAAAGTTTACTTTTTTTCACCCTGGGTTCTCTTAGTATATTTGACCATGGGATGCTTTTAAATAGGGCCATTTAATGGCTTGCTCCTTGAAATGTAGCCTTTGCAGAGACCGCAAGGACAGACTCTGGCCTCAGACCACCTACAACCCAGTCCCAGGATTCTGTATCCATCTGTGGGTTACTTCATTTCTACATGCCTAAGGAATGGGCTTAACACAACATACCCTGATAGGACTGTTACGAAGGTTAAATGAGTTAATACATATAAACTAGGTGCCTCAGCCTACACTTGGAGTTTAGCTTAGAAAATTAGGCCTGTCTCGCTACTTCAAATTCAGAAACAGTTGGAAAATAAGATACTAATCAGATTATAAACTTTATTACCAATAAAAGCTATTTAGAGAAGGAGGCTTGCTAATGGGTTTGTTAATAGGACCCACCTCCTCTGCTTCCCCACCTCACCCCCATTTGATTCAAGCTTGTCAGTCACAGGCTGAGATCGGACATGCAGGCTTTCTTTGTAGGGGCAGGTCATTTACAGCAGAGTGAGCAGAGAAAGGGTTTGTCCTGAGTATTAGTTTACTAGCACTGCCGTAAAGAAGTACCTCGAACTAGGTGTCTTAGAAGAACAGAAATTTACTTCTGGAGACTAGAAGTCTGATATCAAGGTGCTGGTGGGGCCATGCTCCCCCTGAAACCTGCAGGGGAAAGGTCTTCTTGCTCCTTCTGGTTTCTGGCGGCCCCAGATATTCCTTGGCTGTGACAGTGTAATTCCCGTCTCTGCCCCCATAGTCACATGCTGTTCTCCCTGTCTCTTCACATGCCTGCCCTCTCTGTGTGTCCGTCTGTGTCTAAATGTCCCCTTTCATAAAGCATCATTTACATTGGAGTAGCGACCCCATTAATGACCTCATTTTAACTTGATTATGTCAGTAAAGACCCTATTTCCAAATTAGGTCATGTTCAGAGATAACTGCGGGTACGTCTTCAACAGATCTTTTTTAGAGGGACACAATTCAACCCATAATATCCTGAGACCCGTCATCTAAAATAGAGGACAAGAAACTGAAGATAAGTTCTGATCCTTCTTCCACACATCATTCCTCCTTGCTTGGGAGGGGCGTCAGGGGGAGGGGTCAAGAGGATCCAGAAGGGTTCCAGTCCTTTGTATTCTCCAAGGGCTGGAATTGAGAAATTTCCCCCCTCCCTATAGAAAATGAGGAAGTGGGAAAATGCCCCACCCCATCCCCAAAATATAGCCCAAGATGGCTTTGGTATTAGATAGGTCTTTGAAACTGCTTGGGATTCTGCCTTGATATTTGCCAGTTGAAGTCCTTGCACCTCTCCTGGGGCTCAGGGGCTCTGTGTGCTGAAAGGGCCCGTTGCCTAGATGCTGGGAGGCTTGAGGGCTCCCTGCTGTTGCGCTTGGGGCCGCTTCCAGTCGGCCATGCCCTTGGGACCTACGCTCTTTCAAGCCTGGTTTGTTATTTTTTTGGAAATATCCTCATTAGTCTTGGAAACAACTTTCAGCAGTTAATGCACAACAACAATATGTGGTTAGATTTTTAGTAAAGACTTGGGGGAGGAGAATAAATATTCAATAGTGAGGAAAAAAATGGAGTTACACATGGGGCAAAGTAGTGTTTCAAATAGTGACAGAACAAGCCAGATATCTTAGTTTGGGGAGAGGAGCTAACAAGTGTTAAGTACTTGACCTGTTTTAGCTCATTTTTTTAATGCTCATACTTTATGAGGCTTGATGGTGGGCTGTGGGGTGGGGTAATCTGTCCTCAGAGCTTGCACTCCTACGCACTGAGCTAACATAGCCACCTTTGTGTGAAACAGAGGTTGCTCTTATCTCTCTGCTCTGAGAGCAATTTGTATAAATTCTTCCATAGCACTTAGGACACTTGGAATTATTACTTTTTGATTGTGAGCCTCTCCAGGACAGAAACTGGGTCACATTCACCTTTATCTCCTAATTTGTTGCCTGCCACTTTGTAGGTAAATTTTTAGTTAAATGAATGAATATTTTTTTAATCAAAAAATCCTTTGAAGATTTTTCTTTTCCATGCAGTTATTATAGTCTTGATAATCATATGATTTGTGAATTGTGATGGCTTTACACTCAGAAATGAAAATGCCTATATCAGAGAAGTGACACTATGTTGACCATTCTTTTTCATTACTTAGAACTTTCCCCACAGTTTAAGTTGAGAAAGCCCAATTTCTTCTTGGGACTCTTTGCGAAAGGGTCCAGGGAATGGTACTCGAAGCTGGATGCCTTAGTATCTTTGGGGACCTGATGAGCAGTCACTTACACAGGCTCTTCCTAGACTCAGCGGGATAAGGTGACTCTCAGCCATTGTCGGAAAAGAACCCCAGACTAATTAGGTGTCCCATTCAAACGTGGAGTTCATTTACACAGTGGATTTTGTAATACAAGGAGTTGATTGATCTTTGTTTTACATCTGCTTCCAAGGATGCACCTGATTTATGGAGCCCCTGAAGTACAGTTTTGGTTTAATAAATTCACAGAAGGAAATGCATAAATTAAAAGAGTCTTAAGTCAAAATCTAACAGCAACTGACTGTGACTTGCTTTGGGAAATGGAAGGGAAGGAAGCCCTGGCTAATTAGCTGCTTATTAAATTCAAATGCCCTAGTCCTTACGCTACTCAAGACAATTTTCTTTATATATGGAACAAATGAAAGAACAAAGGGAAATAATGTATTCATGGGAAAATAGGGACTGAAGGCTGGGTGGGAGTCAAATGGTAGGAATGGTGGCGAAGAGTGTCTCTTCCATTTCCTACATTCATAGAAGAGAGAAAAATGAATATTACTTCTTAGTCTGGTGGTCTCTAGGAGACCTATATCTTTAAATACTTTACTTAATTAAACATTTGTTCAGTAGCTTCTGTTTCTTAATTATTTATTAGTTTATCCATTTACTAATTTATTCAACAAGCATTTATTGTGTACCTACTGTGTGCCGGGCACTCAGTATACCCCTGAGAGCATAGAGATGAATGAAACCTATTGCCCATCATCCAAAGTTTAGGGAAGAATTTAAACGTGGGTGTGGGGTAGACCAAAAACACCTTGAAGGCAGGGATGCACACTTACTCATTGTGGTAATACCAGTACTTGGCATGGTTACTGGCCCATAGTAGGCATTTAATAAATGTTCACTGAATGACTTAATGAAGGTATTGGTCACACATTAATGAAGCAATTATCACATTATAATGTTAAACTACCAAATACACATAACAGAGTCAAAGACGTCAATATATATTAAAAGTATATATAAAAAAAAACACTTGCGTAGTAGTAACTTAATTAGATTTTCTGGTTGGAAAAATATCCCAACAAAAATCCATACCGTCTTTAATATATTGAAATCTCAACTGTCCTATAGTACTGCTGAATTCTAACCATGCTCTACATGATTGATCCTGAGTTAAAAGTCCCAGGGCAGAGTGTTCTTCCTGAGCGGTAGCTAATATCCCACTCAGCTGTGACTCAACCTGAACGACATAACAAACATAAAAGGACATCAATTGTTCTAGTTACGTATATGAAAAAGTAGCACGGCACGAGACAGGTGCTGTGAGGACATTTATAACAGCCAGTGTGTTTATATTCTTACTGATTTCTGATAGCACTTTTAAAATAGATGCCATCAATTATGTATGGCCAAGACCTATTAGGAACTGCAAGGGAACTACACTTAAAACAAATGGCCCAAGAACTGTAAAGTCAGCTGGCTTAGAGCGAGAAGTTCTAAAAATAATTTATTTGTAACTGCTGCTAGGCATGCTCGTGGCCTTGCAGGATGCTAAGGGGTGTCCCTTGTGTGGCTACAGCTCTGGGTCAGAAGCCAGCTGCGGACAGGGCACGTGTGACCCAGTGCCTGCCGAGGACTAGGAGTTATTAAGAGGAGCGCTTCCAGGATTATGCTCATCTCCGCAGATGACTGCCCACACAAGGCCGCCAAGTTGCTCTCACAGGTTGTGTTCTTTATAACTGAGCAGCCTTCTCCTCAGGTTATGACATGGACAGAAATTTCAAAAAAGAAAGAGACAGGGTTCCATGTTTTCAATATGAGCCTTGCGACACTGCTAGCTTGAACATGCTCCAGCTATGTTTGCCCCTAGCTACATAAGAAGGTCTTGAGGCGACAGCTATCCTGCAACAGAGTAGTGGAATGCACATGAAGCTCTCCTAGTTACAGAACTCTGTAGATAAAGGACTGGACTTGGCACTTATATAATGTGGTCTCCTTGGAGTTTAGGCTTAACAACATATGACAATTTTATTTGAGACACGGCAAAAGATAACATTCCTTGTCTCCACCTAACAACATTTGAAGACATAGATACAGTTATTGGGAATTCTTTAATGCCTTCTAATTGTACAAGTGGAGGAAAGTGCCTATAAGAAAATGGGGAAAGTGTACAATCCATGCAGAGAACAGAAGGAAGTGTACAAATACCTTCTGACTATCAGCCACAGGGAATTTGTGACCCCCCTATGCCTAGCCTTGTCCTGCCAGGCAGGGAATAAGCTAGTTATTCTTCTGAAGGATGGTTGAGTGACCAGGATTGGATATCAATATCTGGGTATAAGCTGACTGTGAAAGTTAAAAGGCACATCTTCACCCTTTTCAAAAACTTCATCATAGGCTAAGGAGAATTTGGAAAATGTTTTCCCAATGTTCTGAGAATTTTCCTCTTGACATGCAATGTGGAAATGAAGTTCATTCTTTCAACTAGTAATTATTTATTCAGTGTTTGCTATATGCTAGTTGGCAAGATGTACAGTGGTGAGAGACTCAGAATACCTTGGTGGAGTTTGCTCTTAGTCTAGTGAGGGGAAAAAACTTTAAAACAGAGTCACACAAGTAATAAATATTTTCAAATAGTGATATAGGTTGCAAAAGAGAAGTACAGAATAACTATAGGCATTTTTATGGCTGAGCCTAATTTAAATTTGGGGGTTGGGGAAGGCCATATGTTGAGTAAATGACATTAAGCTGCGAGTTGAAGCCTAGTGTGGGAGATAGCATAGAGAGAGAGTTTGTGGGGTGGGGCTTGAGCACTGGGGAGATGGGAAGTATTCTGGACTGAAGGAACAGAAAAGGTCTTGTGGGAGAAGCTTGGCCCTTTCAAGGAACTGAAAGAAAGTCAGGGTGGTTGTCCTGTGGTGCCTGAGGTGAAGATGGCTAAGCATTGAAACTGGAAGTAGTTAAGGGTCATGCGGCTCAGGGGTTTGTAGGCCAGGTTAAGCATTTGTGATTTTACCCTAAGGATAGAGCATGTGTCTTAGTGATCTGTAGTGGGCAGATGGATTGGGGTGTGCCCAGCTGCCAACCCGAATGATAGTGCTTCTTAGCAAAGGCTCTTTAAAGTGAACAGGGATTGGAGTGTGACCTTGGTGCAATGACAGAAACAGGGTCACATTTCAGGACACATTTTGTAGGTTATCACTGATGGTGGCAATGTTTTATCAGGGTTGTGAGAAAGGAATGCAATCATGCAGGCAAATAATTAACATAGATTGGATTTCCCTCCAACCTCAAATAACATCAACACATGTGCAAACATCCAGGAAGGCAGAGCCAGAGACCATCCCTGCTGAAAGGTGACTCTAAAGGCAACTGTTCACCCAACATCCTGCCTAACAGAAGCTCTTTTTGCAAGCTCTTCCTTCCCACTCCCAGGCACAAGAAGTAGGCAGGGAGTTTAAATAATTCACTCTCTGGACACTTCTCTAAACTTGAGAAAAAATTTTTGCCTACGTTTCTTTGGAAAAAGTAACCAAAATATACCAAGCTACAAAATCTTTAACATTGCAAAGAACGCCTGTGGTGCCGCCCACATTTGGAAAGCCTGGGCTGTGGTTTTGTTTTTGATAAGATCCTAACAATAATCCCAAGGAGCACACACATCATAAGAAGCTTTTTGTAAGTATGTAATTCACCATGTTTTGCATTTCACCTGGGAGGTCATTTCTTTTTCTTTTAAATTTGGTGTGTAGGAAGCATAAATACCATTATGTGTCAAAACTTAGGGGAAACCTCAAGGATTAGTAGAGAAAAGGGTTGTCATTTCAAGTTATGTTTTTATGAGTTCAACATCAAATATTTAAAATGGAAGTTGTTGTCTTAAAGCATTATTTACAGAGTACCAGATGGGTTATATGATCAGATGTATTAGGTCAGAAGAATAATAAATTCTTGGCTTTGTGTAAATATTACAGATCACAACCACAAAATGAATCTGAATGGGTGGGAGAGGCAAAGGACTAATTGTTTCAGAAGATTGAGAATGAGAATAAAAATGTCTAGGAATGCATAGTGTATGTGAGTGAACTCTGCACACTGCTCAAAAGATGACCGACAGCATCCAGTTCTAAAAGAGTAAATCTGAATTAATGTTTTTTTTTTACTATTATGTGCTTTATTTCACAGGAAAATAATTTTCCTTTTCTCTTAAGAAAAATGGGAAAATAGTAGTAACCTACTTATCTAGAATTATGGCTACAAAGACAAATGATTCTAAAGCCAATAGCAGATGGGGACTGGATCCATCAAACTGTACATGTTTGAACAAATATTTCTCAAGTCCCATTTGCCAAAGTATTGTGAAGCTGGATGTCTAGACATCACAGTCAAGGCCATTCTTATCCCCAGGCTAGTCTTGGACCATGGAGACTGGATATAGCCAGCTAGACTAGTCTCTGTAATCATAAGATGTGATATAAACCAAACCACTACAGACCAAGGGTTACATCAATATCTCATCATTCTACTGATTCTTCATTGCCAACCGAATCCCATTTTAAAAATCCAGATGATTCTGTACAAGAGTACAAGGAAACTGAGCACTTCTCAGCTGTGAAAATGGCACAAAGGTAAGAGGGTAAATCTGATCACCATTCAAAGCCCAAATGATTACAAGTGCTTTGTACTATGTTTAATTGTTTCAAAATTAACTTTTCTTTAGGGATCCATTTAGATAACATGCTAATATTTTAAGGAATGAATGATCTCTAAAAGTGTTGTTCCAAGAGTTTATTAATTAATATTCAAGAAGTACTAAAAAGAAGTAAAGGGTTTGCCCACACTAATCATTTTATTTAACATTGCATAGAGATCTCTTCTGATTTTGCAGCTCATGTTGGTGCTTTGTTTGGTGTTACAGTTAAAACATATTAGAGTATCATTGAAATGGAAAATGCTCTTTAATTTCTCTTGTTTTGAGTCTTACTGTATGTAAAGATTCTTTATAATCTCCCCAAAACAAGTTGTGATGCCCTTAAAAATAAAAAGTAAATGCTGAGAGCATCAAGGTGTATAGTTCAATAAACTGAGATTTCTGATATAGCTATAATCAGGAAAATAAACTTCCAAAATAGTAACTAAAAATTAACTTTGTATATCCTACATGTTAATATTTTGCATATTAATAAGTTAAAAGTCAGAGGGAATCTAAGATTTAGTTGGTTATCTAAGAAGTCGCTTCAAAAGGGATTTGAAGAGAATATCTAGAAGCTGATATATTTGGAGTTATGACAATTATTAATTTTATGTGTACAATTTAGAGGCCCCATCTCCCCACTTTTTCCCACCAGCTACCTTTATTTAAATACACTTCATGGGATACGGTAAAAAGTGGAGGAAAGGCAGTTGATTTAAAATTGTTTCTTTGGATTCTTTGGCAGAGTGACAAACACACTGCATAAAATATAAATTCTTGCAGTGAGGTAATAATAAACCTTTCTGATATGAACTATGGTTATTTTCAGGTATATTAATACATTTTATTGGCTGAAAGAGTAGGTCTCATTAACAAATTCTTTTTTGTGTTATGTTTATATTTTGAAATTAAAGAACTTAAATTCTATCTGCTAACTGTGGGAATTATCTTCAATTAAGTGATTTTAAAAGACTTAAAAAGATTAAGTGTTTTAAATTTTACACAAAGCACAATAATGTTATTTCTAGTCTTCTGATTAATTTCAATACCTGAGATTATGTTTACTGTAAAGATCTATGCTTGAACTTTGGATTGTAGGTTTTCCATACCCAGTGCTTCTACCATCATCCAGTTCTCTGAGGGTCATTTCATAGATGTCTACAATCCATTAAAAGAAGAGTTAGTCCATTGTTTTGTTATTTTAGGAGTTCTAGAAATTGAAGAGGTAAGAATAGAAAATTCAGTCACAAGTTTCTTTCATTAGACTATTTCAGGGATTTTCACCCACACTTCTCTTTCCCTTTGCTCTCAGTATTATTTCTGCATAGCTTTTGCAGGTTGCACTAAGCAATAAAACAATAAAAGTCTGAAGATATGGCCTATGTATTCTGGGCAGTTTCTGTCTAAAGCAATTAAGAAGAATATCTGGGACTTGGCAGAGCCTTTCAAATGGGATTTGCCTCAACCATACTTTAATGAGCAAAATGGTGATCAATGGCTTATAAAATACTCTTTTGAGTTTGTATACTGTTGAACAGCTTGGTCTACCTTCAACCTGTAATTTATTTCTGGAACTCCAAAGTAGGTTGAGCAGTCATTCTGGACTGAGCTGTGTAAATAACAGGTAAGGTAGAGAATGCCAGCTGTCCACCAAATTCTGTTCCACCCTTCTAAATTATAGAGTTGTGGGTGGGCCCATGGCTTATAAGCTAGGAGTGCCATTTCCAAACCTCCTTACAACTACGTATGGCCACATATCTAAGGTTGCCCTGATAGACTATAAATGGAACTGATGTGTGCAATTTCCAGTTTCAGACCCTGAAACACTACATGTATATTCCTCCATTCTCTTTCCCATTTCTGGCTGCTAAACATGGACCATCCTGGGACCAAGTCTCAACCATGCAGGTAAGAAAAACACCCTAGATGATGGAGGATAAACAAGAATCATTCATTCTTGCAACTAACATTACTGATAGTGTACTCCATCCAGGTAGCATTCTAAATGCTTGGGGATACATCAGTGAACAAAATAACCCAAAATTCCTGCCCCACTTGAGCTCAAATGAACAATAAAAAAGGTAAATAAGTATAATATATAGTTTGTTAGAAATAAGTGCTAAGGAGGGGCTCTCTTGTCCCCTCCTGGCATGAGCCAGGAGCTCTTTCCTCTCACTTTATTTCTCAGTAAAAGCCTCTACCCTGGCTCTCCTAAAAAAGAAAAAAAGAAAGAAAGAAGTGCTAAGGAGAAAAATAAGGCAAGGAAGGGAGATTTGAAAGGTTGACTACATATTAGGCCATTATAAGAAGCTAAATGAGACCAAATAGTGGAATAGACAAGCAATAGGAGGAGAAGTTGTGATATTCTGGATGTATGTTGAAGGTTAAACCAAGAGGATTTGCTTAGGGAATGGATGTGGGGTGGGGAGAGAGAGAGGGAGGGAGGGGAGAAGAGAGTCTAGGATAACACCAAGATTTTGGCTTGAAGACCTTGAAAAATGGGGTTGCTGTTAATTTAGATTGGGAAGGCCACTGGAGGGTTTGGAAGAAAATATCCAAAACTCAGTTTTGGACACATCAAGGTTATGATACCCAATGGATTCCAACCGAGCTATTAAGTGGCCATACTGAAGGCCAAGGCGGGAGCCCATTCAGCATGCTAGAAGGTGGTGTCTGTCCAGGTTCCCAAGGCTGAAGGGATCAAAGGCATTTCTCAAAGCACAGCTTGTGTAACCAGAAATGTGAAATTTGAGAAGAGACAAAGGACAGTTAGTTGAGTGCTGTCAAGAAGGAGGGAACATTCCAGGGAAATTGTCTAGAACAGGTGTTTGCCAACCACTGCTATGGGCCAGATGTGGGATGTTCCTTGGGTGTGTACACCCCTTAATGAGACAATAAGATATATCCTATTTACATTGATTCTTCCTTTACTTATATACTTATTCATTCATTTAACAAACACCTTTATATAAAAAGACACAGAACTAGGAGTGGACATAAAATGTTAAGCAGAGTAGACATGATTTCTTATCTTCAGGGAACTTACAATCTAGTGGAGACCACAGATTTTAATCAAATCCTCTATTTAACTTGCAAATACATAGTGCTTAGTATTTTCCAGTTACACTGTTGTAACCACTTTATAAATATTAACTTATCTAATACTCATAACCTGAGGTAGGTACCATTGTTATCCCCATTTCATAGATGAGGAAGCTGAACTATAAAGAAAATTTGTACAAGGTCACATGGCTAGTACATGTTAGAGCAGGATTTGAATCTGGGCAGTCTAGCCCCAAGGTCCATGCTCTTAAGCATTTATTCATGAACTCTCATTAGTCTTCTATAGGAAAAATAAAGGGCAGCTATAACAGTTCTACCTATGGGACCTGAACTAATTTGGAGGTGATGGTGGAATGAAATTAGACAAGAAGTTCAAAAAATGTGTGGTCACTAATGCCAACTGCTCCAGGGAGTTCAAACAACATGAAATTGAAAACAGGACACTTATTTTCAGTGGCAAACATGGTAAGCACCGTTTCAAGGGATATATTCCTGTCAGCTCACGCTTAATTGTTAGAGCTGCGCAAGGAGGAATGGGCAGCTTTGGGAGATGGGGAGTTCCTCCTTGTGGACATTTTCCTCAGAATAGGCTAAAATCACCTATTATGAAGTCGGGACATAGTATGTTCTCAACAAATATATGCCCACTAACTGGTGGGAACGATATAGAGTGTTGGATGGTTCAATCAGATAAACTTTAAGATCTCTTCCAACCTTAAGATTCTACATTTTCACTTATTCTGAATTTTTGATAACACAGTAGATTGGGTTATGCTGATGTGTCCTTTTGCCCTATCAAAATGGTTTGATATAGAAATTTATAGTGGATGTAAGATATTAGGAACTGTCCTGGACAAATTGTTTTCAAGCTCTGGGGAATCCAGTTTGCATATAGTTAATGCCTTAGTCTAAAATGGGATATTCTCTATCCTTTGTTAAAATTTTTAGCATTATTCTTATGGTAGTTACATATACATTACTGTATGAAATATAGTAATAATAATATTGTATTTGTTTAAAGTAAATATATAGTCAAACATTGATTTTTATTTGATCTCTCCCATTTTCCCCTAATTAGTTGCATTAGTGAAAGGGGTAGACAATTTCTAGAAAATGCACACAATGGCTGGCTGTAATCCCTATTCAAAGATTTATAATAGATGTTGTACAATTCCCTTCCAAAAGCTATGTTTTGCTCATGTAGGGGCCAAGGGCAGGCTGCCCCAAAATGTACCACTGGGGCACATGGAATATTTTGAGCTCAAGGCAGTTGAGACTCTTTGGACTCAAGAGAAGATTTTGCTCTTCCCTTAATTACCTAGCAAAATCTAAACTGGGGTCTTTCCAGAAATAAGAGTTATCACTATTCTAGTTTATCCGAGAGAGCTGCCCATAAGGCAGGGCAAACATCTAGTCACCAAATACCTGCTCTTCTCATTGCCCTGGAATTGCCCTCCTCCCCTTTGACTCCCCAGACCCCTGTCCCATTCCTTAGCTCAGGATGGCACATATACCTCCTTTAATCTTTCTGCTTTGAACCTCTTAAATATGTGGGGTCCCCAAATGTATGAAATTTAATTTTCTCCTGCTAATCTCATGTCTCCTGTCAATTTTATTCTTAGGTCAGACAGAAGAACCTTTGAATGGCAGAGAAAAAATTTTCCTCCCCAACAGTCATGTTCTGAAATGTTTGATGTTCAGTATATAGCATGTATTATAATCCTTGTCCCGGAAACTCTCTGCTTATGGAGAGAGGCTATGAAGAAATTTCACTCTTTCACACATGCTTCCACAATTTCTAAAAGCCAGGGAAGTTCTGGAAGGACCCGGTGCCTGGTTTTTTAAAATATGACTTGGATAGCCAGCTGCCTCTGTCATTGCAAGAGAATCTAGAAGGTAAAGGATGTGAATTCCTTGACACTTTGAGAAGAGAAAAGCATATTTTAGGAGCTCCTTTAGAAAGAAGTTTTTTAAGGTGCATTTATTTTATGGTACTCTTGGAATATTTAAACAAAACAAATAATGACACAACTTAGCTAGGCCTCCATTTAGATGTTCCTGCTATGCCAGCATTTTTAAAGAAAGCTAGTTTTATGATCTGTCAGTAATAGTATCTGAGTGATTCCAGAAAGCAAACTCAGAGAGTGTGCTTTTGACTAAGATGGCTACTGCTCGGTCAGTTAGACATCTGCTGGAATGAAATGTCACGAGGGCAGGTACTGCTTCTGTGTCACCAGCACCTACAACAGTTCCTGACTGATGGACACACAAGCAGTTTCTAATTTTTCTCAATTACAAACAATGCTCTACCAATGTCCTGGTACATTCTTTGTAAGTACTTATTTGAGTAGGTGTGAAGAAAAAACTTCTAGAAATGAGACTGCTGATTAAAGAGTAAGTATACTTTACATTCTTATAGCTATTTCCAAAATGCCCTTCAAAGAAGTTACAGCAATCTATACTTGCTGAAATTTGTGTTTCAGAAATATTAACTCAAGAAGAAAGTCACTAGGGAGACAGTTATAAGCTCTGTGTGTATGTGTGTTTATTAGAGACTAAAGCATACTTCATTAGATTCCTATTGAACTTTCAAGATTCCATCTTGCATGTGATCCATTTCCCAGAGACTTGGGTTGATGACAACTTCTAACTCTACACTCTTTCTCTATACTCAGACCTGAGATATGGATTCTCAATGATTCGTCATGTTACTTTGGTGTGTTTTGAAGAAATCCTTGGTTTGTCTGGTCATTTGGGTTTTGCTAATTTCCCATTGCCAGTTTTTTGATAAGGAATGACAGGGCAGAGGCAATGGTGACCATGGGCAGATAGGAAGGGAGATGTAATTCCCTAGGCATTTGTGTGCACTTCTAACTAGAGCATAGGTATGGGGGACAGAGGACAACCAGGGCATCTCTAAAAGAGCAGGCTTGAATACACATAGAAGGAAGCATATAGGTGTTGCAGAGCTTAGTAATAAAGATCACAGACACTGGTGTAAGGACACAGCAAAAATAAGGGTAGGAAATACATTGAAAATTCTTCAACAGTTATCCTTCAGGGCAAAGTCTTCTTAGTCTTTCTGACTTTTCTGTATTTTAGAATTTTCCTACAGTAAGCATATATTACTGGAATGTATTAGACTTCCAAATTGGAAAAAAAAGAAAAAGAAAAAGAAAACTGAACACATTTGTTTTTAGTTCTGCCACTTTTTAATTCTGTGACCTTGGGAAAATTTTTAAATCTTTCTTTGCCTCAGTCCTCTCATTCTTAAAATATGAAAAACAAGTTAATTGTGAAGATTGAGATAAAATATAAAATGTTTAGTATACATTAAGGACCTAGTATATAATAGGGCAAAGGAATTATCTCCTCATTATAAGCATTATTACTACTAGCAGTGGTGATGGTAGTAAACAACTTATATATAGGAGTAGTGGACTATTCCGAAGCTATTAGATGATAAGAACTCCTTTAGCTAACCCATAATTGAAAAAGCACTGTAATTCGCAAGAAAACAAGTACAAGGAGAGTAAATATAAATGCTACAGGTTTCTCAAAGAGAATTATCTTTTTACAGGTGGCCTTTAAATAGCGATTAATTTTAAATCTGAGGAAAGAAAACTTTTTGTATTTTAATCAATATTATATAACAGGTGATATGTACTCTACAGATTTTCTTCATGAAACATAGTGATTAACTCTAACTTTGGTATCAGACCAATATATATATATATGTTACTGCTGGTTGTAATGCCAGCAGTAGTATTTATTATTTGGGAATTCAAATAAAGTCCAAGATACTGTTTATGCTTTTTAAAGTCAACCTCTCAGTTTTTGTGAAAGCACTCCTTAAAGGATCAAATTAACTTTTTAATTAGTTTGTTAATAATCTACAAATAATTTCCTTTAACTTTGGAGTATGTTTTTTAAAACTGAGGTACACACAATAAAATGCATAGATCCAGTGTACAGCTTGTTGCATTTGGACATGTGTATATGCTCGTGTAACCTCCCCCAGATCAAGATAGCAAGTATTCTCACTATCTGTTCCCCCTTCCTCTGTCCCACCCATCCCCCAACCCACCTCCCCTACAGCTACCACCAGTTTGTTTTCAGCATCTGTGAGTATATTTCTGTTTTGTTAGTTTGCATGCTCATTTGTTTTGTTCTTTGGATTCCACATATAAGTGAAATCATATGGTATTTGTCTTTCTCTGTCTTATTTCACTTAGTGTAATACCCTCTAGGTCCATCTGTGTTGTTGTGAATGGCAAGATTCCATTCTTTTTTATAGCTGAGTAATATTCCATTGTACACATGTACGACATCTTCTTACTCATTCATCTATTGATGGACATTTAGGTTGCTTCTGTATTTTTGGCTATTGAAAATAATGCTGTGATAAATATAGGAGTGCACATATCTTCTCAAATTAGTGATTTTGCTTTCTTTAGGTAAATTCCCGGAAGTAGAATTGCTGGGTCACATGGTGTTTCAATTTTTAGTTTTTTGAGGAACTTCCATGCTGCTTTCCATTGCGGCTGCACCAATTTACAATCTTGTGAGCAGTGTACAACAGTTCCTTTTTTCCACATTCTTGCCAACACTTGTTATTTATTGTCTTACTGATGTCAGCCATTGTGACTGGTTTGAGCTGATATTTCATTGTGGCCTTGATTTGCATTTCCCTGATGATTAGTGATGTGGAGCATCTTTTCATATGTCTGTTGGTCATCTGCATGTCTTCACTGGAAAAATGTCTATTCAGATCCTCTGCCTCCTATACATTAAACTCCTCTTGGTGATTTTTTAAAAATGACAATGCTCAGGCCTCATGGTAGGACATTAAGACAGAATATTATTTAAAAGCTTTCCAGGTGATTTTAATGTGTACTGGAGGTGAGAACCACTTATACGGGTCAGATTTTTGGAAATCTATGTTGACATTTACCTGATTACTTTTTTTTCATTTTGTAGTCATTGCATTAATAGCTAATAACCTAGGCTTCCTTTGAGATTTAATGGACATTTGCCCAATCTTTTATAAGCCAAGAGAAAAACAGTTTCTCCATCTTCTCCTCCTTTCCACTTTTATTTAGCATATTTAAAATTTAAACATGAGAAAGATAGAGATCTTGAAGAGTTTTTTTCTCTTGCATTTTTTCTACCTGCTTGGTTTATTATGACCTTACCCTTTGGTCACTAATATGGAAATTAGTTCTAGAAATGGTAGTTGGCAAGTGCATACACATAATTAGTGAGGGGCCTCACTTACAAATGCTATTGTAACTCAACAAATAGTGGCTTTGGGATTTGAAAAATTCAATAAGAGTAGAGTTCAACTTTACAAGCTATTTAAAGTTTAGGGAGTTTTTGCCTTCAAAGGCAAAGCAAAGCTAAATTAAGATGTCTGAAATAATAGTAGAAGATTTATTTTTGTAGCAGTTTAGGGTATAGTTTTGCCTAAGATTATAAACATTGCCTTCTAATCTTTTTTCTTCATAATCCTAGCCTGTTTTTATGACGCAAGGGTAAGACGTATCAGAATTAAAGGTCTTTTTGGTGACCTTTTGTAGTAAAACACTGTATTCTTTCAATGGTAAATGAAACAGCCACAATAATTATGATCCCACTTGTAAAATAAATATATGGGTAATTAGAGTGGTTTTAAAAAGAGCTATCCCACACAAGAATATAAACAAGAATATGTTTATTTAGTGAATAAAAATATTCTGAGGAGTACAAAATTTTGAGAAACTATTTGAAAAATAATTTTAGCAAATATTTGTTTTATAGCGATTAGCATTACTGGGAAATCATGAAAATAGGTCACTTCATTTTTTGAACAAGTACCTCTGTACTAAGTTTATCAGATACAAAGTGAGGAGAAAAATTGACTAAGTTATTAAGGGAAAATCCAGTCAGCAAAACTAGATCATTTAAATCATTCAAATTCATTCTAATTGGATTTAGTTAAATTAGCAGGATAATTAGTGGTTTTTAATTTATTTTTACTATTTTATTTTTTATATTATTATCATTCTTTTTATTACTGTGTGTGATTATATTTTCACAATCCAGTAATCAGTTGAGCCCCCAAATTTTTTCAATATCTTAAACAGAATAGCAATCTTATTATCTCTTAATGTTATAAAACTTTTAAATCAACAAATTAGGCTACTTAATTGTTTAGTTAATACCAATCCATGGAAATAGTTTGAGGTTAACAAGTCTTAAAACTAAACTTTGAATTAGCCTGTGTACATGAGTTTATGTTTCTTCCTTCTGTTTTCTCTCACACTCTTCAGTGTTTGTGTGTGAACTAAGTGAATGAAATGCTTTAAAATTTTGGAATGTTGATTAGAAAGCCTGTCTTTCATGTATTCAAACTGTTGTGATTGTACATATATATATCAAAACTATTAAATAAGTAGATTCAGAAAAATAACAAGGTACTTATTACATTAATAGAAGAGTTCTACTCCCAAATATGAAATCATGACAGTTATCAAAACTATTAAATAAGTAGATTCAGAAAAATAACAAGGTACTTCTTACATTAATAGAAGAGTTCTACTCCCAAATATGAAATCATGACAGTTGGATTTCTACTCCTGACCATAAATTTTCCGATTTACTCCTTTCTTTTCTTTTCTTTCCTCTCCTCTTCCCCTTCTCTCCCCTTCTTTTCTCTCCATTTCCTTCTTTGTCCCTCCCTCCTTTACTTCTCTTTCCACTCCCTTCCTTTGTCCATACAACATGTAGTGCATTCAGGCAAGGCACCAAGTATTGTTCTACCTGTGGGGATATGATAAAAACGGACCTAATCCCCACTTAATGGGAATGTTATACTCTAAGTTGGAAGACTTACACAGAAAATTGGAAAACTAAATGAGGAATTGCAGTAGATTTAAATAATAATAATAAGCCAGGATTTTCTGTGTCTATGTTGTTCTAATCATTTTACTTTTATTTTCTGATTTATCCACAACAAACATATGAAACTAGTAGTGTTGCTTCCCCTCTTCTACAGAAGGTGTAACTGAGGCTCTGAGAAAGTTAAATAACTTGGCCAGGGTTGCAGAGCTAGTCAGTGGTAGGAAGTATGATTTAAATACAGGGAGTCTGACCCCAGAACTGTGGTCTTAACCACTGAACTATACTACACATGAGAGAAATCCTTCAGTTTAAGAAAAGGGAACAAATTAAACAGTTTGGTTGGTTTATTTTGACCATAAAAAATTTAAAAATTTTTCCATGCCTTTTATATAATTTTAAACTGGCTTAGCAGTGAAATTTTCATCTTGATTACTTGATTATGTGGTTACTATGGGCTGTTTTACTAAGGTTTAGTTCATAGTTATGTTTTTATATATGGGATCCAGTTTTGCTTGAAAATATGCTCCACATTTTTTATTAAGGTATTATTGATATACACTCTTATGAAGGTTTCACATGAAAAACAATGTGGTTACTACATTTACCCATATTATCAAGTCCCCACCCCATGCCCCAATGCAGTCATTGTCCGTCAGTGCAGTAAGATGCCACAGATTCACTATTTGCCTTCTTTGTGCTACACTGTTTTCCCTGTGATCCCCCACACCATGTGTACTAAACATAATACCCCTCAATCCCCTTCTTCCACCCTCCCCACCTGCCCTCCCACACCCTTCCCCTTTGGTAACCACTAGTTCCTTCTTGGAGTCTCTGAGCCTGCTGCTATTTTGTTCCTTCAGTTTTGCTTTGTTGTTATACTCCACAAATGAGGGAAATCGTTTGGCACTTGTCTTTCTCCACCTGGCTTATTTCACTGAGCATAATATTCTCCAGCTCCATCCATGTTGTTGCAAATGGCAGGATTTGTTTCCTTCTTATGGCTGAATAGTATTCCATTGTGTATATGTACCACCTGTTCTTTATCCATTCATCTACTGATGGACACTTAGGTTGCTTCCATGTCTTGGCTATTGTAAAAAGTGCTGCGATAAACATAGGGGTGCATATGTCTTTTTGAATCTGAGAAGTTGTATTCTTTGGGTAAATTCCAAGGAGTGGGATTCCCGGGTTATGCTCCACATTTTGACTGTAGGACTGGAAGGTGTCTTGGCTTTGAAGTAGATTGATCAACCAACCTTCCAAATGAATGGCTGTTCAAATGGGTTTGGCAAGGATATGGGTATAGTGAAGATAAATGTCATGTCTAAGCATTGGTAAAGTGTTCCCTTAGGAGAGATGGTTAATGCTGCACAACTAGTATTTCCTATGGCAATTCTGAGATAAATAAGGGAATCTTTCAGTTTGGGAATTGATGTGCTATCTACAGCTACAGCTTTACCCAATAGCTCATATTTCAGATTCTAAAGATAGAGGCTTCAGTTATTGTGTGTGTGTGTGTGTGTGTGTGTGTGTATATTATAGATGTATCAAATGGCTTCTATTTTTTTCACATGTAAATGTGTCAAATGATCCTAGAGGGGGAAAAAAGATTTCTTTGAATATTTTGGATAACAGTTTTTTATCAGATATGTCTTTTGGAAATATTTTCTCACAGTCTGTGGCTTGTCCTTTCATTCTCTTGATGTAGTCTTTTATAGAGAGTAAGTTTTTAATTTTAGTAAATCCAGCTTATCAATTATTTCTTTCATGGATTGTGCCTTTGGTTTCATACCTAAAAGTTCATACACAAGGTCAATTAGGTTTTATCCTATGTTATCTTCTAGGAGTTTCATAGTTTGCATTTTACATTTAGGTCTATGGTCTTTTTTAGTTAATTTTTGTGAAGGGTGTAATTTTCTGTAATTTTCTTTTTGTGGTGTCTTGTCTGGTTTTTGTATTAGAATGATGCTGGCCTCACAGAATGAATTTGGAAGGCTACATATTATCTTGAACTACCTGCCAGTTTACTCTCCTATTTCTGTGAACATTGAATTCACTTCAAAATAAGATGTTTAACCAACAAGGTCATATAAAATTGTTATTATTTTAAAGTGACTGGGAATAAATGAAACTTCTCTGTGTTCTTTCTCCTATCCCCAAGAATTAAAAAAAAAATAAGCACAATTTTGATGTTACTTGGTTATCTACTAACATATAGATTTTGATTATTTTAGCAGGATAGGAAAAATAGCTACTCAGAAGTTTCAATCTATCTTTTAAAAATATATAAGGTGGAATCTTAACATATGTTCATGAAACCTTTTTAAGCTAAACTATCTTTTTAAAAATGTTTGAATAGATAACAGTAGAAAAAATTAAAAATCCCCAAACAGCATCCAGTGTAAACTATGTTTTCCCAACCCCCAGTCACATCTTTGCCCAGAGGAAACCACTGTCACCAGTTTTCTTTTATGTCTTTCCAGAGATAGTCTACAAATATTGTATTTTCACAAATGGTGGTAAAGATGATGATCACAAATAACATTTATGCCAGACACTCTTCTAAGCATTTTACATAAATCAATTTAATCCTCACATTATGTATGATAATATACTTACCCCATGATGGTATTTTTTGGAAATAAAGCAATGGAAGAACAGAGAGATTAAGTAATTTGTCCAAGGTTACACAGCTAGTTCAGAAGAACTGGAATCCCACCCAGATAGTTTGACTCCAACGTCCAGGCTTTTTATTTATATTCATATTATTTACATACTCCACACACTGTTTTGGACCTTTCATTTTTCACTTAATATTTTGTCTTAGAAATAATCTTTATCAATACATACAGAATCAGCTCATTCTTTTTGGTGGCTGAATATTATTGCTCTGTATCAGTTCCCGACTGGGGACAATTGGCAATGTCTGAAAATATTTTTTCATTGTCACGACTGGAGGTGAGGCTGGCTACTGGCATCTGGTAGGTAGAATTTAAGGACATGCTGCCACAACAAAGAATTATCTGGCTCAAAATGTTAATAACACTAACGTTGAGAAATGCTGCAATATACCTTTATTTAGCCTGTTACATATTTTTCTGAACTAAAAATTTAAGCTAAAAATATTCACAATCAGAAATCTGATTCTGTACAACTGTACTCTAATTTCCATGCAATGAAAAATTAGAAAAAAGAAACAAAATCTAAAAGTGACACTAGATGATTTTGAGTATTAATAGAAACTTTTGCCTATTTGTAAAACTTTAAAGGTTTTTGAAAAGGGCAGCACTGAGAAGACCTAAAGTCAAAACCATTTTTGATTGATGTTGGTTAAACCTCTCTGTTACTTGAAGTGGTAATACATTAAAGTTCAAAGTTGACTTTCATTTACCTAATGAGCATACTGATGATTCAGAATGAGTTCAATTCCAGAGAAAATCGGGCTTCCTCATTTTTCCTTCAGTAGAGAGAACTGACCAGCCTGGCTGAGTCTTCTCTTCCTGCCATAGCAATTTTTAAAAGCTGCCACAGTGAACCATCTATAAAAGATAAAATTATAATTCACTCATGAGTTTTATTTAGATAATTTATATTTTCTGTTTTTCAAAAATAACAAAAGTAACACATACTTCAGATAATTCAAATAATACTTAAATAAGGAAAAAAGTAAGCTCCTTTTACTGCCCAATCTAATTGTACTTTCTAAAAGTGATCACTGTTGAGTTTGTTATGCAGTCCTCCAGATCTAGTTCTTATGAATGTGCAAACATCTCTGTATATACTCATCATAAATACACATGTATAGTATTTTTCCTTTAAAAATGAGCTCTATTTATCTAAAAGTTATTTTCCCACCCAGCCCCATCATTCATCAGTTTATCATGGATATCCTCCAAGTCAACCCAAACAAAACTAGCTCATTATTTTTGATGACCATATAATATGTTACACATAAGTATACCAAAATTTATTTAGCTATCACTCTATTGTTGATAATTTAGATCATATCCAATTTTTACTATTAGATAATGTAGCAAATAGCATATATATGTTTACACACTTCTGTAATTACCTCTTGAGATTCTAAAAGAGGTAGATTTGCTAGGTCAGAGGTCATGTGCATTTAAAATTTGCTAAGTATTGCCAGTGTATAAGAGGGCCTATTTACTCACAGCTTACTAAAAAATTTGCAAAGAATTATAACTGACTGAGAGACACACAAATAATTATGGTACTGCAACAGATGAATTATTATACAGATATTAATGGATTATTGCACAAATACTAAAATGTATTCAAGGAGGTTTTACAACATGAAAATGTTTATAACATAATACCAAGAGTAAAAAGTAGAATGATTTGTATGTAAAATTATGTATGCATAGGGATAAGAAATGAAAGAGGACATGAAAAAGTAAGAACAGTTTGGGTGGTGGAAGTAGAGATAATTTTTTTCCTTTTTTCTCTGGTATTATTATTATGTTGTTTGTGCAATAAATACAACAAAAATGGTAACCTTTAAATAATCAATAGGTAAGATCAATATAAAAATACATTTTTATCATATTTATTGACTTAATCTTGAGCTGGCTTTGATTTGCTATTTATCCCTTCAAAGAGACAATGACAAATTCTGTATGTGTTCATGTTTTGGGGACTAGGTCCCTTAAAAAGATAGTCCTTCTTTAACAGAGAATGCCATAATGCTGGAAAAAAATCACTGGCACACCATGTTGTGAAAATTTCTGGTATTATGCCAACCCAATAGACTTAGCACAATATCTGAATTTCTTTAAATTTTCCTTTTGCCTGAGAAGGTCATAAAGGATGACTTTCATTCACTTCTTTTTCTTCTCTGTAAGAAATATTTTCAAATTTTAATGATAAAGTTCCAAAGATGATAAAATAGCAGAATTATGATAAGAAGTGCCTATCAAACCTGAAGCAGGTTTTGAAGGATGAGAAGGCCTTGACCAGGTGCAGAGGTATTCATGTAATGTTTAGGTATTCAGGTAAGAGCTTGACCCAAAAGATAAAAGTGGCATGGCCCAGGGTATGCATGCTTCTGAGAGATCCATCTAGCTTGAACAGAAGGGACCTTTTGTGATGTACTGGAGAATAAGATGACATAGGTAGGTGGCTAGGAGAGAGAAGAGCAGGCATTGAAAGCCAGGCAGAAAAGATTTTGGATTGAAAGCATTACATTTTATTGATTGAAATAAGGAAACACGCTAAGATCCTCAGTCTGGAAATGAGAAAAAGTGAACAGTCATGTTCTTTATGAGGATGGGAGGCATGTTCTTATTTAATATGGGGGTAGAAGCAAGAGGGGCATGTTTATTTTGAAAACAAAACAGCATTTTTTCTCATTGCTTTAAACTGTTTTTAGTCACAAAGTTTGCTTTATTCAAATCTCCAAATAATATTAAATGAATACATGATTGTTGATAATTTTTGTTTGTTTGTTTTGGTTTATCAAATGCAATCAAGGGCTAAAAATTGTTGAAAACACAGAATATAAACCCATGTATTACTGCTCTTCACTTATATAATTAAAATAATGGAATTTAACAGACAGTTGTAATTTTTTAAAAAATGACCCACATTCCAGTGCCCAGTCTCACTTCTCCATTTCTAATCCTTTCCCTATGTTTTCTGGTATTTATCTTTATGTATAAGAATGACATATGTATGCTGTGTATCTTGATATATCCATTTTAGACATGACTTACTGATTTTTTCACACCAGCAAATGAGGATTAATCTCTTACACAACCATTCTACTTTAACTCCCTCCAACTTCCCAATATGATTAAATCATATATTTGTCTAAGGGTTTTTTTTTTCAGTTCGGGTCAATTATATTTGTCTAAGTTTTATTCTCTGTTTACATTATTTTGACTGTTTAGCTATGTTCTACTGCTGAATCTAGTAGTGTACCGTAATTGTGCTTCCTTTCTTTTTCCGTGGAATTAATAATTCTGTCCGCGATTCATTTGATAGTCATCTAAATAGGTTTTCATATGACTCAATACATTTCAGATCATCTGAATTCCATTTTTAATTTATTTCTAGAAACTTTTGCTCTCCTGCTCCAATCTTGACTGGTTGCTTTCTGGCTCCATGTTATGGTTTATAATTTTGTCAGTTTCTTTTGCTATGATCCTGGGAAATCTCCTCACCCTCTTCTCTATTGGATCCTTTGCTCCAGAATCATGCTTGTGTATAGGTTTTCTCCCTTTTTGTTTGAGATTTTGCATGCCTGAAAAGGGGTTTGAATCTGCAGAGTATCCTCAGGGGCCATTCAGTTAATGCACAGAATGACACTTGAGTCTCGTGCCTGGCTGCAGGCATTTGGGGGCCTGGCTAGAGGAAGAGGGCTGGTGTGAAGGGTGAGGTGCTTTCTCTGATAAATATATAAACTTCCATTTAATCTACCTATTTTCAGTCCCTCAGTTCCCCTTTAGCTTTTCTGTACCTGCTGTTCTTAAGTTCAGGATCTTCCTGCTTCACATTCTACGAGGAATCAGTTTCAAGCCTGAGAACAGATAGGGAAAGTCAACAGGCTTTTTTGAGGTCTAACTTGTTTCTTGTGCATATTTTCAAATGATTCTCTTAATTCCAGATCTGCACCTCATATTTCCTTTCTGCAAAACCCAATTTTTGAGCACTTGCAGCCTCATTCTTGTTCCTCATTCTGAAGAAAGGCTTCCCTTACTCTCCTAAATCACCAGCTTTCCATCCTCTGAAATGGTGATATTTCCTATACCTTGTTATCTTCTCTCCTGGATTTTATTGTTGGTTTGTCTTTTAGCCTATATATTTTAAATATTATTATTGTCATTTAACTAGGCATTCAGGAGGTAATGGAAGGGACACATCTATTCAATTTTTTCATCTTTCATTATGAAATTTGTTTTTCAAAGATAATTTTGTCAGAAATATAAATAATGAATTATCCTCCTTTTTCTTAAACATTAAAATAAGGGGGGATTAAAATAAGAATAGCATTATCATTCTTTGAGCTGCCTTTGAATATGTGAATTTTAGTTGGTCACAGGTGACCTTTTCATTCTCCTGAAAATCTTTTCCTTTCACTAATGCTCCCTCATAATCAGTTTACATATTAATTGAAATATCACAATCTTATGTCTCTACAAGTACCATCCCTCCCAATATCCTCCAGTTCTTTCTAAAATTGCATTTCTCAGTAAATTTACCTTAGTTATTTTAACTTCTCTACATAATTATATTTCTGGAAAACATAGTAGCTGATGCAAAGCTGTCAAAATAAAAGCAAACAATTGTTGGGTTACCAATTCTTGTACATATAAGTTTAAGAATTTTATAATGAATTTCTTTAAAAAATCTCTGGCTTTAAGACTACATATACTTGCCTTCATCTCCAGAATTATCTGTGCATTTGGTGTAGAAAGCAAGGAAGGGGAAAGAATGGCTAATCCTGTGTTAATGAATATGTATCATATTGATATAAAAATAAGATGATGATAGTTGATATATAATTTAAATAATTTATATTTTAGAAATTAAACACCAAAGCATCACCCATATACCAACAGCTAGTAGCTAGTTCTTCAGCAATTATTTCTACTAACTCAGGGTGCCAGATTATCTCTGTATACTATCTATATTGAAAGACATTTTGAGTTCGAGATGCCAAACTACTGATGTTATTTTCTTCACTGAATTGACTCTTAGTAATGTATAAGCATCATCAAATTCACTGTTCATACTTCATAAGTTTAGTTTCATGCATGATGGGCATAAATTAACTGTGTATGTATACTCATTCTTATAAAGCAATTCATACTAAAAAATTAAATTTTCAATCAATCATGGATTGGCTTATAACAGCTTCTCAATTATATCTTACAGCAGAGATGTCCTTGGATGAAGTGGCTGCTTGATACATATTTGCTTGTTTTCTCCTTGTTGCTTTTTTGTAACTTGTTTAAAACTGTTGGTATGTAAAAACTAGGTAAACTATAGCAGAATTTGTCCAACAGGTGTACATATATCATGTAAGAATTATTTTTTATCTGATGGAAAAAGGTAGGAATGGATTCACTTATCCTGTATTGGAAAAATCATTATTCTGCCAGGTATACTTTCATACACTGTCTCTAATTAATCTCCTAAATAATCATATTACTCTATATCTTCCACTCTCACTAAATAGTGGCCCCCTTCTCAAAATTTTGGATAAGAGAAAGCTTACTTCCAACACAGGATGTCCTGACTGGTGATATCTGCCCCGCTCTCAGCAGCCCTTTCTGCTTCACTGACCTATCTCTAGACCTTCCAACAAGAATATCTGGGCTCTTTTTCCAAGTCTTACTTCCAGATTATGGAGTGTAACTAGGAAAAAGTACACAAAGTTCACTGGCTCAGTAACTATTTGATGATTTCCAATTTTTACTCTATTTTACTCCCTAGATGATTTCCTTACCAATTGGCCATAAAGCCCATTCTAAACTTCTATTACATTTAGCCAGCCTACCACTGTAAGTGTATTCCCCTTATCTCTGTCCTATCAGAAAAAAATAACAATAGCGGCTGCCACTTAATAAGCATGTACTGCCAAGCACTTTACAACAAAACTACACAGATCTTTTATTCTCTTTTTGTAGGTGAGGAAACTGAACCTCAGAGAAGAAAAAAATCATGCACACAGATCATCCATATACAAGCTCATTAGATACATCTGATTCATGCCTTGTTATCTTTTTTCTTTGTTTTTCCCTTATCTTTTAAAATATAATACTTGATATGTACAAAAATATATAATGTATATGTAATTGTTTTTTTTTAATCTCAGGTTTATTTAGCATCACTTATATGACAATGATTCTCATGTAATTTAATATACCAAATAAGCCTAATTAGGTTATATATGTAATTGTTAAAGCTAAGTAATAACTTGAATGTCCACAATCCTACCATCTAATTTCCTCCCTTTCCCAACTTCTGGCCTCCTCTCACTCCCAGAGATAACCATGTTTTCAGTTTTGTGTTTATCATTCCCTTGCTATTTTTTAGCTTTTTATTTCAAAATTATTTAAAGTTTGGAAAAGCTTAAAGAACCTTACAAAAAAATCCCTGTATACCCTTCACCAAATTCCACAATTGTTATCATTTTGCCATATATGTTTCTTGTCTCCTTCTTTAAGAATGTTGTTATTGTTGTGTCTAAACTGAGACTAAATTGCAGACATCATGTCCTTGTGTATATTTTCTAAAAACAAGGTCATTCAGTTATCAAAATCAGAAAATTTAATACTAATACATTAATACATATATAGTCCATTTCAAATTTTGACAGTTTTCCTAATAAAAAATGCTTTATAGTCATCCTACTGCGCTCTCCTTTCCCCCCAACCCGGACCCACTGCCACAGGATCTAATCCAGGCTCATTTGAATATTACACTTAGTTGTCTCTTTAGTCTCACTTAATTTGGAATAGTTCCTCAGACTATATTTGTTTCTTGACCTTGACATTTTGGGACAGTTCAGGCCAATTATCTTGTAGAATTTCCTTCAGTGTGGATTTTCTTCATGGGACTTTCTTCATAATTAGATTTAGGTCATGAATTTTTGGCAGGAATACTATATAAGTGAGGTTGTGTCTTTTTCATTGCAATACTCAGGAAGCATATAATGTCAATTTTCTCCATTTCTGGAGATGTCAACTTTGATTACTTGGCTAAAGTAATGTCTTTCAGGTTTATTCATTCTAAAAGCACTGTTTCCCTCTTTGTAATTAATAAATTTGTGGAGAGATACTTTGAGACTATGTAACTATCCTATTCAGATTTCGACCCAATAGTTTTGGTATCTAGTGACAATTTTTCTATGATGGTTGCTAAATGGTGATTTTTCTTCTTCCATTAAAGATTCTACTAGAAGGGGGAGCTTTTCCTTGTTCCCTAGTTATTTATTATCAGTAGAAACTCATCTGTTACTTGATCTCAAAATGAACTTGCCTCACTGGTCAGCACTGCCACCTCTGTCATGTGTCAAGCTTCCTTCTGTTCTTGGATCTTTCTGGGTACTCTCTTTTGTTCCATTGGTCATTTCCCCCCTCCGCCACCCCTGGCCCTACCCCCCCATTCCAAAACAACATTATCTTAGTTATCATGGCTCATGATTAGTTTCAATGTCCAACTGGCCCAACTCCCTCTTTCTGTTGAGGAATGCCTTGGCTATTCTTGCTTTTCTATATAAATATCAGAATCAGCTGTCATGTGCACAAAAGCCTCTGTTGATATTTTGACAGGAATTACATTAGTTCTGTAGGTCAATTTAGGAAGAATTTATGTGTGTGTTTTTTTTTAATCCAGCCTTCCTTTCCATGAACATAGCACATTTCTCCATTTACTTTAATATTCTGAGCATCTTTTAATAATGTTTTGTGGTTTTTTTCTATATAGGTCTTATGCATTTTTTATTAGATTAATTTTAGCTATCTTATTTTAGAACTATTAAATGGAATTCCTTTTTAAATTATGTTTTCTATGGGCTTGTTATAGAAATCTTTGCTGAGTATTTAAATTTTATAGAAATGCAACTGAATTTTGCATATTGCTCTTATGATATACTCAGTATTTCTAATAAGTTGTCTTTTAGATTTCTAATAGAGACTATCATATCATTTGTGAAATAGTGAAGTCCTTTCTAACCTTTTGTCTTTATTTTTCTTGTCTTTCAATGTGAGATTAATAAAGCAAGTGGGAGAGCCTGCACAGACCTGGCGCTGTTGCTTCACCATCCAATTCCATCTGAGTCCCCACTACACTTTGGCACCATCTGGTGGTGATTGTCCACTCCAGCATACCTACTGATGGGAATGACTCAGGGTCTGTAGTTGACTGCATTTCAGGAAAGCATCAGTGATTCCAGGAAATTCCTAGCTAGATAGCACCACTGAGTTGGGAGATTACTGAGCAAACAGGATTCACTCAACTTCCCCTCTGGGTTTTGTACTATTTTTCCTGCCTCACTCCCTCCTCCACTCTGTGTCTTATTTCATTCTCCAACCTCAGAAGATAAGTTCTTTTCCTTCCCTCCATTCCACCTATGGTGTTGAGTGGTAGATGGTAGCAAATCATCCATTCTATAATCTCAGAATTCATGATATCCTGGGTGTATTTTTAGAGTTTTATTGAATTTATTTGTAGTTTTTTTTCTCTCCTTTCACTGTAATATAAACTTCAAAAGCTTGAGATTTTTATTTCCTAGCATGGAGTTCCTAGCATTCAGGCACTCAAAAATACTTATTGAATAAAATTAGTGAAAGATATTGAAAGCTTCCATTATGTGATAAATTTGTTAATATCTTCCAATAATTCTATCAATTATTGCTTTATATTTTTAAGGCTCTTTTATCAGATGCATACAAAATTAAAATTGCTATAGCTTCTTGATGAGCTCAGTCTTCCTTAATAATGTTTTGGTTTTTTTTTAAATCATAAAACCTATGTCAATACTAACATGCCACCATGGTTTCTTTTGGTTAATTACCTCCCAAGTACATTTTTCAATTACTTTTATTTTCAACCTTAAATGTCCATATGCTTTATATTTCTCTTTTCTAAACAGTATTGAATTTAGATGGATTTAAAAATATATAATTGTATGAATTCTGGGAGAAAAAGATGGTGGAGTAGGAAGACGAGGCAGAAACCGCCTCCCAAAAACACGTAAAATACAAAAAACAGCAAATACAACTAAACCTGAAAATGACCTAAAGACTGCAGAATAGACTACCTACATCTGGGGAAGAAGAGAAGACCTCACAGAAAAGGGTAAAGTGGCAAACCCATGATCCAGTGGGACCCTAGCCCTCCCCCAACCCAGCCCACAGGCAGGATAAAGAGGAACAGAGTGGGGAGGGGGTAGGAGCCCAGGACCCTGAACACCTGGCTTTGGAGATCTCTAGGAGCATAAGCCCACATTACATGGGGTTCTGGTGATTAGCGGGGCTGGGCACCAAGGACAGGTGGAACACTCGGAGAGGCTGAGATTCCAGCCACTTGTGGAGAACAGGTATGTTCAACTGGTCCCCCTCAGACAAAAACAAAGTGGGCAGTTTGAAAGGTTTCTCAGCAGTGGGAGGGGTGTCAGAGTGTTGGACAGAGCTCTCTTCTCAGGAGAAAGGGCAGGTGGGCAATACCTCCCCAGCCCTCCCTCAGCCCAACAGGTTGGGAACTCTCAGGAACCCAAGACACTCCATCCCTGTTGCTGGCAACACAGCCCTGAGGCTCCTCCCAGCGTGTGCTGCTGGCAGACAGCCCACTTTGCTTCCTGATAGGCAGAGGGATACTCTCCCAGCTTTCTCAATTCCATTTCAGCCCAACGAGGGAGGTATCTGCAGGAGCCAGTCCCAAGAGCTCCTTCCTCCCTGCGGGTGTCCAAGCCTGGTGCTGCACATTGGGCCTGGATAGAGCCATACATCAGCCCACCCACTCCATTAACCCTGCAGCCCTGCCATTGCTGCAGGCCAGACAGAGGGTGGCCCACCCACGGCGATTCCCAAAGAGACTTCTGTGCTGATCATAAAGACATGGCCAAAGCAAACTGCCCACCCAAACTCAGACCACTACAGAAGCCAGGCAGAAAGGTTGCCCCACCCATTGCATACCAACAGCTGGGGCTCCCACACTGGAGAGTAAAGAGTCTTGAGCCTCTGAGCACCAGAGGATGCCTCCTTCATAAAGCTATTACTCCATAGGCCAGAGAGCATAGCAGAGCCATCTAATACAAAGAAACAAACACAGAAACACTAACAAATGAGGAGGCAGAAGAATACGTTCCAAACAAAACTACAAGACAAGACTCCAGAAAGAGGGCTAAATGAAACAGAGTAAACCAATCTTCTTGATAAAGATTTCAAAGTACAAGTCATAAACATGCTCATGGATCTACAGAAAAATATTCAAGATCTCAGGGAGGACTTCAACAAAGAGAAAGAAGACTGAAAAAGAGCCAGTCAGGGAACACAGTATCTGAAATGAAAAATACAATGGAGGGATTTAAGAGTAGATCATTGCAGGTTGAAGAAACTGTGAATGAAGTAGAACTTAGGGGAACAGGAAAACAATGAAGCTGAAGAAAAGAGTAAAAAGGGTTCTAGGAATGAAACAATATTAAGAGAGCTGTGTGGCCAATCCAAATGGAACAATATTTGCATAATAGGAGTACCAGAAGGAGAAGAGGGAGACAAAGGGATACTTTGAGAAAATAACTGTTGAAAACTCCCCCAATTTGGGGGAGGAAATAGACACTCAAGTTCATGGAAGCACAGAGAGCCCTAACAAAAGGAACCCCAGGAAAAAAACACCAAGACATATAATAAATAAGATAGCAAAGATCAAAGATAAAGAGAGAGTATTGAAAGCAGCCATGGAGAAAAAAAAGAGCACTTATAAAGGAAACCCAGTCAGCCTATCAGCAGACTTCTCAGCAGAAACTTTACAGGTCAGAAGAGAGTGGCATGATATATTTAATGTAATGAAACAGAAGGACCTCCACCCAAGAATCCTCTACCTGGCAAGATTATCACTTAAATTTGAAGCAGGGATTAAACAATTTTCAGATAAACAAAAATTGAAGGAATTCATCACCACTAAGCCAACCTTACAGGATATGTTAAAGGGACTGTGTAGGTGGAAATGTTCCTAAGGCTAAACAGCTTTCACTAGTTAAAATAAACACACAGTAAAGGTAGCAGACCAATTAATTACCAAGCAAGTACAAAATTAACAAAACAAAAGAAGAAAAATCAGCTACTCACAAAATCAGTCAAGGAATACAGAAAAAGTGCAGATTATGACATCTAATACAAAAAGTGTGGAGGAGGAAGAAGAAGAAATTACCTTTAGATTGTGTTTGAAATAGAGCAATCAGCAATTTAAGATAGACTGTTGTATAAGAAGGAAGCTATCCTTGAGCATTGGTAACCACAAAACTAAAGCCAACAATAGATACACTAAAAAACAAACAAATAGAAATCCAATCACAACACTAAAGAAATCCATCAAATAACAGAGAAGAGTATAAAAGAGGAAAAAAAGGAACAGAAAGGAGCTATAAAAACCAGAAAACAATAAAATAACAAAAAGTACATATCTATCAATAATCACCTTAAATATAAATGTACTGAATGCACCAATCAAAACACATAGAGTGGTGGAGTGGATAAAAAAACAGGCCCATCTATATGTTGCCTGCAAGAGACTCATTTCAGACCCAAAGACATACACAGACTGAAAGTGAAGGTATGGAAAAAGATATTCCATGCAACAAATAGGGAGAAAGAAGCAGGAGAAGCAGTACTTATGTAAGAAAAAATAGATTTCAAAACAAAGAAGGACATTACATAATGATAAAGGGATCAGTCCAACAAGAGGATATCACCAATATAAATATTTATGAACCCAATATAGGAACACCTAAATATGTGAAACAAATACTAACAGAATTAAAGGGAGAAATAGACTGCAGCACATTCATTTTAAGAGACTTTAACACACCACTCACGTTAATAGATCAACCAGACACAAAATAAATAAGGAAACAGAAGCACTGAACAATACATTAGATCAGTTAGGCCTAACAGAGATCTACAGAACATTCCACCCAAAAGCAGCAGGATACACATCTTCTCAAGTGTACATGGAACGTTTTCCAGAATAGATCACATACTAGGCCACAAAAAGAACCTCAATAAGAAGCACAACATGCTTCTAAATAATCAACGGACCAATGGCCAAATTAAAACAGAAATCAAGAAATACACGGAGACAAATGAAAACAAAAACACAACAGTCCAAATCTGTGGGATGCAGCGAAGGCAGTTCTGAAAGGAAAGTACATAGCAGAATAGGCTTACCTCAAAAAACAAGAACAATCCCAAATAAGCAGTTTAAACTCACAATTAAAGAAACTAGAAAAAGAAGAACAAATGAAGCCCAAAGTTAGTAGAAGGAGAGACAGACATAATACAGATCAGAGCAGAAATAAATAAAATAAGAGAAGAATAAAACAATAGAAAAAATAAATGAAATGAAGAGCTGGTTTTTGAGAAAATAAACAAAATAGATATACCCCTAGTCAGACTTTTCAAGAAAAAAAAGAGTGCACTCACATAAACAAAATCATAACAAAGAAGGAATAATCACAATGGACACCACAGAAATACAAAGAATTATTGGAGCATACTATGAAAAATTATATGCCAATAAATTGGACAACCCAGAAGAAATGGACAACTTTCTCGAAAAATACAACCTTCTAAGACTGACCCATAAAGAAACAGAAAAACTGAATAGAGCAATTAACAGCAATGAAATCAAACTGGTAATCAAAAAACAAAATCCTGATCCAGATGGCTTCACAGCTGAATTTTACCAAACATTTAAAGAAGAGCTAATACCCATCCTACTTAAAGTGTTCCAAAAATTAGAAGAAGAGGGTATACTTCCAAAGTCATTTATAGAGGCCAACATCACTCTAATACCAACAACAGAAAAAGACAGTACAAAAAAGGAAAATTATAGACCATGAACATAGATGCAAAAATCCTCAACAAAATATTAACAAACCAAATTAAAAAATACATTAAAAAAATGATCCACCATGACAAAGTAGGATTTATCCCAGGTATGCAGGAGTGGTAAAATATTCACAAATCAATTAATATCATATATCACATTAACAAAAAGAAGGATAAAAACCACATGATCATCTTAATAGATTCTGAAAAAGCATTTGACAAATTTCAACATCCATTCATGATAAAAACTTCTAATAAAATGCATATAGAGCATATGTACCTCAATATAATAAAAGTCATATATGACAAACTCACAGCCAGCATCATACTTCATAGTGAAAAGCTCAAAGCTTTTCCTCTAATATCTAATAACAAGACAAGGATGCCCATTCTCACCATTTTTATTCAACATAGTACTGGTGGTCCTAGCCACAGCAAAAAGACAACACAAAGAGAAAAAAGGCAACAATATTGGTAAGGAAGAAATTAAACTGTCATTATTTGTAGATAACATGATATTATACATAGAAAAACCCTAAAGACTCCATCAAAAAACTATTAGAACTAATAATTGAATCCAGCAAAGTTGTAGGATACAAAATTAATACACAGAAAGCTATTGTGCTCCTGTATACTAACCATGAACTAGCACAAAGAGAAATCAGGAAAACAATTCCATTCACAATTGCATCAAAAAGAATAAAATACCTAGGAATAAACCTAACTAAGGAGGTAAAAGACCTTTACTCTGAAAACTACAAGGCACACATGAGAGAAATTAAAGACACCAATAAATGGAAATACATCCTGTGCTCATGGATAGGATAAGTCAATATAGCCAAAATGGCCATCCTGCCCAAAGCAATTTACAGTTTCAATGCAATCCCTATCAAAATACCAATAGCATTCTTCAATGAAGTAGAACAGATAGTACTAAAATTCTCACAGAACCACAAAAGGCCCTGAATAGCCAAAGCAATCCTGAGAAAGAAGAACAAAGCTGGGGGGATTATGCTTCATACAAAGCTCTACTACAAAGCTACAGTGATCAAAACAGTATGGTACTGGCACAAGAACAGACCCATAGTTCAATAGAACAGAACAGAGAGCCCAGATACAAACTCACACTTATATGTTCAATTAATATATGATAAAGGAGCCATGAATATACAATGGGGAAAAGACAGCCTCTTCAACAACTTGGAAAACTGGACAGTTATATGTAAGAGAATGAAACTGGATTATTTTCTAACTCCATACATAAAAGTAAACTCAAAATGGATCAAAGACTTGAATGTAAGACATGAAACCATAAAACTCATAAAAGAAAACATTGGCAAAAATCTCTTGAATACAAGCCTGAGCTATTTTTTCCTGGACACATCTCCTCGGGCAAGGGAAACAAAAAACATGAACAAGTGGGACTATATAAAACTAAAAAGCTTCTGTAAAGCAAAAGATACCATCAGCAGAACAAAAAGGCATCCCACAGTATGGGAGAATATATTCACAAATGACTCATCTGATCAAGGGTTAATATCCAAAATATAGAAAGAAATCATATGCCTCAACACCCCAGAACAAATAATCCAATTAAAAAATGTGCAGAGGATGTGAATAGACAATTCTCCAAAGAAGAATTGGATACAATACAAATGGCCAACAGGCACATGATAAGATGCTCCACACAGCTGATCATCAGGGAAATGCAAATTAAAACCACAATGAGATATCACCTCGCACCAGTTAGCATGGCCACTATCCACAAGACAAGAAATAAATGCTGGTGAGGAAGTAGAGAAATGGGAATTCATCTATACTGTTGGTGGGAATGTAAATTGGTGCAACCACTGTGGAAAGCAATACAGTTCCTCAAAAACTAAAAACAGAAATACCATATGACACAGTAATCATAATCCTAGGAATTTACCTGAAGAAAACAAAATCCCTGATTCAAAAAGACATAATGCACCCCTATTTTATTGCTGCACTCTTTTTAATAGCCAAGATATGGAAGCAACCTAAGTGTCCATCAATAGATGACTGGATAAAGAGGAAGTGGTACATATACACAATGGAATATTATTCAGCCATAAAAATGAAAGAAATCCTCCCATTTGCAGCAACATGGATGGAGGTAGATGGTATTATGCTTAGTGAAATAAGCCAGGCAGAGAAAGACAAATTTCATGTGATTTCACTTATTCAT
>JAVSCE010014143.1:0-69961 GCA_032199065.1 Smutsia gigantea | reverse complement strand
TGTGAATGGAACTGTTTTTTCTGATTTCTCTTTCTGTTAGTTCATCATTAGTGTATAGGAAAGCAACAGATTTCTGTGTGTTAATTTTGTATCCTGCAACTTTGCTGAATTCAGATATTAGTTCTAGTAGTTTTGGAATGGAGTCTTTAGTTTTTTATGTACAGTATCATGTCATCTGCAAATAGTGACAATTTGACTTCTTCTTTACCAATCTGGATGCCTTGTATGTCTTTGTTTTGTCTGATTTCTGTGGCTAGGACCTCCAGTACTATGTTGAATAACAGTGGAGAGAGTGGGCATCCTTGTCTTGTTCCCGATCTTAGATGAAAAGCTTTCAGTGTCTTGCCGTTAAGTATGATGTTAGCTGTGGGTTTGTCATATATAGCCTTTATGATGTTGAGGTACTTGCCGTCTATACCCATTTTGTTGAGAGTTTTAATCAGGAATGGATGCTGAATTTTGTCAAATGCTTTTTCAGCATCTATGGAGATGATCATGTGGTTTTTGTTCTTCTTTTTGTTGATGTGGTGGATGATGTTGATGGATTTTCGAATGTTGTACCATCCTTGCATCCCTGGGATGAATCCCACTTGATCATGGTGTATGATCCTCTTGATGTATTTTTGAATTCGGTTTGCTAATATTTTGTTGAGTATTTTTGCATCTACGTTCATCAGGGATGTTGGTCTGTAATTTTCTTTTTTGGTGAGGTCTTTGCCCAGTTTTGGTATTAGAGTGATGCTGGCTTCATAGAATGAGTTTGGAAGTATTCCCTCCTCTTCTATTTTTGGAAAACTTTAAGGAGAATCAGTGTTATTTCTTCTCTATATGTCTGGTAGAATTCAGAGGTGAATCCATCAGGCCCGGGGTTTTGTTCTTGGGTAGTTTTTTGATTACCAATTCGATTTCGTCGCTGGTGATTGGTCTGTTTAGTTTTTCTGTTTCTTGCTTGGTCAGTCTCGGAAGGTTGTATTTTTCTAAGAAGTCCATATCTTCTATGTTTTCCAGCTTGTTAGCATATAGGTTCTCATAATATTCTCTTATGATTCTTTGTATTTCTGTGGGGTCCGTCGTGATTTTTCCTTTCTCATTTCTGATTGTGTTTATGTGTGTAGATTCTCTTTTTCTCTTAATGAGTCTGGCTAGGGGTTTATCTATTTTGTTTATTTTTTCAAAGAACCAGCTCTTGGTTTTATTGATTTTTTCTATTGTTTTATTCTTCTCAATTTTATTTATTTCTTCTCTAATCTTTATTATTTCCCTCCTTCTGGTGACTTTGGGCCTCATTTGTTCTTCTTTTTCCAATTTCAGTAATTGTGTCTTTAGACTATTCATTTGGGAATGTTCTTCCTTCTTTAAATAGGCCTGGATTGCAATATACTTTCCTCTTAGAACTGCCTTTGCTGCGTCCCACAGAAGTTGTGGCTTTGTGTTGTTGTTGTCATTAGTCTCCATATATTCTTTGATTTCTGTTTTGATTTGGTCGTTAACCCATTGATTAATTAGAGTGTTGTTAAGTCTCCATGTATTTGTGAGCCTTTTTGATTTCTTTCTAAAATTTATTTCTAGTTTTATACCTTGGTGATCTGAGAAGTTGGTTGGTAGGATTTCAATATTTTTGAAATTACTGAGGTTCTTTTTGTGGCCTAGTATGTGGTCTATTCTGGAAAATGTTCCATGTGCACTTGAGAAGAATGTGTATCCTGTTGCTTTTGGGTGTAGAGTTCTGTAGATGTCTGTTAGGTCCATCTGTTCTAGTGTGTTGTTCAGTGCCTCTGTGTCTTTCCTTATTTTCTGTCTGGTTGATCTGTCCTTTGGAGTGAGTGGTGTGTTGAAGTCTCCTAAGATGAATGCATTGCTGTCTATTTCCTCCTTTAATTCTGTTAGTATTTGTCTCACATATGCTGGCGCTCCTGTGTTGGGTGCATATATATTTATAATGGTTATATCTTCTTGTTGGACTGACCCCTTTATCATTATGTAATGTCCTTCTTTATCTTTTGCTACTTTCTTCGTTTTGAAGTCTATTTTGTCTGATACAAGTACTGCAACACCTGCTTTTTTTCTCTTTGTTGTTTGCATGAAATATCTTTTTCCATCCCTTCACTTTTAGTCTGTGTATATCTTTGGATTTGAGGTGAGTTTCTTGTAGGCAGCATATAGATGGGTCTTGCTTTTTTATCCATTCTGTTACTCTATGTCTTTTGATTGGTGCATTCAGTCTATTTACATTTAGGGTGATTATTGCTAGATATGTACTTATTGCCATTGCTGGCTTTAGATTCGTGGTTACCAAGGGTTCAATGGTTGCTTCTTTACTATCTAACAATCTAACTTAACTTTCTTGTTAAGTTATTGTAAACACAGTCTGATGTTTCTTTCTTTCTCTCCCTTCTTATTCCTCCTCCTCCATTCTTTCTATAATAGGTGTTTTATTCTTTGCCTTTAGTCAGTATTTGGATGGTCTGCTTTCTTTGCTATGATTTTATTTTCTCTGGTGACATCTTTTTAGCCTTAGGTGTGCTTCCATCTAGAGCAGTCCATTTAAGATATCCTGTAGTGGTGGTTTATGAGAGGCAAACTCTCTTAACTTTCGTTTATCTGGAAATTGTTTAATCCCTCCATCATATTTAAATGATAATCGTGCTGGATACAATATTCTTGGTACGAGGCCCTTCTGTTTCATAACGTTAAATATATCATGCCATTCTCTTCTGGCCTGTAAGGTTTCTGTTGAGAAGTCTGATGATAGTCTGATGGGTTTTCCTTTGCAGGTGATCTTTTTTCTCTCTCTAGCTGCCTTTAATACCCTGTCTTTATCTTTGATCTTTGCCATCTTAATTATTATGTGTCTTGGTGTGTCTTCCTTGGGTCCCTTGTGTTGGGAGATCTATGAGCTTCGGTGGACTGCGAGACTACTTCCTTCCCCAGCGAGGGAAAGTTTTCAGCAGTTATTTCTTCAAAGACACTTTGTATCCCTTTTTCTCTCTCTTCTTCCTCTGGTACTCCTATAATGCGAATATTGTTCCGTTTGGATTGGTCACACAGTTCTCTTAATATTCTTTCGTTCCTAGAAATCCTTTTATCTCTCTCTGCCTCAGCTGCTCTGTACTCCTGTTCTCTGTTTTCTATTCCATTAACAGTCTCTTGCATCTCATCCATTCTGCTGTTAAGCCCGTTGATCGCTTGTCTGATTTCTGCATTGTCTTTCCTCAGTTCCCTCACTTCCTCCCTCAGCTCTTGCACATTTCTCTTTAGGTCCATCAGCATGGTTATGACTTTTATTCTGAATTCTTTTTCAGGAAGACTGTGCGTTTCCATCCCTTCAGACTCCCTCTCTGGGGTTGTCTGGTTGATTTTGGTCTGAACCATATTCCTCTGTCTTTTCATGGCTATGGAATTGGTCACTGATAGTTGCCACGTATTTCAGCTGGGCTCTTTAAGACCGCCTCCTGGGGTGCCAAGTCCTCTCGGGTGTCGCTGCACGCTGTGCGCTTTCCTGTGTATTCTCGTCTCTCTTTTAGGAATAGATGTATTTGCTGTGTTTTCGTAGATAAATATAGTGTTGGGAGGAAATTTCTGCCACCCTGCTCACACCGCCATCTTCCCGGAAGTCTCCTAATTCTGTTTTGTTTGTTTTATCATTTATGTTTTACATTCCACATTAAGTGAAATCGTATGGTATTGTTTTTCTCTGATTTATTTTACTGGGAAGGATTCCCTTCAGGTCCATCCATATTGTTGTAAATGGCAGATTCAATGCCCTTTTATTTTAATCTTTAATAATTTTCGGGGGTTTGATCTCTCTTTACCTTAACTTCATGTCCATCAAGCAGGTTTTAAGAATTACAGTACATATTGCCCATATTTTTATCTGAATACTATGTGGAAGATATATTTGACCAAATGCTTCAGATGTGTTCAACTCACCTCATAAGGCCCCCTTTACTGGCTTAGAATCTGGAGAGGTAACACAATTCTTTATTTTGATTTAGTAGGAAGGCCATATGTGTGTTTATTTGGTGTCTATGATTCTATTTGGGCAGTTACTGTATACAAATGTAGCATATATGTCACTGATTAACATACGGATTTGTTGTACCCTATAATCATATAATAATTTTAAAAATGTGTCTATTGAATGAATAGTTTATCAGACATTCTCAGTGTAAAGAATTCAGACAATATGAGACATTTAAGTACAAAAAAAGTCTGTTTTCATGGCCATTCCATCAGGTTTTATTCCATTTCCAGATGTAACCACTAGAGGTGCTAAGTTGTTTATCATTCCAGCAGGTGTTTATGTACATAAATGCACAATATACCTTTGCACGATATACTTTACTTATTCATTTATGTATTCATTCATTCGTTTACTTAAAATGCAGCTAGACTATACTTATTGTTTTGGATTTGCTCTTTTTTTCCACTTAATAATATGTCTTGGAGATGTTTACATGTCAGCTCAAGGAAGTCTACCTTATTCTTTTTAATGGCAACATATTCTTCTGTCCCCTTTTAATATCAAAGCTTCCTAAGGTGTGTTTCACGGTCAAAAAATTGAGAACTACAAGGTCAAACACAGGCAACTACATTTCTTTACAGTACACCATCAGCGCCTTTGGTTTGGTAATGCATGTTGTAAATCTCCAAGAGGCTATCCAGGATGGAGTGTTTACCCGACTTAATTTACTATGTCAATTAATTTTGTTTCAAAGCTTCTCTAGGGAAGATGCTGCCTTTCATGATGATGTAAGTCTATGAGGGTGGCTCAGACTCCGAATGCCAGATCTCAGCCTCTTGAACCCCAGTGGTGTAGTCAACAGGATACAATTGAACAGGAATAAAAATATTGCACATTGGTTTTAAATATCAGCAGCTCCCGTATAAAATAAGGATTAGTAACTTTCAGAAAAAGGGAAGTTTTTACAATTGTATATGAATGCAAGTTCTACATAACCCATCAAGTTGATCTGGCTGCTTAAAAAGCTAAAGAATATTTAGGATGGATAACTAGGTTATGGGATTCATATCTCCAGAGGTAATTATTTCACTGCTTTCCTGTTGGTCCGGCTTCAGTCCTGAAGCTCCACCTCTCAGCACCAAGAGCCAGTAAAATGTCCTTGTCCTTCACCCTGACCCATCCATGCAGGAGGAAAGACAGGGACCCGCAGATAACTTACAAACTCAAAGCATACTGTGTGTAGTCATTCTGGTTTATAAAGGGTTTTCCCAAAGACTCATTCACTCTTCTCAACGCAGTGCTGCAGGTATTATTTCCTTCCTTTCATGGAGGAAGAAATAAGCCTCAGGTGGATATCAAGACCAGAGTGAGGTCTGACCTTTCTCTTTTGATGCCAAAATCTAGCTTATTTCAACTATATCCCATTGTGTTTGTATATGTGTGTTTTTAAACATTCCTTCCTGATTTCCAAATGCTTCCCAACTCCTTTGAGTCTTTGCCCCTCCCCAGAATATTCCATGCAACAACTGTGTTTATCCAGACAGAGCTAGTCTGATTTCTGACTACTTACCTGCTCTACACACGCTTCTTTTGGTAACATAAATGCTGAACTAATTAATGGCAACTGGGTTTGAATCACTACTTTTCCAGTTTATTATTCCTCTCCCACCCGGTCCCAGCTCTGCGCCCCAATAGGGATTTGCCTCTGTCCATTGTCCCAGATCTTGCTTTCAGAAATCACTTACTCAATTACTTATGTGTCACTCAGTTCCCTACCTGGGTCGCTGGATGCCTCGCCTGTGTCCTGCTAGCTAAGAGTGGTCACCGTGAAATGTTCTGGGGTAGTCCTTGGTGGTTTTAATTCACTCTTCATCTGTTCTTAATCATTCTTGGCATGAACAGAAAATATAAAACTAAAATTTAAATATCTAGGTAATGAAGAATAAATTTAAAAACACTCTAATGCCAGAGAATATACAAGGGGAAAAGACAGTCAATTCAATAAATGGTGCTGGGAAAACTGGACCACTTTCTTACACCAAATATGAAAATAAACTCAAAATGGATCAAAAACCTAGATGTAAGATCTGAAGCCTTAAAACTCCTAAATGAACCATTGGCAGTAAACTCTTGGGCATTGGTCTTAGCAATATTTTTTTTGGCTCTGTCTCCTCGGGCGAGAGCAACAAAAGCAAAAACAAACAATTGGAGCTGCATCAAACTGAAAGGCCCCTGCACAGTGAGGGCGACTGCCGGCGACACAGAAAGGCAGCTGCAAGGGGGCCGAGGTGATCTCAAGTGATATATCCAAAAAGGAATTGATATCCAGAATATATAAAGAATACCCAATACCCCAAAAACCAAACAATTGAATAAAAAAAATTGGCAGAGGACCTGTCAAGATTTTTTCCAAAGAAGACATGCAGATGGCCAAGAGGCACATGAAAAGGTGCCCCACATCGCCAATCATGAGGGAAATGCAAATCAAACCCACAGTGAGGCAGCACCTCACACCAGTGAGAATGGCCACCATCCAAAAGACAAGAAATAACAAGTGCTGGCAAGGATGTGGAGAAAGGGAACCCTCCTACCCTGTACCTCACACCAGTGAGAATGGCCACTATCCAAAAGACAAGAAATAACAAGTGCTGGTGAGGATGTGGAGAAAGGGAACCCTCCTACCCTGTTGGTGGGAATGTCAATTGGTGCAGCCACTGGGAAAGCAGTACAGAAGCTCCTCAAAAAACTAAAAATAGAAATACCATATGATCCAGCAATTCCATTTCTGTCCATTAATCTGAAGAAAATGAAAACACTAACTGGAAAAGATAGATGCACTCAAATGCTCACTGCAGAATTATTTACAATAGCCAAGACATGGAAGTGTGCATCAGTATATGACTGGATAAAGAAGAAGCAGGGTGGAATACTACTCAGGCATTGAAAAAATGAAATCTTGCCATTTGCTACAACATGGATGGAACTAGAAGGCACTATGCTAAGTGAAATATGCCAGGCAGAGAGACAAATATCACATGATTTCACTTATGTGTGGAATCTAAAAAAACAGAACAAATAAACAAATGAAACAGAAACAGACCCATAAATATGGAGAACAAACTGGTGACTACCAGAGGGTGGGAGCAGGTGAAACAGGTGAAAGGGATCAAGAGTACAAGCTTCCAATTATAAATCAAGTACATCATAGGGAATATATTCAATGATATTGTAATAACTGTGTAGTCACTAGACTTATTGTGGTCATTTTGTAACATATATGAATGTCAGATCACTGTGTTATACACCTGAAACTAATACAATGTATGTCAACTATTCTTCGATACAAAATAAATAAATAAAAATATTCTAGTGCTAGGGGACAAAACCTGTTTCTCTACAAGATAATAGCTGTTATATAATGATGATTAAAATATTGGTACAGTGCCAAGATTGCTCTTTTTGCCTTTTTCATAAGGTTAGTAAAAAACATAAAATTTTGCAAACAAAATACAGCTTCTGAAAGTATATTTAAAAAACTTACTTTCATCGTTCTGGATCAACTATTTATATTTTTAAAGTCAAAGTTTACAACATACCTTCAAAAGGAGATATACTGGTTCTTCATTTATACAAAACAGTCTGTCCAGCACATGCCTGAAAGAAGTGTGACTATGTGCAGCTATGTGCAAAATTCATGGAACTAGAGCACACAGGAGATTTTTTGAGAAATATTTAATTATATCGAGAAAAAGAGCATTAGAAGAGCATAATATAGATATCATTTCCTGAGAACAGACCGAAAACTGGCTCCTTCCTTCTTTGCAAACCATCCATATAGCTCTGGGACTTATGGCTGACAGTGACATTACAGATGTTACCAAATCACCTTTGAAATATGTACGCAAACATGTCAGGTGCCTTACGCAAAAACTCTCAGCCAGTCAAATGATGTGTAAACCCATAATTTGTAATTCATGTTACCACAGTGGGGCGCTGTGGGGAAGATGAGAGGTCTAAGTAATGCTCAGAACACTGGGAACTTCTCATCTAGTTGGAGACTTAAGGCCAAGCCTGGCAACACGGTGGGAACTCAGTACAGCATGTTAAGTGGACGGGAGAATTTTCCTGCACCCTCCGAGCATGCATGTAACTCACGTGGTTGACCTTGAATGAGGAGAGTCTCTGCTCAGGGGGTGGGCTTCCAGCAGGCTTTGGAGGGCAGGGAGGACGGGAACACCTGGGGTCCTGACAAGGAAGCAGGAGTGGCCAGAGGAGGCCGAGGGACACAGAAGAGCCACTAAATATTTGCAACATTCCAGACCCCATCTGCATGTTGTCCCACTGAATCCTCACAGCGTCCCATGAAGTGAAGACTCTTTTGCCCATTTTTCAGAAAGGGGCTTTGGGGTGCCCCCTGAGGTCCCCAGATCCGTGCCTCTCCCCTGCACATCTCCTCCTGAAAGTCCTAGAGGTGGGCGTGCTCTCCCTGAGCCGCGTCCTTACCTGGGAATGGGACGGCGTCACGAGGCTGTCGCTGCGCTTTCGGAGTGGAATCGCTGTTTCGGTGGCGGCCACTCCATGGTTTGCCAGGCAGCGCAGCCCCCTCATCTATAAGTCTTTTACATATTTCATGAATGTCATTGAGTTTGACCCTTTGCCACCTTGCCTTATGAGGTCTTTATTTCCTCATGGCAATTGTTTCCAAATTTGTAAATGAACGGTCGGGTCAGTGTGGACCTGTGCCTGCACCCTTTGAAAAGCGTGGCTCCTGGCCCTGCTGAAAAGCCTCACATCCCTGGGACTCGGCTCACGGTCCGTTCCTGACCAGAGCGAGGTTTCACCGGTGCTCAGATCAGCTCTGGCATCAGTGGGGGTGCAGGAGAGCGTAAGTATTATTTCATATACACATATTTCATCTACTTTTTTGCACTTTTGGATAAATTCAGAACTTGAATATGGATCAAAGGGCATGCAAATTAATACTTTTGATATATGTAGTGCTAATTTTCCTTCCTAGAAACTTCAATTTATATCATAACTAACATTATATGAGTGTATCTATTCCCATATACTCTTTTATTTATTTATTTATTATTTTTATTTTATTTTGCTATTATTAATATACAATTACATGAGCAACATTATCATTACTAGACTCCCCCATCATCAAGTCCCCACCACCTACCCCACTGCAGTCACTGTCCATCAGCGTAGAAGGATGTTATAGAATCACTACTTGTCTTCTCTGTGTTATACTGCCTTCCCGGTATCCCCCACCCTACACCCCCAGCCCCGCTACATTATGTGTGCTAATTGTAATAGCCCCTTTTCCCCCTTATCTCTCCCTTCCCACCCATCTTCCCCAGTCCCTTTCCCTTTGGTAACTGTCCATTCTTGGGTTCTGTGAGTCTGCTGCTGTTTTGTTCCTTCAGTATTTTTTCTTTGTTCTTATACTCCACATATGAGTGAAATCATTTGATACTTGTCTTTTTCGGCTTGGCTTATTTCACTGAGCATAATACCCTCTAGCTCCATCCATGTTGTTGCAAATGGTAGGATTTGTTTTCTTCTTATGGCTGAATAATATTCCATTGTGTATATGTACCACCTCTTCTTTATCCATTCATCTACTGATGGACACTTAGGTTGCTTCCATTTCTTGGCTATTGTAAATAGTGCTGCGATAAACATAGGGGTGCATCTGTCTTTTTCAAATTGGGCTGCTGCATCCTTAGGGTAAATTCCTAGGAGTGGAATTCCTGGGTCAAATGGTATTTCTATTTTGAGTTTTTTGAGGAACTCCATACTGCTTTCCACAATGGTTGAACTAATTTGCAGTCCCACCAGCAGTGTAGGAGGGTTCCCCTTTCTCCACATTCTCACCAACATTTGTTGTTGTTTGTGTTTTGGATGTTGGCCATCCTCACTGGTGTGAGGTGATATCTCGTGGTTTTAATTTGCATTTCTCTGATGATTAGCGATGTGGAGCATCTTTTCATGTGCCTGTTGGCCATCTGAATTTCTTCGATTCCCATATACTCTTAAGCATCCATTAAATTTGGTCAAAATATTTGGAAAAACTGATATTTTGGTATTGTTTTCATTTGTATTTCTTTGATTATTACTGATGTTGGGCATATTTTCTTTTGATTGTCTATTTGTATTGTCTTATATTTTCCCCACTGCTTTAACACAACTGTGTATCTTATTTATTTCTAAGATCTATTTTTATATTATGGCTCCTAATTCATTGCCATATGTGTTGGAAATAGTCTCTCCACATTGTCATTTGTCAACTTTGTTATTAAAATGAGGCAATTTTCACATTTAATTTTTAATATATCTGGAATTTATTTTGGTGTAATATAAGAATCTAACCTACTTTCCCCCGAGATGGTTCGATTTTCCCAGCATCATTTACTAAATAATTCATTGTGGTGGATCGACTGCAGTACTGGCCCCAATCTGCTCACATCCTCCCTGAATCCAAGCTCTCCACTGACTCCGGGCTTGGACATGCAATGTGCTCTGGCTGGTAGGACAGTGGCAAATGTAATTCAAGCAGAGAGTTGGAAATGCTTGTGCATTGAGTCCTCCCCATTTGCTTCTCTCGGAGCTCTGCTGATGTATAAACAAACCCAGGTTAACTTGCTGGATGATGAAAGACATGCAGCCCAGTCTCCTGTTAATTACTCCCAGTGAGTCGTGAGACTGATGAGTGAAGCCATTCAACACCAGTCAACTCCAGCTGGCCCACCAGCCCACCATGGGCCCAGGATTAAGCTCAGTCCATCGGACAAGCATGGCTCAGCCCCAGCCTTCCACCCGGCTTACTCCGGCCCTGCCATATTGACAAAGCACCAAGTCATGAGCTAAACAAATGGTTTTTATTTTAACCTATTTTTGGGTGGTGTGTTTCTCAATATGAGGTATCTGGTCTAACCATCTTTCCGGTACTAATTTGAATTTCCATACACTAAATTCCCATTTATACAGTGTCTGATTCTGAGTTCCTTATTCTACTTTTTTGATCTGTTCGCTTCTTCCTCTGGTAACCTTACACTCTTAAAATTATTGTAGCTTTATGGCATATTTTACTATCTGGTAGGTTAATTTCTCCACCACCATGATTTTTTTTTAAATTTAGAAGAGCTTACCAAATTCTCCAAAAAAGACTTGGTAGGATCTTATTTTAAATTGCATTAGTTTTTTGGAATATTTTGAATTTTCAATGCAGAGGTTCTGAAGTCTCTTCCCTACTTTTATATCCTCAGTAACATTTTTCTTCATAAAGGTCCCATGCAAATCATACTTATTACCTACTGTATCAGTCAGGGTTCAACCAAAGAAGCAGAACCAGTAGGAGATATATATTAAAAGATTTGTTATAAAAAATTGATTTATGCAATTGTGGAGGCCAGGTAGGCCATCCAAATCCGTAAGGCTATTAAGGGCAGGCTGGAACTTCTCGGCCTGGGCAGAAACTACTGACCACAGGGAATTCTTTCTCCTAGGAAATCTTAATTCTGCTTTTAAGGCTGTAAATGGTTTGAATGAGCCTACTCAGATCATCTAAAATAATCTCCCTTACTTCAAAGTCAACTGAATATGGATTTTAGTCATGTTTACAAAATGCCTTCAAAGTAACACCTAGATTGGTGTTTGATTCAATATTGAGGGTATTAATTTAGCCCAGTTGACACATAACAACACCATATCATTTATATTTGTTTTTTGTTCTGTTTTTCATTTTCTGTTAATTGATTTTCAATAGAAAAGCAAGTGATTTAAAAAAGGTTTTTATTGTGTCTTGTGCCCCTATGCTTTTATTATATTTGTCTTTTTGATTTCAAATAAGAATAATATTTTCAGTTTCAATATTTTTGTTTTTTTCTGATCTTGTATCATTGGTCAGAACCTCTAGAAAACTCTTGAGGGACAGAATGATAAGACTTCTGCTTCTATGGACCTTCGAGGTGTTATATTATGTGAAATAAGTTAGGCAGAGAAAGAAAATACTGTATTGTTTTTACTTATATGTGGAATCTAAAAAACAAACACAAACTCATAAAAAACGATCCCAGATAAGTACCAGAGGTGGGTGTGTGGTGGAGTGGAACTGGATGAAGGTGGTCAAAAGGTACATAAGCCTCGGGGATGTGATGTACAGTATGATGACAATAGTTAACACTGTATGGTTTATCTGAAAGCTGCTGAGAAAGAGCCTAATAGTTCTTGTCACAAGGAAAAAACCTTTTTCTTTTTGTGTCTATATGAGATGATGGAAGTTAACTAGGCCTTCTGCAGTGGTCATTTCACAGTATATGTAAGTCGGATTGTCATGCTGTACACCTTGACATCTGTATGTCAATTACAGATGCTCCCTGACTTACAATGGTTCAAGTTAACAATTTTTTGACGTTGTGATGGTGTGAAAGCAATAGACATTCAGTGGACACTATACTTAGCAGTTTGAGTTGTGATCTTTTCCCCAGCTGGTGGCGTGCGGTACGATCCTCCCTTGTAATGCTGGGGCAGGGCAGTGAGTGGAGCTCCAGTCAGCCGGGTGGTCATACAGGTGAGCAATCCGCACACTCATTGTGCTTCTCACTTCCAGTACGGTGGTCGACAAATCACATGATGTGTTCACAGTAAAACAGGCTTTGTGTTAGATGATCCTGCCCAGCTCTAGGCTAATGTAAGTGTTCTGAATACGTTTAAGGTAGGCTGGGCTAAACCATGCTATTCGGTAGGTTATGTGTGATACATGCATTTTAAACTTAATTATATGTTCAACTTATGATGGGTTTATTGCTATGTAATCCCCGTCATAAGTCAAGGAAGATCTGTACATCTCAATAAAACTTGAAAAAAGAAAGAAAAATGACTAGTGACCACTGGTCTCTATAGAATGAACCAACGGTCTGTGCTAGTAGACATCTTTGATTACTTTAGTTCAGTGAAAAGCTCTGATCATAGAATAAAAAAAAAAAGACTGCTTTTAGGAGTTTCAGATTCGGTCATTTAGACCAGTCACTTTCTTGAGCCTAATAAAAAAAATCCTGCGTAAAGACTCAGAGACTCCAAGAAGGAACTAGTGGTTACCAAAGGGGAGGGGTGTGGGAGGGTGGGTGGGGAGGGTGGGAGAAGGGGATTGTGGGGTATTATGTTTAGTACACATGGTGTGGGGTCACGGGGAAAACAGTGTAGCACAGAGAAGGCAAACAATGAATCTGTGTCATCTTACTACACTGATGGACAGTGACTGAATTGGGGTATGAGTGGGGACTTGATAATATGGGTAAATGTAGTAACCACATTCTTTTTTCATGTGAAACCTTCATAAGAGTATATATCGATAATACCTTAATAAAAAAATAAACTTAAAAAAATCCAGCGTAAAACATAAAAAAAGGAATTAGAGGGAAAAACCCAGAATTCGAGCCAGGCGTTTGGGTCCACTTTTTCCCAGGGAGTGTTTCCTGATTACGAAGAGACAGCAGAGAGGTGAGCTATGCTTCCAGGAGCCTGTGGGGCAAAGGCTGCGATCCGGGGCCAAGGGTGTGTGCCTAGAAAATCGCCCTTCATGTGGGGCAGCCCCTCAGAGCCCTCGCCTGGTGGAGGAAAGAGAATCAGAATCTAGCCTTGCATGGATTTTGACCCAGATTCCAGCCGTCCGGGGGGCCAGGAAAATTCCAAGCCCTTACTGGGGTTGAGGTGGCCCAGGCGGCTGGAGCCCCAGGTGCTCAGTGAGAGCAATTCACTAAACATTTTCTTTGGAGGAAGGTGATGTCGTTTTGGTCTCAAATTATTTCTGCAAGTAATTTTTCAAATAAGAGAGCATACAATCGGGAGGAGGTCCACAAAATGATAGGAGGATGAACAAGAAGTAATAGTAATAACGAACAACAGAAACAAACTTACAGAGCGTCCAGATAATGGAATCCCCCAGCAGAGAACAGCCGGAGACCCTTGTTCTGTCCCTGCTTCGGAAGGAAATCATTTTGATGTCTCACTGTTCATCGTGACTCTCGCTCTGGCTTCTTATAAGTGCCAGTCTCCAAGAGAGAGTGCTTTCTTCCTCTTAATTTATTAAAATTAAAAAAAAATCAGTAGCAGATACTGAATCATACCAGATCTCTTTCCATCATACATAATTGGATCATGACTTTTGTCATGAGCTTTGTGGATTTCCTAACATTAAATCATCATTGTGCTGCGGAAGTAAGTCCTGTTCGGTGTTAGTGTGTTTTTATTTTATTTGTTAACATTCTTATATTTATGCTTATAAGTGAGATTGGTATGTGCTTTTTCTTGAGCCATCCGTCAGATTTTGGTATTGGGATCATAAAGAGAACTGAAACATTTTCCAGCACTTTTCTATGGTGTGTATTTGTGTTTGAGGTGGTCAGAATTATTAAGGAGCATCTAATTTTATTGGTCTATTAAATTTTAGATTCTGTTTTTTTTGGTTTATATTGCTGGTGGTTTATAATTTGGTTTATGACTGAGCTTCCTTGTAATTGTGTTTTGTTGCTGTGAACTGATTGCCCCCTCAGGGTAATGTTCTTCATGAGTGTGTTGGTCAAACTTACAGATTTTTAACAGCTTTCCACATATTAAGGAAATTAACTCATTCCTACGACAAATGTAATAAATATTTCTCCCCCAGTTCTTAAAATTTTTACTTGGGTTTGTTTATTGCATTTTTCCTATACAAATTTACAAATTTAAATCAATTTTCTCAATCTATTTAATCTTTCCTATATTTTGTTTTGCTTGGGAAGGCTTTCCTCGTTCTCAGATTATTTTTTAAATTCCCGTATTTTTCCTCTTCTATCATTCTTTTTTGATGTTTAAATTGATGATCTATTTGGAATTTCATTGAAATGAAGGGTGAGGAAAGAATCCAATTATTTCTTCAAGATGGCTATGATAAATTGTAAAACATGATTTAATGAATTTACTTCAACTGGCTTGAAACACTGCTTTTTATTCCCATTTTTATTTTGATATATGTCTTGACTTTCTTGTCAATTCTATTGATCTATCTTGTCATTGCCAATACAAATACTTTTAATTTCTCTATATAATATACATTTGAATATCTATATTTTCTAGAGGTTTTTGATCCTATTATGTTTATTTCCACTTCATTTCATTGTGGCTTTTTACTCTTTTTCTTTCATAATTATTATGATTACCTTTGTGGCTTAATGCATGGTCAACTTTATAAATGTTACATAAGTAATTTTTAAAAAGTATGTTTGCTGATGAAAATTTCTACATATAGCTTTGGCGTAGGTCAAGAATGATAACTGGGTTGTTCCTATCTATGTTATTTATGTGTTTGTTTTCTGAATGCTCATTCAAATTGTGAGAGAGAAACCTTGAAATCTCCAAATATGTTAGTGGACATCACACTTCAGGCTTCTTCCAACTTTCCCGTTCCATGCAGTGCAAACGTGCTAAAGATTGTCATGCTGCTTCGGTGGGCTCTTATCAATAACTCATCAGTAACTGTTCTTTCGAAGCACTTAATGTTGTTTTCATGAATTTACTCTGGTATTAACACAGTCATGGCTGCTTGCTTTCTCCTTGCATGAGTTTGGTATATTCTACTCGCTCATATTAATTTGATTTAGGTATAACTTTTAGACTTATTTCCATCATCTTATTTTAGGCTTTTTTTGTGTGTGGGGTTATAATACTTCCTTAATTCTTTTCTTTCACTCTTCCTGGATTTATTATGCTTTCTTTCTTTCCTTTGTTATTGGTTGACTTTACTTTTAGGAGCACGCTTAGGTTTATAGAAAAATTGAGCAGACAGTACACAAGTTCTGTCTCCTCCACCCCTGCGCCCCACGGTGTCCCCAATTTTAACATCGTGTACAATGTATACTGTGTGCAGTGCAGTACACGTTAGAGGTCGTGAGTGAATATGATTATTGTTATTAACTAAAGTCCACAGTTGATTCTGGGGTTCACTCTGTGTTGTACAGTCTGTGGCTCTGGCAAACGCATGATGTCACCTCGTCTCCTTAGAGTATTTTCCCAAGAACGTCCATATTCCTAAAACCTTTCATGCCACCCGTCATCCCTCCCCCTGGCCCTTGGCCTCTGACAGCTGACCTTTTTATTGTCTCTATGGTTTTGCCTTTTCCACAATGTCATATAGTTGGAATCACATATTATGTTTTCTTTATTAAAAGTCTATTTTTTGCCTCCATGCAAAAAAATTAAGACTATGTTTTTAGAGCATTTTAGGTTCACAGCAACATTGAAGGGCAGGTATGGAGATTTGCCACGTGCCCCCTGCCCCACACATGCACAGACTCCCCCTTTTATGATGCTTGTTTATTCCTGTTTTCCCCTCTCCAGGTTATCTGGAAGTTAAGTATTCTAAATATATTCTACTATTGGATAGGCTTATTTTTTAATAGTCATTTTGGAACTATATTTCTCAAGCAAAACAAAAATTTGAAGTATATCTGAAATCTCCTCCATCACTGGAAAGATGAGAGGGTTACCATTCCTTAGTTCTTTCTTCTTTTTCTGATTTCTCAATGTCCAGATTTAGTTGAAATATCTGGATTTTTACTTCCAGTTTGAAATTAAAATGTTTAAACATGGTCTGTTCTCGTTAGGAATCCTTATGTAGCAGCTGCTCAGATGTTACAAGTGTATCATTGCCTGTTCTTAACAGTAAGCTTATTATTGGGCTCATAACTCATTGCCTTTTCCTTTGTACCACATCTTCCTATTTCCTGAGGTTTTTATTCTGATTCATTTATTATTTCACCAGACTACTCCCTTGAGTACTTTTGTTAATAAAGGATGTATAGAAGAGATGCTTTCTGGGTCCTCCTACACTGAGATTGACTTTCCTTTGAGCTCACAGAGGAGCGGTCCTTTTACCTGCATGTGTGTGTGTTTGTGTGTAGTTACTCTACTTCTTACCAAAAGCCTGGAGGGCAGTCAAGGTCGCCCCACCATCTCTTAGCATTTCTGAGAGCCTCCATTTCAGCAAGTCTTTCCTAGGAGATAACCTGTTTATTCTGAAGCTCATAAGATTTGCCATTTATCCTTTGAATTAGCATTTTTTATCAGGATATGACTGGGTAGGTGTTTTCTTCCGTCAGAATTTCCTTTGGGGCGAATGCACGGAGCTTGGGCCTCTCTTAGAGGCTTCCACCAGCTCTGCCTGCCTTCCAGAACGGCCTTCCTCCGGGCACTGCCAGGCCCTCCTTCCCGCTGTCAGGCCTCAATGCAAACCCCTCTCGGGTCTCTGTAGCTGAAACACCCGTTGTGGTCATTCCTTATCTCACTTACTATCCTGCTTCATGGTCTCCGCAGTGAATGTTGTCTGTATTCTCAGATTTATTTTCGTGCTCTGATCTGCCCACCTCCTCCGATACAAACTCCGTGGGGCAGAGGCCTTTCCTCTATGTGCACTCTGGGCCTTTGGCTCCTGTAACAGTGTCCAGCACACAGGAGGGGCTGAATGAGTAAAGGAGAAAAATACAGCAGAAGCTTATTTTCCTCTTTCTAGGCTTTTCCAAAAGATTTTTCCATGTGATCAATCACACATACTTGCAAGAGGGCAAATGCTTACATGCAGAATGAAGTTGGAAGAGCTCTAGCATGGAAGAACTGAATTATTCAGTTGTAATAAAGTTCACAAAATCTCTGGAGTATTTGGTAGAACCCTCGTCTCTGTTTCTCATTGTTTAAATTATCTGAAACACGATCCAGTTTTTCTGTTTATTGCCTGCAAAAATATGATTCACTAAGTATCAAGATTATATTGTAAATTCATCTGTTTTTGTTAGAGATTTAGTTTAATATGACTTCATTTGACCCATACAACCGCGGTTTGGCAATGGAAGTCACCCTCCGAAATCTAATATAATATCAAGCCCGTTTTCTTCAACTACTGTATCCGGAACGTGTAGCTAAGACCAGAGCCTGGGTTCCCCGCGCTGGTGGGTTTGCTGCGCCTCCCCGGCGCCAGGGCCTGGTTACAGGCTGTAGTGACGTTGGAAGGTGTTGTGACTACAGAGAATGTTAATTCCATCGGTTCTTAGGAGATGAGCTATACATTTGTTGACTGTATGTGTGGATGAAAATAAATAAATACTAGGAAGAAGTCAAACACACGATTAGGTATGCTTTGCTTTTTGTTGGTAAAATTTTCTGAGACGATCCAGGATTTCGCTGAAGCCGAAGGAAGGGTGGAAACGTGCGTGCGGGTGACCGTGGCAGCGGCCCCTGTGCGTGCGGCGGCCTCACGCAGGAGCCGCCGGCTGCAGGAGAGCAGAGCGGGCAGAGCTGCGGCCCGGCCGGGGCTTCGGGGCTGGCGAGCAGACCCCCGCAGCCCTGCGTTCCGGGTGGGTGGTGCGGCGCCCGACCGTGCAGCCTGTGCCGTCACTGCTGAAGGCAGAGATGACAAGGATGAGGTGTCCTCAGGGAACGAGGACCCCCGGGGCCCCTTTTCTCCGGGCGGTGGCCAGTGGGTTCCGAGGGAGGGCCCCCGCCGGGCGCCAGAAGCTGGTCCCGCGAGCCAGCAACCCACGTTTCCTGTAGGGGGCGCTGTGGGGGCGCAGCGGAGCAACGTGCACAGCTCAAGCCACGGGCGCCGAGGGCGCACCCCGCCCGTCCCTCGCTTTGAGTGCGGTTTCGGCCTGGCCCTCTCGCCCTCCGCCCTCCTCCCTCCTCCGGCTCCTGCGGCCCCCTGGCAGCCCCCAGCCCCACTCCAGGCTCCAGCGTGTCACCACCTCGCCCGGCCGATGGGCGCAAACAAGACGCATGAACCTCTTTTAGGACTTCAAGATTCGAGGCAGCTCCACGCTCTTCATCTCCCATTCCCTGCATTTCTTCATTTCTTCACTCAAGAAACAAAACATCGAGCACCTGCTAGGAGCCGCGTTTAGCCCCAAGGAGAAAACGGCAAACGGAAAGTCCTAGAAATGACATTTTATTTGGAAAGATAAAATTAATCAAATAATTATAGAATAATGCAAAATTATAGCAGTGGCAAGTGTTATGAAGAAGACGTACACACACCGTCCGTCTGTGTAGCTGCCTGCTTGCCGGTCCTCTACCTGTGGATAGTGATAGAGCAGAGGTGGCAAAATGTTCATCAGTAGATAATGTTAGTATATGGAAATCACCGGATGCAGAAATTTTTGTATTCTACCTGCAACTTTTCTGTAAGTATGAAATTGTGGCAAAATTTCAGGAAGATTTCTCAGAGCCCGAACCGGGTGGCATCTGCCTTCCCTGGCCAGAGCCATCCGGTCAGTGGTCCTGGCTCAGTACCGGGTCCAATCTCCCGGCACTGGGTCCGCCTTCTGTCTGTGCTGATCACTGGCCCTGCGGAATCCCGTGGCCTACATGTGATGATAAAGTGAAAGAAAATCCATTTTAAACTGCACTTTGTAGTAAAATAAGGCCTTTTCCCGTTTCCCTGTTTTTTAAAAAAGTGATATATGATAAACGCAGAAAATCAGGGGAAGATACAGAAAGCCTAAAAACAAATGAAAACTCCTCATAACTGATCAGTCTGTGATAATTGCTGATAATATTTTGGCAAATTTCCTATCACACATTTTTGGTTTTCATTTAGCAGTATTAATTATCTGTTGTGTGTAATGAATTACCCTGAAACTTAGCTGCTTAAAACAATAAACACTGTCTCACGGAGTCTGGGGTTGGCCTAGCTGAGGGTGTCCTATGAGACTGTAGTCTGGCTGTCGGCTGGGGCTGTTGGCCACGCGACAGGGCTGCCGAACCGGCTTCCAACCTCTTCGGCCCCATGGACACCCCCCATGCGGCAGCTCCTCACCAAGGTGGGGGGGCCTCCGCAGGGGCTGCCACGGGACATGGTAGCTGGCCTCCCGAGCTCAGAGGGAGGGAGAGAGGAGAGGAAAAATTAAATGAGAGAATAAAATATAAATCCATTTTAAAAACAAATAATATTCAGGTGTACTACATTGCTATAGGCCTTCAAACTCACGTACAAAGGGACCTTGTAAAATTAGGAGGTGGTTTTTAAAAATTAAACTGGCATTTACCCACCCTTCACTGTCCCTCCCAGTCATCTTGGGGACCTGTGAACTCACTCCAGTGAGGCTGGGCTGTTGTCACAAACATGCCTGGGATTGTTCCTTTAAAATTATAGTTGGAATCTTGGAGCACCGTATTTTCAATAAATTTGAAGGTGATAGGAAGCAGTTATGTTAGCAAGTAGAACATATGTTGAATTTATTCTTGTTCTCCTGCTGTTCAGCCAGAACACCAAGCCAGATGTACTATCAAAAATGTGTTCTTGACACTCAACTGCAGCTTAACACAAAGACATTCTTTGCAAAGTAAGTCGGTGTGTGAATGAACTCTCTGTGGGATGAACATCGTTGATTCAGAGATGTCAGCTCTGGGCTCTGAATGTACTGCCTTCCCACCCTACCACCTACCTGTCTGGTGGGTGTCCTAAAGCACAGTCAAGCATAGTTCTTGCAATCAGAACTCTATTTACAGAAATTTGCATTGGCTTGAGTATAATATAGTGTTTACATTAGCCATCAATTTTGCTGGCTGTGAAAGTGACATGAGGGCAGAATGAAGTCTTATTTGACTTTGTTTCCCCTGGTGCCTGGCACATGGAGGTACTTAACACATGCTTGTTGAATTTATGGCCCATGGAAATTCTGGTGTCAAAAATACCACTTAAACACTTCTCCCATCATCTACACCATAAAATTGGTCAAGCTGATACTTGGTACCAGGGTTTCCCATTTTTTCGCTTCTGTGTTGTGACATCATAGAATTTCTTCAGTTTTCTTAGAGCCTGTGGTAACACTATCTGGGCTAAAACAGATGGCATGGTGAAGAACACGGACATTTCCCCATCCCTACACTCCCCGAATGAAAAGCCGTCCCGCCACAACCAGCCGACAACCGGCTAACAGCAGAGCCTTTAGAAAGCTGGGTTGTAGCTGACTTTCCTTGAAGCTGTGAGGGCTCTGTCATGAGCAAAATCTGCGGCAGTGAGCGGTGTCTCTAAGCCATCAGAGAGATGGGTGTGTGTGCACCTGCATGTCGCAGCCTTTCCAGATAACCGCTGGGGACGGGAGGGGACAGTGGGGCAGTCAGCAAACGACGGCCATTCTCCCAGAGAGCCAATGTTACAGCAGCAGCTCTGTTCCGGGGAGGAAAGCAGCCCGACTTCACGGCTGGGGGAGTACCGTGCTCATCACCCACTCACTCCCTTACATAGGTGGCAGTAAATTCTGCGATTTCATGCCAAGCCTCCGACCACCGCGGGGCACGGCTTTTTGCCTGACTTGGTCTCTCCCTGTTCAAAGTGATAATTCATACTTCCAAAAAGAATCAGAGGCGGCTGCCCATGTTGGAACAGTGCCAGACCCTTAAAAGTAAAAGCAGACTAAATCCTAATGAGTGGAAATTCCCTGTAGGAGAGACAGGGGACACATCCTGGTGCCCGGCACGGCCCGGGTGGAGCCCACCTGAGGAGACCGGGCGGGGTGAGCCCTCCTCGGCCTGGGCGCTGGGCACCAGCCTCCCGCAGGGCCAGCCAGCGCTCTCTCTTTCCCTTTTAAAATGACTTACACAGACACCAAAGCTGACAGAAGGGAGCAGGAACTTCTGAATCCCTTTTACCCAAACCTACCAAATTGTGTACAAAGTCCTGTTTTCTTGCTTGATCATTCTCTCTCTACACACTCTCTTTCTGGGAACCGTTGATAGCACGTCGGTCACATCATGCCCTTTGCCATGGAATACTTTAGCATTATATTTTCTTCAAACAAGAAAAGGACATTCTCTCACAAAATCAGTGCAATTTTCAAAATCAGGAAAATCAGCACCGATACCGTACTTAGCGAACCTATGGATCTTCCTCAGATTTTGTCAGTTGTCTGACCAGCATCCTCTAAAGGACCTTAGAAGCTTCCTGACCCAGGATCCAGTCCAGGGGGGCATGCCGCACTGAGTAGTCACACCTCTTCAGTCTCCTTTAATTTGTTTCCCTGTCATTCTTGTTCTCTCGTGGCCTTAAAAGGAGTGTCCTGAGAATGTTTTGTGGCATGCCCGTCAGTGTGGCATCGTGGGGTCAGGCTGAGGCTCTGATTTTGGCAGGAATGTCCCAGAAGTCCTCCCGCATGCAGCAGGTCGCAAGGCACATGGTGTTGGTTTCTCCACTGCTGGATGGTAACCTCGTCCAGGTTTTTGAAATTCTACTTTCCATTCTGTGAGTTGAGGCAAAGCAATAACTTCTGATGTCCTTGCCTGGCAGATTGAAGGCGTCCCTGTACAGGTCAGTCTCCGTTTGTCCCCATCCTCCGTCCATTCTCTCTCCTCTTCGCTCTGCTCAGGGCCCTGGAGGCTGATGCCTGGGTTCCCTGCTCCCAGCTTCTGGACAGATTCAGCCAGTGGGAATTACCGAAGGAGATCCAAGTATGGGGTCAGGGAATTCATTCCTGGGATGCTCACCACTTGTTTAAACCCCTATCTCCGGCATGGCTACATCCCCATGGCCACAGCCCCTGGGTCCCCAGCTCTTCTGGCCCCCTCGGCCCAGGGATGGGAGGGGCTGCCCGCTGTCATGAGCCTCTAGGGGCCCCAACGTGCCTCTCTGCTCCCCATAACTGTCTGCGGCTCTCAGAGTGTCCTTCGCTGAAGCTTTCTCACTTTTCACTTCTGAGCTGCCGTCTGTCTCCCGCTGTGGCTCGTCCTGGCTGGCTCTGTTCTCCGGTGTTTCTGGGGAGCGTGTGTGGAGGAGAGACGGCCTTTGGAAAAGCCTGGACAGGAGGCTGTTAGATGGCGTGTCATCGAGGAGAAGAGCAAAAGCCACTTGCTGGTCATTCCCGACTTGCAAGGCGCCAAGGGGGTTCCCCAAGAACCGCAGGACAAGTTCTTTCCCTTCTGTGTGCTTAGAAGGGAATCGAGGAGGCAGCTGGCAGGTGACAGAGGACCTCGGGGGATGGGTCTCTGAGGACTGGAGCAGGGAGTGGGTCCTCCTGTGCACAGAAGAGGACACGAGGGAACTAAGGCTGATGGAGTGTCTCTTGCTGGCCAGCCCTGCCTGGCGCTCCCTGGTGACCTCTCATCTCCTTGGGCCCCATCTCACAGGTGAGGACACAGAGGCTCAGAGGAGGCAAATAATTTGCCTGAAGTCATAGATGTAACTGTGAACATGCCGGAATGCAAAGCTGGTTTTGTCTGAAATGAATGCTCACGCTCTTTCAATTAGAAATGGGACAAGGAATGAGTAGGAAGGCCCTGTCCGGGAGAGGTGGGGGGAGGTGTGTCAGGGAGGCAGGACTGTCCGGGGGGTCGGGGGTCCCTGATGGGTGTGGAGGACAAATGCACCTGGGGGGGGACAGAGAGCAGTGGAGGCTGTGGGGTGTGCACGGGCCGGACTCCGGTCACGGAAGCCAGGGTGTGTGCCACTGTTCACAGGCGGAGGCCAATGACCGGCCCACAGGGTGCCGGCGAGGGATGCACGACGAAGGTGGGGTTGTCCAGACGCCTCGGGAACAGCTGGTGAAAATGTTCTGAGTGTAACCATCAGCCATTTTTGCAGCCATTTAATTAGAGAAAGATAATGTTTAGGTGAGAAATAGTTAAATGTCTTATCACATCCTGAACTAATAACAATTAGATTTGAATTTACTACAAAGGATGTCTACTCTATGTATTGGACGCTACTAACTGTAAGTGCTTAGATTACGTGGCCTCTATCCTCCACAGAGCTGAGGGTTGGCCACCAGAGACAGGTAAGATAATTCTAAGCGGCAGGGCAAGGACCAGTCCTAGAATCAGACGTCATCAAACCGATGCAGATGGAGCATTCTGCAATTCAAAGTGCTTAAACATACATCCTCCTGTTCCTTCCTCACAAGGATTTTTCTGAGGCAGAGCTGCCAACCCGCCACCACGTCACAGCTGTCCAGCCTGAGACCACGCCTCCTCGGGGGGCAGACCACGCCTCTCCTGCCCTGCGCTGGGGCCTGTGCACCCTCCAAACCGCCTCCTCCGCTTCCGGACCTCTGCTTTGCTGTGGTCTCAGACCTTCAGCTACTGGCTTTCCCTGCTGACATTTTACCTGATATTTAATATCCAGTAATAATTTAAGCCACCCTTTCCCAGGGGCTCTAGTTTTCATGGAGAACTCTTACATGAGGCCATCCCCTGCTCAGGGAAAGGAAGCTTTCCTGGCCCACCCCCAGGGGCCGTCGCGTAGGGGAGCCCCGAGCACCCTCCGTTGGTCAGGAGGGTCTGCGCACGGCCACCAGCAGGGCGGGGGTGCAGGCAGGCCTTCCACGCGGTGCAGGAGCTGGGAGAGCTTTCGGTCTTTCTTCTCGCCCACAGGCCCGTTTGCTTTCCTGTGCGGATGTGAGGCATTCGGAGGGGTGACCCTGTGAGGCATCTGGGGCCGGCTGTGCAGGGCACGTGGCTTGGCCCCTGTAAGGGAGAAGGGAAGGTGACAAATGCATGGCTCCTGACCCATGGACGACCACCACCGCCTGACTGCTCCCAAAGAGTAACGTGTGAACATGGGGCCCTCCCACCAGCTGCAGCCAAGGAGGAAAGTCTGGCTTCTGTAAAGCACAGCTGTCCTCTTGGTGGTTTCTCCTAGGTTAGGAGCGTGGTGTGGATTTACTGGGTTTAACATAAAATTCCAGGGGAAAAGTGGGAGACATGAGTGTTCTTCTGCTTCCTTATTTGCTAGGAAATAGCCAAAGGCCTCAGGGATGACATCAGCGCTGCTCCCACATCTTTGCGACCCACGCAGAGGGAGGTAGTGCAGAGCTGCCCCTGTCCTCTGCAACCGAGCACCCCAACCGCGAGTGTGTCCCGGGCGCTGGCTGGGCCAGAAGCCAATTCCGGGAGGCAAACCAGGTCCTAACGAAAGGGAGACCTACGCTGTGTGGGCACCTACGGGACAACTCCTTCCACTGCTAGTTGGCACCCAGTCGAGACATGTGAAATGGACACCTTTCCGGAAGATCTGAGCCACGCGGTCCCTGTGCTGGTGCAGACCCCAGACCCGTGGGAACACCTCTGCGCACACAGGAGAATGAGGTGCTTTTCTTGCACTCAGCCATAGTATGAGCATCAAAGAACTCCCCATAGGGGTGTGGTAGGATCGCCAGGCCTTTTTCCCTCACACGAGGTGCAGGCGAGTCCCTGAGACAGACGCACCCACGGCCTCGTGCACGTTGCTTTTGTCTTTCATTCTTCGGCGTCACCAGCAAGCACGCATTCCCTTGACATCGGTCCGTCCGGCCCCGATTAGAGCCCGGTCGTCTCTCTTCCCGATCACTGTTCTACAGCTTATACTCAGCAGGGACCCAGAAACCACTGAATTCCAAATTCCAGCTGTGCAAAATTTTAAGTCTTTCCTTCCACGGTAAAGTTAACATGTGCAGTAAAAGGGAGAGAAAAATTAATTTGATACAATGAAGAGGCACAGCCCTCACACAGCCTTGCCATCTGGGGTTTGAGTAAATTAGATTTAGATTATGTTTTACAAACAGCAGTTCACCTTCAAAGAGGCCAAATGCTATTTTCTGTCAGTTTTCTTAATTACCTGTGGAGCCTGATACCTCCTCTCTCAGCCCAGAACTGGTTGCAGTGAGGGAGGGAGACGCCATGGCTGAGCATCACGTCCCAGAGAAACAAAGCGGCTAAAGCCGACCTGGTGCTGCCGTCGGCCTCATTTTAGGATTGAGGATCTGAGGGGCCATTGTCCTCTCCTTTGGACAACTGCCCGGCCTTAGGGATTCCTCACCGTCTAGGTTTCCAGATATACCGCCACCCCTTAAAAATGACCCCTGACAAACGAGAAGCTCACCTGTCTGTGTGACCGGTGAGCCACGGGCTGGAGATGCACAGTGGCCCTTGACCGGTGAGAGGCGTAGGTGTCAGGCGAGGTCACCGATGACCCCAGGCCGCACCTGCATCCCCGCCAGCGCGTCCTGGCCGACAGCCCCCGGGGCGTTCGGGCTCCCGGATGGGGCTGGTGACAGCCTCGCGATTCCGGGTCTGCGCGTGTTCCCAGAACAGAGGCACGCGATGCAGAGAAGGAGAGCAGGCTCAGGGAGCAAACATCCCCAGGGAGGGCGGAGGACAGACACGGGCCTCTGGAGGACGTCCTCCGGCGCGCCTGGGCAGTGGTGCCCGCCAGCGCAGGCCAAGGGGGTGGGAGCCTGGAGGATACGCGCTGGGGCCGCTTCTCTCTCGTTTCGAGGGGTTTCCGTGTTCGCTCTGGGGGTCACGGTACCCACTGGGACAGTCCCATCTGGTAACCATCCCGGCTTCCCCGTGGGCAGAGCGGAATCCTCGGCACCGTGTGCTTCCAGCCACCTTCTCTGCAGAGAGAGGACTGAGAAGAATCCGATCCGGGCATTGGGACCCTGCGGATGGCACGCGGGACCCCCGGTGGAGCCGGGCCGCTGGGCAGACCGACCAGCCTGCAGACCCGGGCCTCGCAGGCTGGCCTCGGGGCGCCTGGCACGACCGCCGCCGGCCTCCCGTGCTCGCAGCCCTCTGAGTCACTTGCGCACATGCTGCAGCTCCTCGCCTGCCCTGCTGTCCACCCAGACGGAGGGCAGTGCCGAGCCAGGGCCACAGCTTTGGTAAATGCCCTTTGCAGGCCCTGGCAGCAAGCGCAGAGCACACAGCAGGCTCCTGCTGTAGAAGGTGTGCCGTCGGGGCCATCAGGGCTGGACGTTCCTGCCAGACAGACATGGCAGCGGAAGCGGGCGCATGGAAGCCTCCGGCTGGCGGGCCCCTGAAGCGCCTTGGCCGGTCCGGGAGGGAGTGAGAGGCTTCCTCGGCCCACACCGACAGCGGGCGGTGAACACCCCCTGGCCTAAGCCTTCTTCTCCGCATCAGCTGGGCGGCCTTCCTCGCGGGTTTGGTGCTCTAGGGAGCAGCCGGGGAATCGCGCTCCTAACCCAGGCAGCTGGGCGGGCTGGGGCACCACCACCCTCCCGGCAGCAGGGCCAGGGGTGCCGCCCGCCAACCCCACTGCCCTCTGCCCGGGGACTTGTAGAGCTTGGGACGTTTTCCTTGGCAATGCTCTGTTTCTGAAAGTAAGCGAGAAAGAGACTCGGGGTCCGTGTCTAGGAGATGCCCACCAGCCTGAGGGGACAGTGGTCGCAGCACTGTCCTTTGTCCTGGGACTGTCTGTCTGGGATTCTGAATTCATCTGCTCCAGGACGGAAAAATCAAGGCCCGAACCTGTGGGGAGAATGGCCTTGAGCAGTGTCAGAGGATAAAAGGGAGTTTTAGCTCTGATGAGCAAAAACTCATATGCTGATGAGAAAATAGGCAGTTAGTATGTTGATATGGGTGGACCCGCGCATATACATGTGTGTGCACACACGTGCTTCGGGTGTACCTGTGCATACACACATGCACACACACTTCAGGTGTACCTGTGTCTATACAGGGGCGTGCACACGTGCTTCAGGTGCATCCATGTGTGTACCTATTATGCACCATCTGTGATATGTCACACACAGGCCTACAGGTAGTTGACAAGCAGGAGATGAGGAATTGAATTGATCGATAATTTTGACATCTCTGCTGCATGACCTGGTCTGTGCTACGTGCTCTGAAAAGGAGCCAGGTGTGTAGGTGGCCTTGCGCTTAGAGCAAGTCTTTAGGAAAGGAGAGAGGCTGACTCTAACTTCGTGGGGACATGGGACAGCCTCGGCCGGGAAGGCTATGGAAGAGCAGGAGGTGAAGCGCTGGTCAGGGATGCACCGCACACAGAGGGGCCGCCCGTCTGTGCATCTGGCAGCCCCAGGCGCGTGCAGTCGGGACCCGATCTGAGGAGACTCTGCGTGCCCTCACATCTGACCCCCCGCTTGGTTTCAGGACGACCCCCTGTTTTGTCATTTGGAACCCTCCTTTAGAGTTACGACTTCCGTTTACATAACAAAAATAGGGGATTAGTACTAAGCCCTCTATCCACTGTTTTCAGCTTGTAAGGCCCGTTTTCTCCTGGTGAACACCAAACATGATCTCCTTTAAAGCTATTTAATATTTTAAAGTAAACAGAATGTATGACTAAAGTAAAGCAAATGTTCTAATCCAATCACTTCTTCAGATTAGGAGGGTCCTCCCCGGCCCTCCTGGCTGGGGACCGCTAGGCACGCTCTGCGGTTGTGAGCCCTGCGCAGATGGGATGCTGGCTTTGGCAGCTGCTTCTCCTGCTCCCAGAACTATCCAGAAAATAAGAGGGGTCCCGTTTGCCCTTTGTCCTGGAAGAAGCAGCCAGGACTGTGAATTGAAATGAATCTTGCTCTGCGATGAAAAAGTCAAGACGCAAAACCAGTGAGGATGTTTTATTTCCAGAGAAGAGGGAGTGGTGGGCTGTGTCTCAGAAAGCCTATCCCAGTTTTCTCCTGGTAACACGGGTGGTGTTTCCCAGGGGAGACTCAGAAAGCTTTGCCCTCCCTGGAAGGCTCTCTCCCCACCGGGCTCTCAGCCTGCCCCACGCAGGCCCTGTGGGGCACCACCTCACCTGAGAAGCCCCCAGGGCAGCTCACCCACGCCACCCCTTGTCCTGTCGGCGGCGTCTCAGTCTGCCCTGCTCCCCTCTGTGATGATCCTCACTCCCTGACTGTCCGTCCGTCCACCCATCTGCACACACATGTGCTCGTCTGCTGTCTCCTCCTCAGGGAATGGAAGCTCCCTCCTATGTTCTCAGGTCCTATTCAGTGACTGGCTCACGGGGTTCTCACCAAATGTTTGTGGACCATGCGACTGATGTGGATATGACGTGGAACCCAGGCCTGCCTCTTGACAGGCTGTGTTGTCGAGTGAAAGTTCCTGAACCCCCTTACGTGTCCTTTTGTCACCTGTCAGCCATGTTGATCACACCTGTCTCGGCAGCCCGAGGCTGGGCAGAGCACATACAGGCCCCTGGTACAGCGCCTGGCACCTGGCGGAGGCCTGATAAGTGAAGCCTGTGATTTTCAACTGGTTTAGGATTTTAGATAATCTGCACTCTGCTGTCTACAGCTCTGAAGGGTTTTCTAGCCTAAACCCAGCTGTGTGACTTTTCTTGAATGAGGAGTGCAGGGCGGTGGTGAATCTCCTAGTTGTGAGTGTGATGGAAATGCCACTTGCAGTGAGATGCTCAGATGACAGCAGAAACACAAGCTTCAGTTTTTCCTAAAAATAACACCATCTTGTTTTTAGGGAGGGGAGATGTTGTGACCTTCTTCTTTATTATTGTCGTTTATGGGAAGAACATGTGGGTCGGTGTGCTTGTGTGTGTGTGTGTGTGTGAGTCCACGTGTGTGTGTCTCCTGTCAGCTCAGCTCCGGCTGGCCCCTGAGCAGCGCTGGGTCTTTGCACTTTCGCGAACCAACCCTGCCCAGGCACAGGTCCTTGGAGAACGTCTTCTGTTTTCTCTGATTCTTGGCTGTACTGGAGGATGGTGTCAGTTGGGAGATTTAAAGGAAATCTTACAAGAGAAGAAACGACCTTACTGCACTTTTTTCTAAACAGGCAGACAATACTGAAACTGTGGTTGCAGAGACCTGGCTGATATATTTAAAGCACCACGTGTCCATTGACAAAAAGACTCATGAAGAAAATCTACGGGATGAGGGAAGCAGAATTTATGGCCCCAAGTATAGTAGGATAAGTGTGCCAAATAAGATTAATATTTTGTTTCCTGAAGAATGTTTTATATCATGAAGTGCTGTAGTTTTGTTTGTTTATTTGAGAGTTTATATCTTGGGACATTAGTCACATCACAAGAGTTACTACTTTCTTTTAGCACAAAAGATAAAAAGAAAATCTTGGGAGATATGATCCTGGGAAGAACAAGGTAAAGAGGGGCAGGCTTTCTGCAGAAAACATTGCTTTGTAAATAATTGATCTGCAAAATTTTTTGAACTAGAGAAATATCATATATGGAGTTTCATGTTTTATGAAACACTATTTGCTAAAAGTGAGCATAAAAATGTAATATTTTTTTGGCACGGATGATTAAAAGTTTTGCCCATTTTATTTATTTCTTCTGGGATTTTCTAGATTTAACATTTATTTTCTTCTGCTGCTTTCTTGTCTTTCAAAAGGTAGGATTGGCTTGACTTTTGCTCATGAAAACAGTATCTTGTGGAGGTGGAGGTGGAGCCTGGACTGAAACGTGAGGGCTCGCTAAACGTCCACTGCGCGCGCCCGCTGTGACGTGGGCTGTGAGGTCGCCCTGACTAGCTGCTGCTCCTGCATGCTTCTGTTATCTGTTCTGTGGGAATCAGACTGTGCTAATGAAATTATTCATTAAAAACCATTTGAATAGCACCAAAAAGATATGATGCTAATGCAGCATATTACTGAAGAGATGATTCCTTGATTTTGTACTTGTTTTAGGGAAAGCAGGATACGAGAAAGACTTGGAGATTGAATTCTGTCTGCAAATCAAGGGCAGCTGTCTTGCTAATCCCTGGTGCCCTCAGGGGATACAAGTGGGGTGCCACGGATACAGCGGCAATGGCCCTTTATGGTGGCCTTCGGCCCTCCTGACGCCTCCCTCGGCTGGCCCTTCAGAGAAGGGGTGCCCGATCAGAGCCTCACACCCGGTTCTGGAGGTTCTGGATGCAGGAGGGTGCCGCAGCACGACAGTTTCCAGTGCTGACTTTTATTCTTAGGTAATCGTCATTGAAAAGTCAAAGCAACTCATGAGCATTAAGCATGAGATAAATTAATAGGTGACATTGGCTCATATTTTTCCATGTGAGATCTGGAAGCCGAGTGTTTACGCCCACGCAGTGAGCATCACGTTCCAACACCGTCCAAGCCAGGTGCTTGCTGAGTGTAGGGTCTGCAGGTGAGGCGGCCGTTGGCCTCCGTCCGGCACAGCCTCTGTGCGTGTTGCCTCGGGGTTTGTTCGTCTGATTTCTCATCTGGATGACTGGAACAGCCTTGTGCTTGGGCCTCTTTCTCGACAGTTCCTCCCGTCTGTCTTCCACACTGCTGCCAGCGGGACTTCAGAACGCAAGCATGATCAATCGCACCTCTTTTAAAATTCCACACTGTCTCCTCATCGCCTTCAGACTCAAGTCCAGACTCCCTAACGAGGTGCTCAGCGAGGACTGAGCCTTAAAAATTTGTTTGAATTTGGAATATGTCACCAGATTCAGGTTGCCAGCAGGTGTATGTGTGTGTGCACGTGAGTTTGTTTTGTTTTGTTTGTTCTTGCCTTCTAGGAACAGAGATAGAATTTATCTTTGGGAGAGTCCCTTTGTTCAGAGAGACCATTCTGATAGTCACTCTAAGTGGTGCAGAAGTAATGCAGATGTAATATTATTCTCAAGGACGGCTGAATTGATGAGACATCCCAAGTGGAAAGGCTGGAGAAGGAGTTGTTAGATGCCCCATTTAACAAGGTAATGCTTTTAACTAAAACTTAGTGAGCCAAATCCTATGTGCCTGATACTCTTCTAAGATTTTTCTGTATATTAATAGATCTAATACTCAGAATAGCTCTTTTATAATCCCTTGCTATTGATGAAATAGGATACACGGAGGCTCAGTACTGTGCCGAAGGTCACAGTGAGCAACGGGTGGGGCTGGCTTGCGGTCCGAGTAGGTTGAGTCCAGTCACACCGAAGCACTAGCTCCGTAGCTGGTCACACCACCTCTCCTTCGGCGGGCTCAGGCCCCCCGTAGAGTTCCACCTACCCGTCTGGATGTCTGACGAATTCTTATTCTATGCAGCTGTACATGGGAAGTAAGATCTGCAGCTGGATCGTGGCTGGAGAAGTAGCTGCTTTAATCTCCTCAAGCCACTTTGGAGGAGGGACAGGAAAGGAACAGTGAGTCCAGGACCAGGATCAATCACTCAGATGTTGAGAAACATCCCATGGACACTTGTTTTTGTCTTATTTGATCCATCTTATTTCACATGGAAAGGAAAACATGGGGTTTTATTTGGGGGGGGGGTTGTCAATCATACCTATTGTCAATCATTCTGGGAAAGATAAGTAAAAAACAGACATTTGAATTGCTAGAGAAAATTTTTATTTTTGAGGGTGCTCATAGAGCTGGACCCGGACCGACACTGTGGGCACATGGAGGTTGAACTAGCCTGAGAATTCAGCAGGTAAGATTTAAGGATTGAGGAGAGTTTCTGGGCTCTAAGATCAATCCCTTCTATTAGCAGTTGTAAATAAGGCTGTTTATTACACTTCTTTTCTTCCTTAGTCTTCAAACTTTCAGTAAAGTTTTGTTATGGGTCCCAAGTATGGACGCTTCTCAGGGCCAGAGAAGAGGTGGCAAAGGCCCCTCTGTCCACCTCCTCTCCCTGCTCTTCTCCATATGGAGCAACTAGATTTTCACCCAACGTGGAACATGCTTTCTCTCATGCTGGGCTCAGAGGCTGTGATGGTGAAGTTTATGTTAGCTTAGGTCCCAGTACCCAAGTATTTGCCCAAACACCAGTCCAGATGTCACTGGGAAGGTGTTTTTTAAACCACGTTAACATTTAAATCAGCAGAGTTTGAGTGAAGCAGATGACTGCTGTGAACACGGGCAGGCCTCACCTAAGCAGTTAAAGACCTTAGGAGAGGCTAGGGTCCCACGAGCAAGAAGGAACCCACCGGCAGATTGCCTTCTGACAGCTGCATGACCGCCTTCCCTGGGTCTGCAGCCTGCCGGTCAGCTCCCACGATCACATGAGCCAGTCTCTTAGAATAAACCCGTATACACACACCCTCTTGCCTAGTTTCTCTGGAGAACCCACAGTACCGGCACCCTACTGTCCAGCTCCCGATCCAGTTCTCTTCCTGTTACACCTTGTTCTCTGCATCTGGTCTTATCATTATTAAAAGCATAAAAAATTCATTTGTGACCATGTTCATTACAATGGTACCAATAATTCAAAGAAATTCTGTTTTCAAATCGTCTTTCCATGTGAAGAGTACTTGGAGATATGCATCTAACCAGCTGATTTCAGGAGAATGTTCAGGTCATCCTGCCAGCGGCTCGTCCTGCCAGGGGCCTGGAAGGTGGGGTCCTTCTTACCTTCTGGCGCCTTCGCTTCGCATCCGTTGATCACCTGTTATGTGCCAGGCATTGTTCAGGCGCTGGGGATACAGCAGCGAACAAGGGCTCAGAAACCCCTGCCTTACAGACATGAGCCCTCCTGGGGGAACAGGCCAGAAACAAGGCACACAGATAAAACTGTGATACGCTGAGGGCAAGGACTCTTGTGCTGTCGTGAGGGCTGGGGTGGCTCCAGGGCGCCACGTCCAAGGGAGGTCATGCCACTGTCTGCATCAGGGCTTTATAAATTTATTTCTACAGTGTTCTCCCAAATGCAAATAGCTATCTTGGAGAAGCACATATTTTCCTAACTTGCACAAAGGCACTTCATAGGCCAGGGGCAGCCCTATGCGTGAGAGTGAGCCTGTCTGGAGGCTCTTGCAGGTGTTCAGGGAAGATCCAATGGTCACTTGGATTAGGAGGGTGGTCATGGACATAGGGAACATTCCGTAGTCAAATTCTGCGTATGGTTTGAAAGTAGAGCCGAGGGGATTTGCTACAGGCCGGGTGTAGGGAGTGAGGGAAGGAGGAGGGTTAAGGTTGCTGCCACAGGTTTTGGCCTAAGCACCAGAAGAGCTGCGTTGTCCTCGACTGAGGGGAGGAGCCTGCGTGGGGCCGAGGTGAGCAGCTGTGCGGGTGGAGATGGCTCACAGGCAGTGGTGTCCATGGGTCTGGAGTGTCAGAAAGAGGCCCAGCCTAAAGGTGCACGTTACAAATTCTATTCTTCATGAGAGCTACTGTGAGCCATTGCTTACTTTTTAATGGCATATGATATTAGGAAACAATGCTTTCTACCAACATTTGTAACAAGTTCCTCCCCATTTCACACTTCCATACCTTGTAATAGGAACTGAATAAATACACTTGCTTTAGCTTGCAAATCTGTGCCTGAAAAGCTTGCAAAATATTTTACACAAATTATTTTGAAAACACCTGCTCTTATAAAATTATGAAAATTAAGACTGAGTCCAGTTTTTAAGCATTTAGCTTTAGAGAGAAGAGTAGACTCTTTGAGAGCCACTGTATTTTCTCACAGGGAATTTGAATGTGCCCATAGACGTTACCTCATTTGGAATTATTTTATATGGCAAGATTAAGAGTCAGTATGGTCGGTATATGCTGTTATCAGTTACCATCTGGATCTCTCCAATACTAATGTTAAGAGTTTATAAAATTGGCAAAACAAGACTACAGAAAGTAAAATAGCAGGAATATTGCAGAAGGGAAACTTGTTTATCTTTGTTAGGAAAACAATTCATCAGGAATGGAGGGCACTTTATAGGAACTGTCTCTGAGTACACAGAGCGGCCCACTCTCCTCTCTCCCCGAGCAGATGAGCCGTTGGCAGGTTTTCTGCAGTTCCTGACCCGTGTCCTTCTCTCAGGGGCAGAAGGGAATTGCAGTCCTGGCACACAGGGGCTGAGTATGTGTGTATCAGAGTGCTTTCTAAAGGCCATTCTCATTGATCTGAGGACTATTTATAGTTGTGTAATGTCTCACCTCTTTAGCCCACCGCCTGGCTCAATGAAGGGCAGCTGGGGGAGAACGGCACTGCAGGCAACTTGCTGTTTCTGAAATAACTAAATCCCTGGAGGTCGCACTTCTGGCATAATGAATAAGAAATCCAAACTGAACTTTTGTAACAAAAAGTGCCCCTTTGGTTTCCATTTTTATAAATCCAAGCGGGTATCTATCTGTAACTCCAGGGGGTTGGGGGGGAGTGTGTTCCCAGCTCAGGGCAAAGTAAGCCTGCGAAGCTGAAATCAGTCAAGGGAAAAAAAATGAAGTGGGAGAAACCTGTTTATTGCTTACCAAAAGCCTGGCTCCACTCGCTCCCTGGCTGGGCTCTCACTCACCCCTCTCCCCCGTCCTGGCTAAGGGCAGAACAGCTTCTCTCTGCCCCTTGTAAACACCTTCTGATGTGGAGATGGATTAAAGCCAGGCGAGAGATTCTGGAAATTTTGCAGTTTTACCCATACTATTGACATTGTTTATCTTTTGTTTTACATGGCAATTGGCCTAACTTAAATGACAACATGGTGTTTTTTAGCCCTTTGCAAATTGACCTAAAGAAAAAAAAGCTTTATTGACATAGAATTCACAGACCATACAACTCACTCATGTAAAGTGTAAAATCCAATGTTTTATATTCATATTTTATATTTTATATTTTAAGTTATGAAACCATCACCACGATTTAATTTTAGGACATTTTTATCCCCCCTAAAAGAAACTCCATACCCACTCAGTCTCATTTCCCTACCAGCCCTAGGCCACCACTAATCTACTTTCTGTTGCTGTGAATTCGCCAATTCTGAATGTTTATGTAAATGGAACCACACAACTTGTGGCCTGCTGTTATTAGTTTGTTTTTACTTGCATAATGTTTTCAAGGTTCATCCACATTGCGACATTTCTCAGTACTTCATCTCATTTTATTGCCCAGTAAAATTCCGTTCGTGAATATGCTGCATTTCATCCATCTTTCATCAGCTGAGGGACATCTGGGTTGTTCCCACCTTTTGGCTTTTATGAATAATGCTACAATAAACATTCGTGCACAGGTTTTTATGTGAACATGCGTTTTCCTTTCTTTTGGGTAGATACCTAGAAGCAGAATTGCTGGGGTCATATGGTAACTCTTAACTTTTTGAGGACCTGCCAAATTGTTTTCCAAAGTGTAACTTGACTTTATACACACTGCCTGTCCTTCCTCCATTCTCTCTTAAAGTTTTTCATAATTGATACATTTCTAGGTATCATACTGTTGTTACATGTATGCACATACTTTGCCAAGTGGTCATCTCAATCACGTTTTCAAAATACTGCAATGGCAAAATTGCTATTTATTTCCCAAATGAATTTTTAGAGAACGGTTTCATTTTCCTGGAGCTGCACACAATTAATGCAGCTTTAATATTTTAATTGGAATTTAAGTTTCTTTATTTGCTCTTTGATGAGGTACGAGTCACATGGATCAAGATTCTAGAGGCACAGAAGATGCTCGCGGTACTGTCTCCCGCCCACCTCTGTCTTTTTGTGCTACAGACCCTTAGTTTCCCTGCCTGGGGCACTTCTGTTGCAGCCTTCCCAGCATCATAATGCGGTTTTAATTTGAAAAGTATAAACTGTTAAAGAACGAGTGGGTGGGAACATAAAGGATTTGTTGTAAACACGGTTGGCTTGGTTAGGAAAGTCAGAACAGCCCGCGCCTTCGTGATGACTGCATTTCAGGGCTGACTGGCGATGAAGAGCCTGCAAGGTTAATCATTGTCCTAAATGCCTTGGGGACATGATCAGAGTTGTCTGCTTGGCCCTGACTTGCAGTTTCAGGGCAGGAGCCAGTCCTTGATCCACCACCTTCTGGTTATTATTTCACTTGGTCTACATTCCCAAGCCTACAATCTGCTGATTTTATATTCTCTAACTCCCTTTCTGCTTCAAGTGCTTTATTTCAAGGAAATCATTTTCAAAATCTCCAAAGCTGGCTCCCGCCCGGCTCCCACACCACGGCTCACACCTTGCCCTGTTCTGGCTCTGAGCTCCAAGCGCGCACGCTTCCTTGCAGTCTTTGAAGAGCTCTCTGCCCCTCAGCACCTTGTCTTGCTGACTGCACCCTTGCCCGGCAGGTTTCCCTCTGCCCTCCCGTGACGGGCTCCTTCCTGTCCTTCAGGGTCTGAACTAAAAGGTGGCGTCTTCTCCTTTACTCTTCATCACATTTGGCAACTGATTTCGTTCACAGTACTTACGACGGTATTTGTTTATTTAGTAGGTCCTTGTCTGGAATCATCTATTCAAGAACAGTCTATGGTCTAAAACAGGATGGACACACTACAATATAATGTATATATTGTTTTTGTCTGGTCCTGGAGCTAAGAATTGCTTTACATTTTTAGAGCATTGTTTACATTAAAAAAAAAAAGCAAAGAAAAAAATGCAGCAGAGACTGTGGTCTGAAAAATCTTAAATATTTAATGTCTGGCCCTTTACAGAGATGTCTGCTGACTCTTGGTCTAAAACAATGGTTTCCAAAGTGGGCTGTGTACATTCCTAGGAGTGTGTAAGATAATCCAGTGGGCTTTTAATTGTTTATTCTTTTGCAGTTACTTATTGTGTATATTTTATAAAGTGCATAATTTTTAGTACAGTAGTATGTACATGTAAATTATAAATTAATATATACATTTATTTATTGGTGTTGCTCAGAAATTTTTAAATAACGAGCATATAATCAAAATTATACTGGTACTAAAATATATCATTTATGAGGGTAGGAACCACATTCTCTCCTTCCATATTTCCATCAGCTAATACACACTCAGTATAATATCCTATGAACAATGGATGGCAGCAGCCTTCACATTTATTGAGCACATACTAAATTCCAGGCACTAATAAGCTCTTGATATACAACGTCTTCTTTAATGTTCACAACTACCCTATGGCCTAGGCCCTGTTACCCCTACTTAGCAAATGAGGAAACTGAGGCCCAGAGAAGTCAAAAACTTCCTAAAAGTCACAGTGCTAGTAGAAGGTGGAGGTCAGGGTCAGCTGGCTAATCAAAAGCCAGTAGTTTTCCCCAGTTTCGTCCCTTTGGACTCTGCATCAAACGCAGTCAGGTCTGGGAGCCCTTTATGCCTTGAGTGAAGGAGTCACATCGCGTACAAGGGCTGCTGGGATCTCCCATGGCGGCGCAGATGGGAAGAAGGGGTGTGCACATTTCTAAAGGGGTCAGTCACTGCCACGGGTTTGCTGGGCGCTCCTAGTAAGAGGTGGGACGTGAAAGCATCAGCGTGGTTCTGCTGCTTACCAGACAAGCCCTTTCACCCCATGAGTTAATTTCTCATCTGTTAATTGAGGCTAATAATATTTACTTTAGAGGTGGTTTTCAGGGTTAAGTGCATGTGAAAATGATTGCCTACTAAGGTCAGTAACATACATATAATATGTAATATATATAATATAGATAAATTTATATATACGATGTTTATATATAATGTATACATTGCATTTCATTATATGTTAATATAAAGCATCTGTCTTCTCTCGTCGTACATGACCAGGTCGGGGCACACTGTTTCTGCTACATAGTTTGGCTGTGACCGTGACATGTCTTTGCTGAGCAAACCCCTGGGGTCACAGTCACATTCTGGCGAGGAAGCGATCAGAGCCCAGGTCGAAGTCTGGCATCTGTTTCTCTGCTTCTCGTAAACCTGTTTTTCACTTGATCTTCGTTAAAAGTGCACAGGACTGCCATCTGTGGTGCAGATTTAAAAGAGAAAACCAGTAGTGATCAGCATCTCTTTCACCCACATACTGGACTGTGGGGGAACTTAATGCTCTGATTATCACACTGTTGGTACTAAAAGTAAACTGGAAGCTACTATTTAGACTCTTCTAGTGCAACTGTTATGTATCAGTCCTAAACTAAAAAAAAATCCTTCAGATTCTGGGGGAAGATGGCAACGTGAGCAGTGCAGCGGAAATCTCCTCCCAAAACCATATATATCTGTGAAAATACAACAGATACAACTATTCCTAAAAGAGAGACCAGAAGATACAGTACAACAGCCAGGCTACAGCTACATCTGCGAGAACTCAGCACCTCACGAAGCGGGTAAGATATGGAGCTGCAACCCGGCGGGACCCGAGCACTCCCCCAACCCAGCGCACCAGTGGGAGGAGAGGATTCAGAGCCGGGAGGGAGTGGAAGTACAGGCCCACGAAATAACCAGCTCTGGTGATCTGCACGGGGAGCACAGACACACATCACGCCGTGTATCGGAGATTAGAGAAACAGAAGGGCAGGATCCAAGATGGAGACTGCAAGCGGGTCCCCTCAGCCGGCTCCCTGGGACAAAAGAAAAGCGGGTGCTTTCTTAAAAGTCTTAAAGAGGCAAGGGCCCAACAGCAGAACAAAATCATCCCAGCGTATTCAGCCCAGCAGTCTGGGAGTCTTAGGGAATTTCGGACCCCCTGGCCGGCAGCCGGGCAAAGCAGCCACACTGAGGCTTCCCACAGAGATCAGCAGCCTGCCATTCATTCCCCCCTCCACCCCCGGCCAGTGCAACAAAGGGTCTGGCAGAGCTGCCACTACTGCAGGACAGAGGGACAGCGGCCCTGCCCACAGCAACCTCACAGAGTCTACTCCCTGCTGGCGTGCAGCTAAGCAGGAAGGACCGCAGAACCCACAACAAGGGCTGGAAAGCACCAAGGGGACCAGAAGGCACCCAGCGAGACTTAAAACCCCACAGTGCTATGGGCTAGGCTGAGGGTGACCCCACACACAGGCAGCTCTGAGAACAACAAGCAGAAAGGGACTTTGTTCTCCCAGCTGACACACATGGCACTTACTAGCGGCCACTTCTATCACCATGAAAAGACAGAGGAATATGGTAGAGACAAAGATTATCCAGACAACCCCAGAGAGAGAAGGCCTGATGGGATAGACTTACACAATCTTCCTGAAAAAGAATTCAGAAAAAAAGTCATAACCATGCTGATGGATCTACAGAGAAATATGCAAGAGCTATGGGAGGAAGTGCGGAAAGACAATGCAGAAATGAGACAAGCGATTGACGGGCTTAAGAGCAGACTGGACGAGGTGCAAGAGACTGTTAATGGAATAGAAATCAGAGAAAAGGAATACAGAGAAGCTGAGGCAGAGAGAGATAAAAGGATCTCTAAGAATGAAAGAATATTAAGAGAACTGTGTGACCAATCCAAACGGAACAATATTCACATTACAGGAGTACCCGAAGAAGAAGAGAGAGAAAAAGGGATAGAAAGTGTCTTTGAAGAAATAATTGCTGAAAACTTCCCCAAGCTGGGGAAGGAAATAGTTTCTCAGACCACGGAAGCCCACAGATCTCCCAACACAAGGGACCCAAGGAAGACAACACCAAGACACATAATAATTAAAATGGCAAAGATCAAAGATAAAGATAGAGTATTAAAGGCAGCTAGAGAGATAAAAAAGATCACCTACAAAGGAAAACCCATCAGACTATCATCAGACTTCTCAACAGAAACATTACAGGCTAGAAGAGAATGGCATGATATATTTAACTTAATGAAACAGAAGGGGCTTGAACCAAGAATACTGTATCCAGCATGATTATCATTTACATTTGAGGGAGGGATTAAACAATTCCCAGACAAGCAAAAGCTGAGGGAATTTGCCTCCCACAATCCACCTCTACCAGATATCTTAAAGGGACTGCTCTAGATGGAAGCCCTCCTAAGGCTAAAAAGATGTCACCAGAGAAAATGAAATCATAGCAAATAAAGCAGACCATCCAAATACTAACTAAAGGCAAAAAGTGAAATCAACTATCCACAAAAACAGTCAAAGGAAATGTAAAAGAGTACAGAATAAAACACCTAGTATATAAAGACTGGAGGAGAAATAAGAAGAAGAGAGAGAAATAAAGAATCATCAGACTGTGTTTATAATAGCTTAACAAGAGAGTTAAGTTAGACTGTTAGATAGTAAAGAAGCTACCCTTGAACCTTTGGTAACCATGAATCTAAAGCCAGCAATGGCAATAAGTACAAAGCTATCAATAATCACCCTAAATGTGAATGGACTGAATGCACCAATCAAAAGACACAGAGTAATAGAATGAATAAAAAAGCAAGACCATCTATATGCTGTTTACAAGAGACTTACCTCAAACCCAAAGATATAAACAGATTAAAGGTGAAGGGATGGAAAAAGATATTTCATGCAAACAACAAGGAGAAAAAAGCAGGTGTTTCAGTACTTGTATCGGAAAAAATAGACTTCAAAATGAAGAAAGTAGCAAGAGATAAAGAAGGACATTATATAATGGTAAAGGGGTCAGTCCGACAAGAAGATATAACCATTACAAATATGCACCCAACACAGGAGTGCCGACATATGTGAGACAAATACTAACAGAATTAAAGGAGGAAATAGACAGCAATGCATTCATTTTAGGAGACTTCAACACACCACTCACTCCAAAGGACAGATCAACCAGACAGAAAATAAGTAAAGACACAGAGACACTGAACAACACACTAGAACAGATGGACCTAACAGACATCTACAGAACTCTACACCCAAAAGCAACAGGATACACATTCTTCTCAAGTGCACATGGAACATTTTCCAGAACAGACCACATACTAGGCCATAAAAAGAACCTCAGTAAATTCAAAAATATTGAAATTCTACCAACCAACTCCTCAGATCAGAAAGGTATAAAACTAGAAATGAATTGTACAAAGAAAACAAAAAGGCTCACAAATACATGGAGGTTTAATAACATGCTCCTAAGTAATCAATGGATCAACAACCAATTTAAAACAGAGATAAAACAATATATGAAGGCAAATGACAACAAAAACACAAAGCCACAACTTCTGTGGGATGCAGCAAGGGTAGTTCTAAGAGGAAAGTATATTGCAATCCAGGCCTATTTAAAGAAGGAAGAACATTCCCAAATGAATAGTCTAAAGACACAATTACTGAAATTGGAAAAAGAAGAACAAATGAGGCCCAAAGTCACCAGAAGGAGGGACATAATAAAGATCAGAGAAGAAATAAATAAAATTGAGAAGAACAAAACAATTGAAAAAAATCAATGAAACCAAGAGCTGGTTTTTTGAAAAAATAAACAAAATAGATAAACCCGTAGCAAGACTTATAAAGAGAAAAAGAGAATCTACACACATAAACAGAATCAGAAATGAGAAAGGAAAAATAACAACAGACCCCACAGAAATACAAAGAATTATAAGAGAATACTATGAAAATCTATATGCTACTAAGCTGGAAAATGAGAAGAAATGGACAACTTCTTAGAAAATACAACCTTCCAAGACTGACCAAGCAAGAAACAGAAAACCTAAACAGACCAGTTACCAGCAAAGAAATTTAATCGGTAATCAAAAAACTACCTAAGAACAAAACCCTAGGGCCAGATGGATTCACCTCTGAATTTTAGCAGACATATAGAGAAGAAATAATACCCATTCTCCTTAAAGTTTTCCAAAAAATAGAAGAGGAGGGAATACTTGCAAACTCATTCTATGAAGCCAGCATCATTGTAATACCAAAAGCAGGTAAAGACCTCACCAAAAAAGAAAATTACAGACCAGTATCCCTGATGAATGTAGATGCAAAAACACTCAACAAAATATTAGCAAACCGAATTCAAAAATACATCAAGAGGATCATACACCATGATCAAGTGGGATTCATCCCAGGGATGCAAGGATGGTACAACATTCGAAAATCCATCAACATCATCCACCACATCAATAAAAAGAAGAATAAAAACCACATGATCATCTCTATAGATGCTGAAAAAGCATTACACAAAATTCAACATCCATTCGTGATAAAAACTCTCAACATAATGGATATAGAGGGCAAGTACCTCAACATTAAAAAAGGCCATATATGACAAACTCACAGCCAACATCATACTTAACAATGAGAAGCTGGAAGCTTTTCATCTAAGATCAGGAAAAAGACAGGATGTCCACTCTACCCACTGTTATTCAACATAGTACTGGAGGTCCTAGCCACGGCAATCAGACAAAACAAAGAAATACAAGGCATCCAGACTGGTAAAGAAGAAGTCAAATTGTCACTATTTGCAGATGACATGTTATTGTACATAAAAAACCCTAAAGACTCCACTCCAAAACTACTAGAATATGTGAATTCAGCAAAGTTGCAGGATACATAATTAACACACAGAAATCTGATGCTTTCCTATACACTAAAGATGAACTAGCAGAACGAGAAATCAGGAAAACAATTCTGTTCACAATTGCATCAAAAAGAATAAAATACCTAGGAATAAACCTAATGAAGGAAGTGAAAGAGCTATACCCTGAAAACTACAAGACACTCCTAAGAGAAATTAAAGAGGACACTAACTACCAAATGGAAATTCATCCCTCTTGGCTAGGAAGAATAAATATTGTCAAAATGGCTATACTACCTAAAGCAATCTACAGATTCAATGCAATCCCTACCAAAATACCAACAGCATTCTTCAATGAACTGGAACAAATAGTTCTAAAATTCATACGGAACCACAAAAGACCCCGAATAGCCAAAGCAATCCTGAGAAGGAAGAATAAAACGGGGAATTACGCTCCCAGCCTTCAAGCTCTACTACAAAGCTACAGTAATCAAGACAATTTGGTACTGGCACAAGAACAGACCTATAGACCAGTGGAACAGAATAGAAAATCCAGACATTAACCCAAACGTATGCAGTCAGTTAATATATTATAAAGGAGCCTTGGATATACAATGGGGAGATGACAGCCTCTTCAGCAGCTAGTGTTGGAAAAACTGGACAGCTACATGTAAGAGAATGAAACTGGACTACTGTCTAACCCCATACAGAAAAGTCAACCCAAAATGGATCAAAGACCTGAATGTAAGTCAGGAAACCATAAAACTCTTAGAAAAAAACATAGGCAAAAATCTCTTGGACATATACATGAGTGACTTCTTCATGAACATATCTCCCCGGGCAAGGGAAACAAAAGCAAAAATGAACTCATGAGACTACATCAAGCTGAAAAGCTTCTGTCCAGCAAAGGACACCATCAGTAGAACAAAAAGACATCCTACAGTATGGCAGAATATTTTCATAAATGACGTATCCGATAAGGGCTTGACATCCAAAATATATAACGAACTCATGCACCTCAACAAACAAAAAGCAAATAATCCAATTAAGAAATGGGCAGAGGATATGAATAGACACTTCTCCAAAGAAGAAATTCAGATGGCCAACAGCCACATGAAAAGATGCTCCACATCACTAATCATCAGAGAAATGCAAATTAAAACCACAATGAGATATCACCTCACACCAGTGAGGATGGCCAACATCCAAAACACAAACAACAGCAAATGTTGGTGAGGATGTGGAGAAAAGGGAACCCTCCTACACTGCTGGTGGGAATGCAAATTAGTTTAATCATTGTGGAAAGCAGTATGGAGGTTCCTCAAAAAACTCAAAATAGAAATACCATTTTGACCCAGGAATCCCACTCCTAGGAATTTACCCTAAGAATGCAGCAGCCCAATTTGAAAAAGACATATGTACCCCTATGTTTATCGCAGCACTATTTACAATAGCCAAAAAATCGAAGCACCCTAGGTGTCCATCAGTAGATGAATGGATAAAGAAGATGTGGTACATATACACAGTGGAATATTATTCAGCCATAAGAAGAAAACAAATCCTACCATTTGCAACAACATGGATGGAGCTAGAGGGTATTATGCTCAGTGAAATAAGCCAAGCCGAAAAAGACAAGTATCAAATGATTTCACTCATATGTGGAGTATAAGAACAAAGAAAAAATTCTGAAGGAACAAAACAGCAGCAGACTCACATAACCCAAGAATGGACTAATAGTTACCAAAGGGAAAGGGACTGGGTTGGATGGGTGGGAAGGGAGGGACAAGGGGGAAAAAGGGGCATTACGATTAGCAGACGTAATGTTGGGGGGGCACGGGGAGGGCTGTACAACTCAGAGAAGACAAGTAGTGATTCTATAGCATCTCACTACGCTGATGGACAGTGAGTGTAATGGGGTTGGTGGGGGGGACTTGATGAAGTGGGGAGTTTAGTAACCATATGTAATTGTATATTAATGATAGAAAAAAAAATCCTTCAAGATTCTTGAAAACCACAGCTCTTTAAGCTGATTTTATATTAAATTATAACATAAAACCCAAAGCACAGACTTTATTTTCATGTCAAATTATATCTTTCACGCATTTTAAATGCTGAGCTCCCAAGGCCTAAGCTAAATCGGAAATAAAGACTTTCAATAGGAAAGTGAATCACGTCAAATAATTCTCATGGAATTAGGAAATTCTTACTCCTCTACAGGTGTCTTCTGGGCTTCGTCCACAAGGCCCTTCATGGTAGAAACAGTGTCGTATTTCCCCTTATTCTCTGTTTTTTCCTGCCTCCAGTTTTAGGGACTTACTTAGGAATGCCCCATCCGAGGTGCATGTTAGCTACAGACTGTAAGTATTCATAGGTCTCCCTCTAAGTGGTTGTTATTCTTGGCGGTCCATCTGGCAATCAATCATGTTTGGCCTTGTGACAAATTTTCTCTTTTGATCGGAACCATTATTTTATTGTTACTTAATTTTATGTGAATCGGTCTCATCTTCTCTAAGTGCCCGGCAGAGGCCTTTACAGGAGGTCCGCCCGCTGAGTTCTGCAGCCGCGGTGCCCGGGGCCACGCGCCGGCAGCGGCCCGCCGTTTGCTGTCAGGCCGGTTTCCGACCTGGCTGTTCTCCATCGCTTGTTGGACTCGGTCAGTTTTGCTGTCTCGGTGAGCGGTTTTGTCACCCGTAAGCGGGAACAAGGCTTCCCCGTGTGGTCATAAGGAGTGGTCTTGTGCTCGTGTGTGGGCCGGGCTGCAGGCGGCCGTCCCCATGGACTGCGGTGTGCATGGCCCGCCCGGTCCCTGGGCCCGGCGCTCTTAGGCATCCAGTCCATGCCCGTCACTATGGCCGCCCCTGAATCCCAGTCCCCGGATTTTTAAAGTATAAAGAGGCCCCGCTCAGCAGAGGCCACAGTGAGGAAGTGTATGGTTGTTCATACCTTTGGCTCAAGCTTCAGGGAGCCACATTTTACTTCTCCTGCTGGGTAGGTCCGCTGTCTGGTGAAGCTGCCACACTTGCTGTCCCGAGAAGTTCCTCCGTGTGACCACCGCCCGTCTGTCCTGCACAGTGTGAGACCCGTGGTGGAGACGGCGGCGCGGCTGACCCTGCCTCGGCCCTCGCAGGGCCAGTGGTCGGCAGGCGCCGCTGGGGATGGGGTGGCCCACGGCACAGAGAGTCAGGGACTCTGTAGAGCAGGCAGAGTGCTAGACACAAGGGAAACGCCGCAGGCAAGAAAGTGAGGAAGAAAAAGCAATCAGAACATGTTTCTCCATTTCTCTTTTTCACAATATAAATGCATAGACAGAGTTCCTCACATAGTTACTGACTCTGGGACTGAATGCACATTGTCACCCAAAGATACTTATATTCTGACTGGAGAGGATTCCTAAACCCACATAATACAGATTACTTCTAATTGTGGAATTTCAAGCCTCAGGATTCTGTGTATGGCTTTTTATTTCCTCTCTACCAATTTCTTGTCTTTGCAAAACCTACTGAGCTAACAATATCCTATAGAAAGTTGTTCCCTTATGTAAGTTAATTTTTAACATTTATGACGGCTTCTATAAAATTCTCACAGCCACATTTCTGCATTTGACTCCCTGAATATCTACACTGCATATCTGTATGATTACAGCTCTCTAAAGGAATCGTGGTGCTTATAATGATCCAGAATGGCCGTGGTCTCTGCTCGCGCTTAACAGGTCATAAATACAAAGACACACTTCTTCCTGCTTGGCTGTACTTAATGGCAAAAGATACGGTGATGAAAGAGACAGCTGTGGCGACCAGTTCGGCCCATCTCCTACTCGAGAACAGAATGAACCACCGGGGAAAGAAAGGCCTCTGCCCTGCCTGTATTGCATTACTGCCGGCCCATCACATAGTGCCCAGGCTCCTAAGCTGAGGACTTACCAAAGTCTCAACCGAAAGAGTGCATTTGGATCCTGAAGCTCATGTGTGGCATAAATGCAAATGCAGACGCAATCGCAGGGTGGGTGCACCAGCCAGGTGCCTTGAAGCGCCACTGTATGCAGACCGCAGGCCTGGGCGCTTGGGGGGCCGTGTGGGGACAGCGTGGTCAGGCAGCATCTCTCCTTCCTGAAGACCAGCTCTCTGGTGTACGCACATTTCCCTGCTTCTCTGCCCCCTTCTACCAGTTACAGGATGGAGTGAATTTGCATTTGCTGTCCAGGCAGCATGGGAAACAGCAGGTGCTGCAGGGCCGGGAGGAGAGTTCCAGCGCACGCTACACTGTACTAAGAATAAACGGGGGAATCTAATTATCATCGTTATTGTTTATTCTAATGTGTCCTAACTATATTATTTTTGATCGGGTGCCTTATTATTTCAAGAAGACAGGCAAGATGCTTTGACCTAAAATATCAGCATCTAGGAAGGTTATGATTTAAAGACACCATTTGCAACCCTAGGGAAAAAAAAAACCCAAAAAATCCTTTAATATGCCCTTCGAATGTTCCTGAATTCATTGTATCTTTTCTTTGGTGGGAACCGAGGTGCTTCACACAGACACATCTGCCTGGCTCTGAGCGGTGCTTCTGGACTCTCAGCTGTTTACTGGGATTCCTGAAGGCCAAGGAGCCTGCAGTTGTGTCAGTGTAAGTTGCATTAGCGAGAGAGGGAAGATGAAGATGGAGATGGAGGTGGACACAAAGCAACTGCAGAGGGTGCCGGGTGATGGCAAGGGGAGAAGAGGACAGGGAATCCTGTCTGGAATGGCTCTAACATAAGTCCTCTGGTCAGGGGATCACCGTGCTGACAACAGGGTACAATTTCTCTGTGGAAGCCCAGTAGGAGGTGAAAGCTTAGATAGCACGGTGGGGACAGGAAATGAGATGCTCCTGCAGCCGTGGGGCCTGCATTTTCTCCCAAATGGAATCGTGCCATCCTTGGGGACACGGCGTGCCATGGACCAGCACAGTCACGGGGCTGGCGTTCCCGCCGGCAGAGCTCCCTCTTCTGCCTCGGATGGACCTGCCGCCCAGTCTCCAGACAGAGATGGCTAAGCAGTATTTTGCTCGATCATGCATCTGAAAAAATGTACCAGCTTTATAGCTCAGCAATTGGGGCATTTAGGTAAAAATTGAACTTAGCCATCAGGAGAACTGCTAGAAAAAAATTTAGTAAAATCAAGTTTCAAGTCAGCATCACTCACAAGGAAAACCACACTTTCAGTGGGAGGCAAACCCAAAACACAGCTTCAGAGCTAAATGCTGGGCCTTAGCCCATACTGAACCTCTAATGCAGTATATTTTTAAATGAATTTACAATGAATTTAAGCGTTAATGGTCTCCTTTACATCTGGTTAACTTAACTGGTTAAATGGTCAGCGGAAGGTCTTGGCTTGTTAGATTTGCTTTCCTTGCAGATTGAATTTTTATAGAGATGACTCGTGGTTGAAATGTTTCCCACAGCCAGATTCAGGGAAACACTGTTTCATTAGTCCTAGACTGGAAAAACTAAGTTCTTGCGAGGGGGAGGGGAAGCAGCCTGTGGGTGGGCAGGGGGAGAGGGAGAGGGGGGCTCAGAGCAGAGCAGCCTGGGGGGCGTCTGCTGGTGCAGCCCCAAGCCGAGGCCTCCGAGGGGGGCCCAGCCTCGTTCAGTCTTGGCCCCCTTCCGCCTGACAATTTCATTTGCCCCAGGGAGGTACAAACTTTCAGAGACAAACATTAATTGAGCACTTCTACATGCAACATAAAGAGAGACAGGCGGCAAAGAGTAAAAAGAGAAAACATAACGACAGTGACCCACTCAGAACATCACGCCCGCCACAGGAAGGGGACAGACTAGTGACTCCAACTTCTCGGAGCATGAGCCACTCACTTTTTTCCTCTATTGAGTTAACTTTATTAGTTGACTTTAACTTTGTTAAATGTGTTAATTAATTTTAATTACTAAGGTTAAAGTATCTATAAGTAGACATATATTTAACAAGTCACTAATTTGGACATCGCTTTTATGTAACGCCGTCTCGCTGTCATAAAGTGCACTTCCCGTGAAGAGGGGCTCTGGATCAGCTCTCACTGAAGCCGCAGCCAGGCACTGCTGAGCAGGACGCATGGGTCACGGCCCTCTTTGGGGCTCCTATTCTTTTTGTCTCACTGTCCCACTGTTTTCTGTCATGTCACAGCCTGACTGTCCCCTTTTTGACATTGGACATTTGGGGGAATCCCCCCATGGACCAGTTACTTGGATTGTTTGTTGACTAAGGAATATATATATTTATACAAAGCTATGGTGAAATCAGGAACTAGGCGACATGTACTTAGAAGTAGTAGAAAATACCTGCCTGGGTGAGGCACATCCTTGGTTTGGCTTTAGTGCTGGGGCTGGAGCGTGAAGATCCACAGACCTCCGCGCAGCACCGGCAGGTGCCAGAGGCAACCACCCTCGTTTGGAGGAAGGGAGAGAACTCCCGCTGGCGGCCTCAAAAGACTTCCTGGAAAGACTGTGTTTGGGCTCGGGGTGGCCAAGCCGCCCTGTTCCTGAACTTTGCGCCTTGGAAACATAGTTGAAGGTGAGACACCATCCGGTTGCTGAGGGTCTGGAAGCTGCTGCTCCAGTCACTCCAATGGCCTTTGGGAGGAGGCTGGCACTTGAATTTGGGCAGCAAGAGGAATATCTATATCCCTTTGGAACCTGGGACACTTACGCTAATCTCCTTCTGAACATAATTTGCATCCAATATTGGCTGCTTACCTTTTAAACAAGATCCCTGACCATCATGTTTATGTGTAGCCTGATGGAAGGTCTAGGGGAGAGAACCTAGTATGAAATGTGTTGCTCAGGATAAGATGCAGTTCTTCCCCGAGGCTGGAGTAGTTGGTCCCTGAGGTCACCGGCTGGCTGGCCCTGAGGCCGTCCCTCATCCCTGTGATAGCTCCAAGGGACACCATCCCCTGCCCTGTGCTGGTTGGTACAAGGTACATGCTTGGCCCCAAGTGAACTGTTTAAATTTCCTACCTGGGAATTTGAGATCTGGACGTGAGAGGCACAGAGCCTGGGAGTGTTTGCAGCTGAGTCACACCGATGGCAGCTTTCAGAAGAGGAGCCATGGACTGTAGCCCGTCCCTGGCCCCCAGGGCCACTTCAGAAGGACTGCCTGCCCGTCAGGGTTATGCGAGGTCAGAGGAGGGAAGGAGGGCGACAAGGAGACCTCCGCGTTCCCTTTAGCTGCTTTCAGTTGAGTAACGGCCACTGGAACTTTTAAGGATTCTTAAGATTGGAGCTGCAGCCCACATATGCCTTAGGAAGCTGTGAGATTTTGGCTAAACTGGTGGGATGCTGAATTAATACTTACAGTCTGTGACTGACCTGTGTTCTCGTAGAGGGAGGTGGGAATAGACCTGCTTTCTCTCAACCAGTCCCAGCTCCGCAGGACTCTCCTTGGGAAGAAAGCTCCCCCCAGGGCACCTTAGACTGGACCCAGCTCATCTGCTTCACACCACTTTTAAAGGGGGTGGCGCTTCTTACTCTTCCCCTCACCATCAGGACCAGTTTTAGAAGGAATGAGTAACAAGTGTCTTACTCAAAGCACTGATTTTATTTTGGTAAATGTAAAAAATAGAAATGTTATTTTTTAAAAAAGGAGCATACATTTGCATGTTATAATTTTACAAGTATAACAGGCATGAAAACAATATTTATGTGAGAAGATTTGAGAGGAAATAGATGAAAGTGCTAATAGTGTAGTGGGGAAGTGGGTCACAGATGCCCTTCCCTGCTGGCTGCCCTGTTTCCCAGCTCGCCCTTCTGCACTGTCATTGCGCCTGTGATAATTTTTGAAACAGGACAGAGGGAGAAGAAGTAAATACAGCTATTCAGAAAACAGAGAGGAAAGGCAGAGAGCGGATGGAGGCAGCCGTGGGTTCCTCCAGCGTCATCGGCTTGTCAGAGAAAGAAAACCCAGTGAAAAAGTCTTAAAATTTTAAACCTTGATTCTTCTGGTCTTGAAGCACTGGGTGAATGTTATGGTTATTTTCAGCTTGCAAATAAGTGATATTTGTGTCAGCATTTTAAAAATTGGAATAGAAACTACTGTACCTTTTTCTTCACTGTAACTGTTTGAAATGCCTGATAGCCCAGGGAGGACATGGCCACTGCTCAGAGAGTTTTGCTGCAGTTTTAGATGACAAGGTTACCTGGCAGAATTGTGCACTTGGCCTGTTTGTCTAAAATGGAATTAGGTTAATGAACAACAAAGATCTGTAGAGAGCCTTTCCCACTAGATTCAAAAGAAAGTGAGAAAAAAATTGATATTAATAAGGAGCCTCTTAAGTGCACTGAAGGAGCCCTTTCTCAGAATTTTAATGAAAATATATTGCCTCAGGATATGTTTTAATGAGAAATGTAAAAAGATATATTTAGCATATATAATGTACCAGTTTGCTATATATTTTGTTGAGAAAACACCACCATCGTTTTAACACGGCGTGCATGTATTTACGTGTCAAATACAAGAGGATCTAACTCGAAGCGTATCAGACAAGTAATGAAGGAAACTCCCGAGGAATGAGGCCGGACTGGCCTTCGCATGTGGCTGAGACCAGCTCTGCTCACTACGACTCGGGGAGATGATCTGCCCGTCCTGGGTCTGTGCCCCCCAGTCCAGAGGCCACCCCCTCCTGTGGTCATGTGAAACTTGGCTGGCGTGACACAGGTATCAAAACATTCATTCAGTTAAATCTAAGTCAAACAGTGGCAGGTGTACGGGACAGGACAGATCACGCTTACCAGGCGATAAGCCCCAAGAGAGGCTCGACGGGTGCAGGTCGACTCCTGTCAGCCACTTCGCATCAGGGAGAGGCTGGGGAAGGAGGGAGCTGAGTGAGTCGCTGTGTTAGTGTCTGAGACTGCGCCCCTTCATTTTGAACCTCCTGAAATGCCTAGAAACACCCCACCGGGCAAGGGTGCCATGTGGGGTCATCCACACTGCGGAGCCCCGAGCCCTCTGGTTCCCACGCTGACGCTACTGGATGGCACCCGTGGGTCTCAAAGCTTGTGCACACACATGATGCTCTTTCATTTGCTGTCTCCAACAGCCACTCCAGGTTGGAAGGGAAAGTACTATTGTCCCCACCTTAGTCTAAGGTTCCAGGGGGCTACCTGGTTCGCTCCAGCCCAGGTGTCCCGTAAGTGCATCTGCTGGAAAGGAAGGTTTTGACTCTTGGTTCAGCCTCTTCCTGTTACACTGGCTGCCTTTCATCCAAGTCCCTGAGAAGTTGCCTTAGGAAATATCCTCTGGCAAAAGTCTAGTGAGCGAGCGTCGTGGACTCTAGAGTCAAAAAGATACAGGATTGATAATAGTCTGTCAAATTACTAGAAGTGTAACTCAGGCAGGTTCCTCAGCCTCTCCAAACACCATTTTCCTCACTGGGGAAAGGAGGTCACGGCGCACCGCTGGGGGACCATGGGCGTCACGGCGCCCCACTCGTGCAGACTAATGACTGACTCCTGTGAGCGCTCCTTGCAGGCCACGCAGTGCCTGCCTAGCATGTGCCCCTGGTATCATGCCTGTTAATGTGCAACAGGCAAGCTCTGCTTTGATTCTTCATTGTGTCTGTTTCCAGAGTCACGACAAGGAGGCAATGACCTTGGTCTTGACTTGCTTTAGAACATCAGTGACTGTCTGAGCATCTTCCCCACGATTTCCCTTCCTCTGCAGTTCCCGCTGTCTTCCCCTGCAATGCCATCAGGAGAATGAGATTGAGTTTCCACCTCTGTGACTTCAGGGGCTCTGGGGAAACGGTGAGCGTGGACACCAGAGCGGAAGCGTCAACCTGCTGGGATCCACCCGGGGTCAATAGGAAGCCCTAGGCTCAGCTCAAAGGAATATATTTTGACAAAGTTTTCTACAACTAAACTCTCTCTCCCTCTGGAAACCTTTTGCCTCCACAGTCCTACCATCCTAACCACTGTAAGAATAAAGTCAGTATTAAAATAGATGGGAGAAATCAGCTTGCACATAAATAAAGCCTTTGTCATGGCTCAGAGGTTTATCCAGTGATCTTCGTCCTTCCTTCCGCACACATCTCCTGACCTACAGACTTGTTCATGGGCTTTGGAAATGTTCAGGACAGACACCAGAACATTCTGGGGTATCAAGGTTATCTTTTAGACCCATAGATTTCCTCTCAACTGGTCAGCCCCAGTATGGGGAAGAATACCTACCAGAATCAGGTAGAGCCTGCATATTAAACAGGGGGTGCTGAAGAAGATTCCAAGCTAGAATGGAATGCACATGGTGACCCGCTGCCCTGTCTGGTGAGAGGAAACGCAGAACCCCAGAGCACTTGTTGCAAAAACACCACCCAGGCGGTGGATCTCTGCTCCGTGACCTGGGTGAGCACGGCCCATCCCAATTCCACTGACCGCCATCCTTTTCGGGCATTCCGAGTCAGTGCATCCTCCCTCTCCGGATTATTCAAACGCACGGATGGCTGTAAAACCATCTCTGGCTAATATGGATGACGACAAGAGGACAGGGCAGACCGCTAAGGCCACAGTCTCAACAGAACATAACACGTTTGATCATTATTGCCATCAGTGAAGTGCCCTGTATCTCCATTCTGTCAGAGCTTACATGTCTGTTTTTGTTAAAAATTTGCATCATACATCTCAGGAGTGTGGATAGATACTTATAAAGCTCTTTCAGCAACTGGAAAATACAATCTTCTTAAAGCAGGTACTGCCGTAATCAAGATCACGTGTGACCCCCACACTAGCCAGTTGAAGACAGTAGCCTCGTTCCCATTCACAGCCTGAACCCCCCACAGGGACTGGCCTTTTCAGCAACATACATCACTGGACATGAGGTGACTTGGCTGCACAAGGTTTATGGCCCCTGTGCACATCACGATCACTGGAAAAAGACACACAAAGCCATTGGCCTCATATTTGGCAGGCAGTATGTTATTAACAACATAGGAAGAAAATGCTAGACCAGGTTCAAGCCCCACCGCCCACCAGCCACATGGCCTCGGGCCCTGGAGCCATGGTTGTGCCGTTTGGAGAACAGAAGAAAATAATAGCTTTTTTTCCTTTATCACAAGGGTATTGTGGGAAATAAATGAACAAATGAATGAGCAATCTCTCTGTAACCATAAAGTACTTACAAGTAAAAGATACTATTAATATTTATAGCCTCAGAGATTTTAAAATAGTTATTTCTCTGTTTGTTTTGCTTTCCTCTGGGATAGCTTTAAAAATGTGGCCAGTAGTTCTGTTATGATGGCATTTACAACCTCTGCTTCATCAAAGTCAGGGACGAGCTTTCATAAATTCTTTCTCCTTATTGCACTAGATGCCCCATACCTCTCCAGTGGCACACGGTTGCCCACAGATACTCTGTGGCGATGAAAACCATGCAGCGACCTTGATGGCCGCCACATAATCATCCTTCCACAGCAGTTACGTTAAAAACAATATCGCATAACACCTGCAAGAGGAACCTGGCTTTTAGGAAGTTATTTTTAGCAGAGAGGGTGGATAGGCAAAGAGATGGGTGCAGCGCACACAAGGGCCTCCTGTTGAGTAGCAAAGCGCCTAGAAAAATAGGGGCAAGGTTGCTCTGCTCTGTTTTGCACCCACCCCTGCACACTGCACGGCGCGTTGTAAATATAAAAGCACCAACACAGAGAAGCTCTTACTTCTCTTCCGCCATGGCTGTAGTGTGAAAGTCACACGAGCTCTCAGAATTTCCCTTTACAGACTTCAGTGGGACACAGTGACAGGCGTGGTGGTGGGCGGGGGAGGTGGGAGGGAGTCAGGAGTATCTTCTGCCTCCACACTTTACACTTTGACACTGTTGAATGTATTCTTCAGCCGTGTAAATGTCGATGGAGAAATGCCAGGTTTCGTGAGAAATAAAGGACACCAAACACTGTGACTGGTGATGGGTAACAGGAGAAACATTTCAGGGACCTGGGAAAGGTAGCTGAAGAGCAGGCTGGGTGGACGCTAGGCCACAGAGACAGGCTTGCGAAGCCCTTCAATGTTTGCAGAGCCTCTGGGCCCAGCTGGGACCATCAGCCTCCAGGCCTTATACTCTGAAATATTTCAGGACGGGAACCCGATAAGCTAGGCCAAGCAAAGAGACAACTTTTCATTCCTATATGAATCCACTACAAATGTATCCTTCTCAGGCCTTTAAATAGAAAGTCTCTAGTTTCCTGAGATGGAAAGCAGAGCTGGTGCCCAGCTGCTGAGGGAGGCCCTGGGCCTCCATTGGGGAAGACGTGCCCTTTGATTCATTTCTCCTGAGAGGGAAGGGGGCACTCTTGCCTAGTTTCTCTTTTCTGGATACCGTGCTCATTAAATCATCTGCCTCCTAATGTATAGACAGCCCAGGGTTTCTGGAAAGAGACATTTCCACCCTGTGCATAAAGCCAGAACCCCAAAGACCCGCAAACCCAGGGGCAGACACCTGCCCTGCTCGGCCCCACTCCTGGCTCTGGGCAAATGCAGAGGACATGTTCTCCTTTTTTGCTGCCCAGTGGAGAGAACTTAGAAACAGACCCAAGAATGTTTGTGACCAATATATGGTCACTGGGAAAAGAACAGACTTTTCAATAAATGGTCTTGAAACAACAGGGCATTCATGCTCAAAAAATGGTGTTGGGCCCTGCCTGACATCTCTCACACAGATCAAATTCCAGGTAGATGAATGGCTGCAACGTGAAAGGCAAACTCTACAAATTTAGGAGACTGTGTTGATTATCTTTATGACCCTGGGGCGAGGCATCATTTCTTAAAGAGATTGCAAAAAGTGCATATGAAAAGGGAAAGTGTGATTATTCTGACCACATTGAATTAAAAAAATTTTTTTTATGTTGGTATCATTAATCTACAATTACATGTGCAACATTATGGTTACTAAACTCCCCATTTCATCAGGTACCCCTGCTTACCCCATTGCAGTCACTGTCCATCAGCGTAGTGAGATGCTATAGAATCACTACTTGTCTTCTCTCAGTTGTACAGCCCTCCCCGTGCCCCCCCAACATTACATCTGCTAATCGTAATGCCCCTTCTTGCCTCTTATCCCTCCCTTCCCACCCATCTTCCCCAGTCCCTTTCCCTTTGGTAACTATTAATCCGTTCTTGGGTTCTGTGAGTCTGCTGCTGTTTTGTTCTTCCGGTTTTTTTCTTTGCTTTTATGCTCCACATATGAGTGAAATCATTTGATATTGGTCTTTTTCCACTTGGCTTATTTCACTGAGCATAATACTCTCTAGCTCCATCCATATTGTGGCAAATGGTAGGATTTGTTTTCTTCTTATGGCTGAATAATATTCCATTGTGTATATGTATCACATCTTCTTTATCCATTCATCTACTGATGGACACCTAGGGTGCTTCGATTTCTTGGGTATTGTAAATAGTGCTGCAATAAACATAGGGGTGCATATGTCTTTTTGAAACTGGGCTGCTGCATTCTTAGGGTAAATTCCTAGGAGTGGGATTCCTGGGTCAAAATGGTATTTCTATTTTGAGTTTTTTGAGGAACCTCCATACTGCTTTCCACAATGATTAAACTAATTTGCATTCCCACCAGCAGTGTAGGAGGGTTCCCTTTTCTCCACATCCTCGCCAACATTTGTTGTTTGTGTTTTGGATGTTGGCCATCCTTACTAGTGTGAGGTGATATCTCATTGTGGTTTTAATTTGCATTTCTCTGATGATTAGCAATGTGGAGCATCTTTTCATGTGCCTTTTGGCCATCTGAATTTCTTCTTTGGAGAAGTGTCTATTCATATCCTCTGCCCATTTCTTAATTGGATTATTTGCTTTTTGTTTGTTGAGGTGCGTGAGTTCTTTATATATTTTGGATGTCAAGCCCTTATCGGATACGTCATTTATGAAAATATTCTGCCATACTGTAGGATGTCTTTTTGTTCTACTGATGGTGTCCTTTGCTGTACAGAAGCTTTTCAGCTTGATATAGTCCCACTTGTTCATTTTTGCTTTTGTTTCCCTTGCCCGGGGAGATATGTTCATGAAGAAGTGCTCATGTTTATGTCCAAGAGATTTTTGCCTATGTTTTTTTCTAAGAGTTTTATGGTTTCCTGACTTACATTCAGGTCTTTGATCCACCTTGAGTTTACCTTTGTGTATGGGGTTAGACAGTAGTCCAGTTTCATTCTCTTACATGTAGCTGTCCAGTTTTTCCAACACCTGCTGCTGAAGAGGCTGTCATCTCCCCATTGTATATCCAAGGCTCCTTTGTCATATATTAATTGACTGTATAAGTTTGGGGGAATGTCTGGATTTTCTATTCTGTTCCACTGGCCTGGACCACATTGAATTTTAAAGTTTCCGTTCATCTAAAGACACCAGAGTGGGCAAAGACATACTCTGACTGGGGGATATTCGTGACCTATAGTACTGACCGGGGATTAGTACTCAGAGCTTATAAAGAATCCCCATGAATTAAAATGGAAAAAGTAACAAGAAAGAAAAATGGGCAACAGACATTTCAGAGACGAGAAAACCTAAATAGCCTCAGAATGACTGAAAATATGCGTGACTTGAGTTTTCAAGGCAATCTGTCTTAAAATTACCGTGAGACTTTACACAAAACCTATACATCCATGTTTGTAGGAGCTTCATTCATAATAGCCCCGAACTGGAAGCAACTGGGGTCTCCCCAAACCCGCCAGCAGCTATCCACACCAGTGTACCCACTACTCAGTGACGGACCCCTACTCAGCCGTGGTGGCCCTCGGGAAGGACGCCGAGTGGGGCATGTCAGTCCTCAAGGGTTGTACACAGTATGGTTCCATTTGCATGACACTCTTGAAATGGGAAAACAACCCCGATATAAATGGATGATGGGTTAGCAGGTGTTGGGAGGTGGGGAGGGAGGTGGCGGGGGGGCGGTGGAGGGCAGGTGAGGCTAACACGGCGGCTGGGGGTCCTCCTCAAGCCGTCCTTCAGCAATTCCGCATGGGGGCTGTTGAACCTCAGAAGTAAATACTCAAATGAGAGGGGGTCCAGTGGGACGTGGGCATATCTGTCGGTGTCCTGGTGTGATTCTGTGCCCAGGCTTTGAGGAGGCTGCCATTCGGGGACACTGGGTGAGGCCCTGGGGTCTCTGTATTGTTTCTAACAGTTGCAGGTGAGTCTACTCAAAATAAAACATCTAACTGAGAAAATAATGCAGTGGAATGCATTTCATGCTGCTAGATTGACAGGAATTAAAGCCCTGGACCGTCCGGCCCCGGTGATGGACATGTGAGCGGGTTTAACACCCTTGGAAAACCTTGTGCACGTGTGACGTGCAGACGACGGCCGTTCACCTGGCAGACGACCCTCCCCTGACCCCCACATCTCACCCCTGTGCCCCAGGCTGTCCCCATGCAGGCAGCAGCTGCAGAGCCCGGGGCTGTCCCTCTGCCACGGCCGTGAAGGCTCCGGGTCGCTCAGCGCTCGGATGAGACAGGGCTGCCCGGGTCCCATCGTCAGGGTCAGGGTAGATTTCACCCTGGCCAGACACCCTCAGAGGGGAAGGGAAACCTCTCTGCCCCCCACATAAGACCTCCTGAAACATCTGGGGAAAAAATGCTGACCTAAAAGAGTCCCTCAAGGAATATGCACAACTGTACGTGTACAAACTTTGAAAACCTGCAAATCTAGCAGGTTCCTAGCAAATACGCCCGTTTCAAGCTACTGATAAGAAAGGAGGCTCCTCAGAGGAAGTCAGGCAAACAGGGAAAGTGGACAACTTGTGAAACTGTTGGGGGAATGGGTTTGTTCCCCTCCGTTCTTGTCCCCCTGCAGCAGAGAATGGAAGGGCAGAGACACAGGAGTGAAGCCGAGGAAAAGCTGTGGTTGGTTACCCTCCAAGCGGGGAGCTGGCCAGTGCCCAGGTAGACGAAGGCAGGTTTACTGGAAGAAAGCAGAGAGGAAGGGAAAATGAGGGAGGACAGGGGAGCTCACTGAACAGGGACTCGCAAGCCCAAGCCAGAGCTCCCAGGAGCCCCTTCCTACTGATCTGGGCGGGACACAGAGTGAAGACTGGTGCTTAAAGTCTGGAAAACAGAAGGAAACAGCAAAGTGGTAAAGCCACCCCTGGAAGAGCACAGAGACAAAATGTAGTAAGTTGAGCAGTAGAAGGTCTTTTGAACATATACACTCCAAGGAAAGGGAGTGTGGGCAACCTCAGGGGAGGGTGAAGCGCACCTACAGGCCAGGATTCTGTCTTTTCAGGAGTTTCGACAATGGGATAAAGGTAGGGGTGCGAGGGCGCAGGCCTGTCGGCGGCCTTGTGAAGTTCATCTCCGCTGAGAGACAGTGTCACTGTCTGCAGCCAGTCCTCCAGGTGATTCTGCAGGACAGACCTTTGGTCCTCCCCAAGGTAGTGGCAACTCCCAAGCACTGGGAACCAGGCCGTTAACGCTGCTTGCCCTGCCTTAGGGTAAGCCAATGGCTGATTACCAAAGAATCTAACTTCCCCATTCTCTGTCAAAGGAATCTTAGGCTTAAGATAAGTCCCTCTTGTTCTTACTATGTGAATCCTAGCATTTTGGGGGAAAATTAATCATGATGCTTATCCCATGCCTCTGCCCCATCTCACCTGTATTCGCTAGAGCACGTCCCGAGGTCAGCCCAGACTCAGAGCAGGTGGAAGGAACTCCCTTGGCAAACGGCCTGAGTCCTGTCTGGCTCTGGTGGATGTGGTGAACTCCCCGAGCTCTTGGTGGGCCGCACCCCCATCTCGTCCCGTTCATGTCCACCGGGCTTCCTGCTGCAGAGCAGCCAAGGCTCACCTCGCTTCCCATTGGCTTCTCTGATCTGGGGCTGGGGCAGGGAACTGAGAACTTTTATATTTATTTAGCTTTAAATTAAATTTGCTTATCCTAATGGCTATCAGTGAAATTGGTTGTAGGCAAATTGGATCTTAAATGGATTGGTTTGGAAGAAACTGGCCAGCTCCGTCCCCGGGGGTGTCATGGGAACTGACAGGAGGAAGACATGGGAATGATGCTCTAGAGGCAAAGACAGGGTTGGTGACCCTTAGATCCCAGATGGAAGCAGGTCGGATGGGAGGTCAAGGTCACACTCAGGGAGGCGGGGACAAGGGGAGGGACAGGGGAAGCTGCTGCCTTCCCCAAACCCTCCCAGGCGCTCGGGTTCAGCTGCGTCAGAACCACCCGTAGGGCTTGTTACCATACAGGTTGCAGGGTCCATCCCCTGGAGCTGCTGATTCGGCTGGCAGGGGTACAGCTCGTGTTTGCATCTGTAATGAGCTCTCAGGTGAAGCTTTGCAGCTGGAACTCACCTGGAGAATCACCAGCTGGTTTGGGGGTGGGAGGTGATACCCAGTGGGAAGGGTCTGGAGCCCTGGAGAGGGGCTGTGACCAGTCATAAGGATGATGCGTGCTACTGTTTACTGGGAAGCCTCCCACTGGAGTGCCGGTCATCCCCCAGGGTGGGGGCGGCACGGGCTGGAGACGCCAGAGCCCCCCAGCCAGTTGTCTTTGACCTGAGCAGCTCTCTCCCCTGACTCCAGAGATTTTGCTTCTGTAAGCAGTGAAAAGCCCTGATTACAGAGGGTAGTTCTGTGGCTGTAGGCTGAAGCGAGACCTCTACAGCAAGAGGCTGTTCTTATGCAGATTTAAGAGAGGAGAAAACAGAGGTGTGTAGGTCAAACCACCTCAAAGGTTCACCTCAGTATCACAGGGCTATGATTGGCAGATTCAGGATGAAAGCCCTCCTGGCCCATTTCCAGACTTCGAGCATCTGAACATTGTGCCTCTTGTAGGACGTGAGCATTATCTGCAGAGAGGTGGTGTTCAAAACAGTGAGGTTGGAGGAGGCTCCAGGGAACATTCAGAGGGAAAGGTCCCAGCACAGCTCTGGGCGCCACACCTACATTTAGGGAAGGAGGGGAAGAAACTGAGTCCTAGAGTGTGTCCTGAAAGGAAAGGAAAATTCCAGCAGCATCATATGACTTGGAGCTGGTAAGGAGGAAAAGCACAAGGAAAATCCACTGAATTTTGGGAGAAGATCATTGTTGTTAAAGGAAGGGCCTCAGCAGAGAAGGAGGAGAGGCACAGGAGTGTGCTGGCCACCGACTGCCCATCAGCCAATGACCCCGTAGCGTCCGGAAATAACAGCATCTTTTGCGTTCCTCACACGGCCGCGGGTTCCCTTGGCTCAGCGAGGTTTCTTGGGCTGCACACGCTCTGCCTGCTGCTCTGGAAGCTGGCGTCTTCTAGAAGCGGGCCTAGGCAGGAATGTCCACACGGCTCGCGGGCCAGGCTGGCCAGTGGCCGAGAGCTGAGCCGGGCTGAGCATGCCTTATGCCCCTGGCGCTCATGCACATCCACAAGGCCCAGGCCTCTCACAGCATGGTGGGGGGTTGATAAGAAGGGAGGATCTGAGTACACAAAGTCAAAGCTGCAGATCTCTTAAGTTCCATACTCTGAGGTTTAATAGCATTATTTCCACCACATTCGGGTAGTAAAAGCCAGCCACACGGCCAAGCCAGGCTCAGGGCTGGGGGAATAGACCCCACTGTTCAGTGGGGCAGTGGCCAGGAATTCGAGGCCATTGCGTTCACCACAGAGTGGGTGCTGGGAATGTGGATGTAGCCGATACATACTATTTATCTTCCAAGAAATATTGGAAGGAAAAAAAAAGAGAATGTTGGTGGTGGTTTGAGAGCACAGAGGTTTAGGGAAGGGCTTTTTTAGGGTGTAGACTTGAATACAGATCATGCAGCGCTGTGGACCAGCGCCGCACACATTTGTGGCCGGAAGCACAAGTGTTACTCTCTCACAGTTCCTGCGGTCTGGAGTCGAGGCACTGCCCGGCCAGCTCCTCTGCATCAGGGTCTCACAAAGCTGCCATCAGGGCGTCAGCGGGGCTGCAGTACCATCTGGTGCTCATCTAGGGAGGGACCCATGTCCAGGCTTCAGCGGCTTGTCAGCCATCGGAGGAGGACCGCACGTCTGATGGCTACTGGCTGGGGACCACTGTCCATTCCCAGCCCTGGGATGCTCCACAATCTGCACTTCTTTCTCGAAGCCAGCCAAAGAGTGAGCATCCTTGCAAGCCAGGTACTGTGCACCTTACCCCATACACATAATCATGTCCATCCTGTCGCCTCTGCTATTTCCCAGTTGCCAGAGAGCAGGTTACAGGTCCCACCCACACTCAAGGGGAGGGAACACAAAAGGCCATGCACACCCGGAGGCGGGGAGCAAGGGGACATCCCACCGTCTGTCTGCCCCAGAAGACCTGAACTTCTTTATAGGCTGGAAGGCAATGGTCCGAGAAGAGGAAGAAAGCGTCCTGTCAATCTGCCTTTCCGTCCTTAGAGACAGGTCCGAGTGGCTGTGCACAGGGGGTAAAGTCACGTGTGGTTTGATATGACGAGGAGGACTCTTTAATTCTGATTATGTCGGCAGAGGGAAGGAATCGGAGAAGGCAATAGAAGCTTTCAGGTTTAAAAGAGGAAACTTTCCAGGAAACCTCAGATCGTGGATCCCCATCTTCCTGGTTAATAGGAGGTGAGGTTGCTTATCAAGTCTGAGAATTAAAGAAAGTGGACAGTATTTGAGGTTACTTAGCGAGCTTTAAAGAAAGTGGACAATATTTGAACTGGGTACTGTGGGAATGTCATAGATGTGGATTGGAAGTGAAAACAGGGAGAGAAAAGGATAATAAACTGCAGACGGGACTAGCTTAAGTTGTTTCACTTGAACTGATTTAGACCTAAGGGCCCAAAATGTTCGTGGTAATGTGAAGTCGCTGGCTATGGGATCTAAGCTGCTGAAGGAGACAGACGAGGTCCAGAATAAGTAAAAAATAGTTAGAACAAAGGGTTGAAAGGGCATGAGATTCCCATGAAGGCAAATTATAGGGTTGACAAGGCAGAGTGGTATAGAAAAGAGAATTCAAGAAATTCTTCATCTACCCGAGTTCCCAACAAGATTGGCCACGGTCTCTCCTTGCGGTGCCCCCCTCGCTCCCCTCCTGTGTTGCCCAGGCCTCTGCCCGCTTGTCTGGAGTCTTGATCTCGTCGGGGAACTTGAGCTCCTCTGCTCGTGCTCAGGGTTCTCCCCCAGTCTTGGCCCTCTTACCGTCTCAGGGTGGTTTCGTCCACGCGCATGTCACTCTCCACAGCCGCCAGCTCCCAAAGTTCATCTCTCGTTTGGATTTTCCCAGCAGGTTCAGCCTATGCCCAGCTGCTGGCGTGTCCCACGGGCACTAAGGCCAGATGTTTCAAAAATAGAAAACATCGTCTCTCTCTCTCCTTCCCCTGCCCTCCCTCCGGTGCTCCCTGCTTCAGGGAAGGGCACCAGACCACTTATCAGCTCCACTAGGAAGCTCGGTGTCACCCTTGATAGCTACCTTTCCTTCACCCCACGTGGTCGGGAACCCTCAGCCGCCTTCCTCCCTTCTCTGCTGCCACTCTTCCCCACCAGCTGCCATGGTGTTTTGTCCATGTGACTCCTGCGCTACCTCCCTGCTTATAACGCTGAGCTCTACAAATCCATTTTCCTCTTTGCAGCCGGGCAGCCCCAACTTACTGCACCACTCAGCACCTGTCACTGACTTCCTGTTGCCCGAATTCCATAAACAACAGAGGGTCAGATTCACTGAAAATGTGTCTCGTACTCTAGGGTTCTCATTACACGTTAGAGAACAAGTCCCTTGGCACGGTGTCTCAGGACGGTCACTGTCAGCTCGTGCTGCGGCTCTGCAGCATCGTCCTTGCCTGCTGCCCCCTCTTCACCTGGGCTCCTCGGTCTCACCCTTCAGGAATCAGCTGAGAGGTCACGACCTCTGGGAACCCTTATCTTGGGGTCAGCCTGTCTCATGGGTGACGTGCCCGGCATGCTCTGCAGGATCAGTCCTCTCATTTGCTGTCTCCAGCCTGGCTCTGTCTCACCCTACCCGAGTGTCCACCACAGCACGGGGTTCATAGTCGTTGTTCAATAAATATCTCTTGAATAAATGAATGATAGAGTTCAAAGAAGAGGCTCTGTCTGTGTGTGGCTCCGCACCTTCCCTTTTATTTTCCTATGTTGACAACTTCTTCTCCCATTTAAAAAATACTTGTCTAATATTCAATTTAGAGTTTTATTATGTTGGGAAGTCATGAACCACTGTACTGTCGCCCACAGATCTCAACAGAGCGCACAATACAAGGGGGCCTTGGAAGAAGAATGTTTGGGAAGAAATACAGGTGCAGCAGCCAGATTTCCCACTTGGGTGATTAAACTGCAGATATAGGGTCAAATTGAAGAAGTAAGAAATGGAGAGATCTAGAATTGAGTAGAAGAGAAAAATGCAGCTAGAGATGACGAGGCAAAAATCTAACCCCATGAATTCCACAGAGACGCTGAGAGAGCCACAGGCTTCCCCAGAATACATGAGCTGGAGATTTGAGCCAATTTTGTTTGAATCCCCAAGCACAAAGTGATCCCAGATGTCACCGAGTTGTGAAAATCAGATGTATGTCCAGGATCGACATTAATATTATGACAGCATCATTTTAGCAGAAGGGACAAGACAGAAACCCTTATTAGTACGTTTGGGTACAGACGCTGTGTTTCTGAGAAGATCAAACTGACTTTGTGGGGGAGGTCATGTTCAAAGCCTTTGCAGAGGAGCTCCAAGTGAGGCATGCCCTACCCTTGACAGGGTGTATATTTTGGTGTAGAATGTATGGAACACCTATTTTTTGTTTTCTTTCTTACCTATTAAATGCATCTTTCCTCACTTCCCTGTTTCACATCTCCACCTCTCTGTTACTTTCAACGTAGCATGACAGGGTATGGTTGACACTGGCTGCCTGGCATCCTGCCCCATTAGACTGGAGGAAGGGCATAGAAAAAATGATGCGGCCCTCCTGTCCTGCCTGGAGAACAGCATGAGAGGGGCAGGTTCTCAAAGGGAGGCTCCCTGACAGGCAGCATCAACATCACTGGGATAGTGCCTGCTAGAAATGTGACGTCCTGGGTCTAGTACATGAGGATCTCTGGGGGTGGGGTGAGCAGTCTGTGTTCCCAAACCCTCCATGTGATCCTGAAACATGGGACGGTTGAGAACCAGACTGGGCTGGGCTGTTACATGAATCATTCAGTGACCATAAGTGAGAGATGCTTAAGGTGAATTTTCTGCTCTCTTCTGCCAAAAGGCAGCTACTAAGAGGTCTTCGGAAGTTAGATTCATTAAGTGATGATGGTGAAAAACATATCTTTAAAGCACTGAATAGTAGCCTGAGAAAATACAGTGGCTGCCAACTGGCTCTTTATGTGGAACACAGTTTGGTCAATGAAATTTCAGGCGGACAGGAGGCAGAGCAGGAGGTGCCTCTCTGGTTTCTGCCTTCTGCACCCCATGTCTCGGGTCTCTGTCACTGCGTTTCTAGTACAAACTGTAAAACCTACCCCACTTCCTCCTTACATTCACCACAGTCACTCACAGCTCAAGTAAACCTCAGTTCACTATGAAATGTCCGGGCTTCCTCTACACTGCAGAGCAGATTTCTCCCAGCATTTTAAAGATTACGAGTCTGTGGGGATGCTCCTGGACTGGGTATGAGGGACGGATGGATAAAAAGGTAGTGACAGTTACTTTCATTCCCAGAGAAACTGGGAGCCATGGATTCCACACATATTAATCATAATCATCTTGTGCAATGAGAGAAGAAGAGATACCCTGAAATACAACAGGGTAGGTGGTATAATAAGGGTGTGCATAAAATACAGAAGACTAGATAAGGAGCAAATGATGGAACATATGGTCCTTAGCATGCACCATGTTTCACATGCTGCTGTGTTGGTAAAATCTTGTGGTATACAGTTTTACATTGTTTTGCATAGACAGTTGAGCCTTCAACAACATGGCTTTGAACTGCATGGATTTTTTTTGGTATATGTACTGGAAAAGTTTTTTGAGACTTGCAACAATTTGAAAAAACATTTTCTTTTCTCTAGCTTTCTCCATTGGAAGTATACAGTATATAATGTAACATGCAAAATATATGTTAATCAACTGTATGGTGTTGGTGCTTTGAGATGTAAGATCTCAATGGACATCAAAGGCAGAAGGAAGAATATGTATCTTAAGTGCAAAGACATATGTGGAAACATTCAGGCAGTTTGGGACTTAGGGTAGAGAATAGCAAATAATCTGACAGATCTAGAAAATATGGTATGGACAGAGGGAAGGGAAAGATCAGGTTGAGAAAATGCCTTCAGCCATATTTAGAGGCCCTGAACATCAGCCCAGGGGTCCAGCATTTCTCAAAGTGGGTATTGAAGAACCTTTGGAGGAGACAGCAGTCAATGGGGATATTTCTGGATTTAAAAGTATTTATCGTCTGAGGGGAAAGAGACAATTCAAAGGTCATATTTGAAGATGCAAGAGAGTGGAAAATTGGGTCAAACGTGGAACCTTGCAGTTTTTCTGAAGCCGGGAAAGAAAAACGAGTAAAGAAAATGAGGAACATGGAGGAGCCCTGAGCTCCCTGCTGACACCCTGACCTGGGAAGGGAGGGCAGGTGGCAGAGAGGAGGCACCCGGCCTGCAGAGGGGCTGCTGCCCAGTGAGGCAGCTGGTGCACAGGTGTCCAACTCCTCATCTCCAGGCTGGTGCAAAGCAGGGCCAGCAAGAAACGTGCCTAGAAAACCCCTGGCACACAGCTACCTGGCGCCTAGTAAGTGTCCGACCCTCATTCGGTTTTCTCTGTGTAACTGACCGGGCCCTGAGGACGGACTCCTTTGGGCCAAAGCCTGGAGATCAGTGGCTGCTCTGCCCACGCGTCCCCTCTCTGTGGCCCACCCCCTCTTCATGGCCCATCACTCTCCTCACGGGGTCTGGCAGGCACTGCCCGCCCAGAACCTTCTACACTGCTGGCTCGCAGGCGGCTGTCCCCCCATAAATTCCAGGCTGTGTCCATGACATCAGTTTTGAGTAAACTTCATGGGCACTTTAATCTCAGCCTTTTACTTGCCTGTTGACTTATATGGCTTACTGAAAGTCTACTTACAGAATTAGATATTTGAGGAGGGGTGAAAGTTAGTTTGCATGTAGATGCCAAATCAAAGATTTACCTCAAACCCAGCAAAATAAAGGAAGCCAGGTGGAGCCTCTGCTTGGCATTTAGCAGGGATGACACACATTTCCCCAGGTGTCTGCTGGAGGGGCAGGCGTTTTTAGCTCTCAGCTCGAGTCCAAAACCAAGCTGCCCTCTGGATGGAAGGAACCTGGTGTGAATATGCATAGATTCGTTAGGTGTGCATGTGAATATGCATAGATACGTTATGTGTGCATGTGAGCATACACCATGTGTCTATATATAGTCAGCGAAAGCTGGCAATGAAAATAAACACTCTGTACTTCCTTGGCTTGCTTAAACGGCATGAAAATAAGAGAACACTGTGCAAGCCTCTGCTGGTTAAGGGTGTGTGCACATCCCATAGAAGAACCTGTTGAGAATCTTACAGCCTGCCTTCTCGCTCTGGAAGCCAGAGGCCAGCTCTTTGTCATGTTCTGTGTAATTGAACAAGGATGACTTCAAGGAGAGTTTTATGCCCAGTCACGATTTAGGGCCAGGAAGAAAGAAAAGCTTCCTCTAAGCTAGTCCAAGTTAGCGGATCTCTTTGAGTGACTGTCCCAATCAATATGTAGGAGCTGGTGAGGTGGTGGCAAGCCCTCTGGGGTGAATGAATGCACTCAAAATGTGCACGTGCATGTACACACATTAAGTGCATATTTGAGAATTCATTGCCTTCTGGTGCCTATAAATATAAATTATACCATAATTGTATTATAATCTGATCTTACTTATCTGTACCCTCTAAGAAATAATTTATTCTGCAAACATACATCGAGCATCTATCATGTGCCAGACACCATATTTGGTGCCAGGCATGCAAAATGAGCGAGGCAGAGTTCCTGCCTTTGGGAGCCTGCAATTCAGTGCGCAGGACAAATAAAAATGAGTGTTCTGCAATGTTACCAAGTGCTCTAATGTTGATATATAAAAAGTCTAGAAAATTGTTCCAGGTACTTTGCTGTGGAATAAATTAGCCCAGGACTTAGTGGTAAAGCACCCATTTGGTGAGGGCACCATAAGGCGGAGAAGAGATGGCTTGTCTGTATTCCACAGTGTGCGGGACGCCAGCTGGGCAGGCCCTGTTGACCAGGACTGCCGACAGCGCACATGGCCTCTCCATACAGCCAGGCTTCCTCGCTGTGCGGCAGCCCCGGGGTCCAGGCACTTGTGCTCCAGCGAGCAAGGTGGGCGCCTACCACCTGCTGTGACCCAGCCTTATAAGACTCCAGTTACCCTATGGGTTGAAGCAGCTACATGCCTGCTCAAAAGCAAGGGGAAGGGACATAGACCCCACCTCTCATGGGATGTCAAAGAACTCTGTGGCCATTAAAAAAAACAATGGCCACAAAACAAAAAAAAATTTCTCTGCTGTGAAAAGAGAGTGCCTTACTAGCTGGGGTCAGGGAGGCTTCAGAAAGAGGAGTGGAAGTTTGCTGGGAGAAGTGGGTGGGCGAGCAGAGATTCTTCAGAGGGAACAGGATCTTGCAGGCTGGCACACACGGGAACCAGAACTATAAGAAGGGATCTGAGCGCTGACTATGACACGGGCTGAGCCTCACAGAACCAGTCTTGCTGCTTTCGGACACCCTGAGAACACTGATGTTTGAAAGGCTAGCGCAGCTCAACAATTGTCCACAGATTCTTAAACCAGGTATGTTTGTCTGGGAAAGCATTGTGGAGTGATGGGTTTAAAGAGAAAAGTAAGACATCTATTTTTCTTTAACAGACACAGGGCACTTACTCTGTCAGGAGCCTTATTAAGGACACAATTTCAACTCGCTCACTCGTCTCCACAGCCCTGGGAGGTTGCTATTGTTACTGTTGCTCATTCACAGCTTAGGAAATTGGGTCCCAGAGAGATTAAATAACTTGCCCAGGGCCATGCAGCTGGCCAACGGCAGCCCGAGGGTTCCGGGAAGGCAGTCTGGCTGCAGAGTGTGGCCACCTCCCCACCTGGAGGTGACCTCGGGGACAGCCGGAGCAGGAGAGGGACTGCAATGAGGCCACACCAGGACCCTGAATTCAGTCTGACAGATGGGAGCCCCTGGCATCTGCAGTGGCAGTAAACGTGGTCTACGCTGCATCCATGCTGCTAGTCACTGGCCGAGACTGGTAAGAAAACGCTCTTGCTTCTCAGGTCAGTGGTCTTTGCTGGTCCCCAGCTTCATGCCTAGAGAGCATTAATCATTCAGCACCGCTTCAGAATCTCTTAAATGGAGATTTGAAGCAGCAGCAAGGGGGTGCCTCAGGCCCTGCCACTCAGGATTTACCTGCAGGCATGCCCCTTGTTTGGCCAAATCAGTTGACTTCCCTGCATGAGATGTTTCAAGGCTAATCTAGAGCAACGTAAAGCCACCGTGTGGTTTGAGTCTCCCAGACAAAATGTAGTGTGTAATTAGAAGCAGTTTAATCTCCCCATCAAGTTGGCACTGTTTTTCCATCCACGAGCTGTGGCTAACCTAACATTCTGTATGTGGAGCAATGCCATCTGAGTATACATGCTGACATCAGGACCGACGGCACTGGTGCGGGCCGTGCATCTGCGTGGAAACACCATTACAGTATCACAGGGAGGAAGGGCTCTCTCAGCAGAGTGTGAGGCTGGAGGCTGAATAAAAGAACACTAACCTGGTACTGAGTTTCAGTCTCACATCTTTAACTGCCTCATGGATTTATTATAGAGCCTAGGATGCACCAGGGTTAAAAGCTGCCACGGTCACCTTAGAAAAACGGTAGGATCATTGGGCAATGAAATTTAGGTTTTGTGGAAGTGATTTTAAGTGGACGCTGTGCTATTCACTTTCTATAAAAAAAAATAAACATTTTACTCTGGGATGACTTTACACTTTCACTGAGAAATATTACAAAGTGATGGGAATAATCAAAAACAATGAAAACATAACGTCAATATAACGTTGTCTCCAAAATGTCCACCAGGCAAACAAATAAAAACAGACTGGACCAGGATATGTTCATCATTTTGAAACTGGTGGTTTGAAAAAGCCGTAGTTGTAGAATCTGTGTAATGAGTTCATCACATCATGATGCGGGAGAGCTGTCAGGCACTTTCGGCAGGAGGTGCACAGTCATGGGCTGGAGCTCGGTGGAAG
>JAVSCE010014142.1:0-92213 GCA_032199065.1 Smutsia gigantea | reverse complement strand
AGTGGGATTCCTGGGTCAAATAGTATTTCTATTTTGAGTTTTTTGAGGAACCTCCATACTGCTTTCCACAATGGTTGAACTAATTTGCATTCCCACCAGCAGTGCAGGAGGGTTCCCTTTTCTCCACATCCTCGCCAACATTTGTTGTTGTTTGTGTTTTGGATGTTGGCCATCCTCACTGGTGTGAGGTGATATCTCATTGTGGTTTTAACCTGCATTTCTCTGATGATTAGCGATGTGGAGCATCTTTCCATGTGCCTGTTGGCCATCTGAATTTCTTCTTTAGAGAAGTGTCTATTCATGTCCTCTGCCCATTTCTTAATTGGATTATTTGCTTTTTGTTTGTTAAGGTGCGTGAGTTCTTTATATATTTTGGATGTCAACCCTTTATCAGATACGTTTTTTATGAATATATTCTCCCATACTGTAGGATGTCTTTTTGTTCTACTGATGGTGTCCTTTGCTGTACAGAAGCTTTTCAGCTTGATATAGTCCCACTTGGTCATTTTTGCTTTTGCTTCACTTGCCCGGGGAGATATGTTCATGAAGATGTTGCTCATGTTTATGTGCAAGAGATTTTTGCCTATGTTTTTTTCTAAGAGTTTTATGGTTTCATGACTTTACATTCAGGTCTTTGATCCACCTTGAGTTTACCGTTGTGTATGGGTCTAGACAGTAGTCCAGTTTCATTCTCTTACATGTAGCTGTCCAGTTTTCCCAACACCAGCTGCTGAAGAGGCTGTCATCTCCGCATTGTATATATAAGGCTCCTTTATCAAATAGTAATTGACTGTATATATTTGGGTTAATGTTTGGATTTTCTATTCTGTTCCACTGGTCTGTGGGTCTGTTTTTGTGCCAGTACCAAATTGTCTTGATTACTGTGGCTTTGTAGTAGAGCTTGAAGTCAGTGAGCTTAATTCCCCCTGTTTTATTCCTCCTTCTCAGGATTGCTTTAGCTATTCGGGGTCTTTTGTGGTTCCATATGAATTCTAGAATTATTTGTTCGAGTTCATTGAAGAAAGCTGTTGGTAGTTTGATAGGGATTGCATTGAATCTGTAGATTGCTTTAGGTAGTATAGCCATTTTGACAATATTTATTCTTCCTAGCCAAGAGCATGGGATGCATTTCCATTTCTTAGTGTCCTCTTTAATTTTTCTTAGGAGTGTCTTGTAGTTTTCAGAGTACAGGTCTTTCACTTCCTTCGTTAGGTTTATTCCTAGGTATTTCATTCTTTTTGATGCAATTGTGGATGGAATTGTTTTTCTGATTTCTATTTCTGTTAGTTCATCGTTAGTGTATAGGAAAGCAACAGATTTCTGTGTGTTAATTTTGTCTCCTGCAACTTAGCTGAATGCAGACACTAGTTATAGTAGTTTTGGAGTGGAGTCTTTATGTATAATATCATGTCATCTGCAAATAGTGACAATTTGACTTATTCTTTAGCAATCTGGATGCCTTGTATGTCTTTGTTTTGTCTGATTGCTGTGGCTAGGACCTCCAGTACTACGTTGAATAACAGTGGAGAGAGTGGGCATCCCTGTCTTGTTCCCGATCTTAGATGAAAAGCTTTTAGCTTCTCGCTGTTAAGTATGATGTTAGCTGTGGGTTTGTCATATATGGCCTTTATGATTTTGAGGTACTTGCCCTCTATACCTATTTTGTTGAGAGTTTTAATCAGGAATGGATGTTGTATTTTGTCAAATGCTTTTTCTGCATCTATGGAGATGATCATGTGGTTTTTGTTCTTTTTGTTGATGGGGTGTATGATGTTGATGGATTTTCGAATGTTGTACAATCCTTGCATCCCTGGGATGAATCCCACTTGATCATGGTGTATGATCCTCTTGATGTATTTTTGAATTTGTTTTGCCAATATTTTGTTGAGTATTTTTGCATCCATGTTCATCAGGGATATTCGTCTGTAGTTTTCTTTTTTGGTGAGGTCTTTGCCAGGTTTTGGTATTAGAGTGATGCTGGCTTCATAGAATGAGTTTGGAAGTATTCCCTCCTCTTCCATTTTTCGGAAAACTTTAAGGAGAATGGGTGTTATTTCTTCTCTATATGTCTGGTAGGATTCAGAGGTGAATCCACCTGGTCCGGGGGTTTTGTTCTTGGGTAGTTTTTTGATTACCGCTTGAATTTTGTTGCTGGTGATTGGTCTGTTTAGTTTTTCTCTTTGTTTAGTCAGTTTTGGAAGGTTGTGTTTTTGTAAGAAGTTGTCCATTCTAGAGTTTCTAGCTTGTTAGCATATAGATTCTCATAATATTTTCTTATAAATCTTTGTATTTCTGTGGGATCTGTCATTATTTTTCCTTTGTTATTTCTTATTCTGATTATGTGTGTTGATTCTCCTTTTCTCTTAATGAGTTTGTCTAGGGGTTTATCTATTTTGTTTATTTTTGCAAAGAACCAGTTCTTTGTTTCATTGATTTTTTCTGTTGTTTTATTCTTTTCAATTTTATTTATTTCTTCTCTGATCTTTATTATGTCCCTCCTCTGGTGACTTTGAGTCTTATTTGTTCTTCTTTTTCAAATTTCAGTAATTGTGTCTTTAGACTATTCATTTGGGAATGTTCTTCTTTCTTTAGATAGGCCTGGATTGCAATATATTTTCTTCTTAGAACTGCCTTTGCTGCATCCCACAGAAGTTGTGACTTCGTGTTGTTGTTGTCATTTGTCTCCATATACTCTTTGATTTCTGTTTTGATTTGGTCATTAACCCATTGATTAACTAGGAGAATGTTGTTAAGTCTCCATGTATTTGTGAGCCTTTTTGTTTTCTTTCTAAAATTTAATTCTAGTTTAATACCTTTATGATCTGAGAAGTTGGTTGGTAGAATTTCAATATTTTCGACTTTACTGAGGTTCTTTTTGTGGCCTAGTATGTGGTCTATTCTGGAAAATGTTCCATGTGCACTTGAGAAGATTGTGTATCCTGCTACTTTTGGGTCTAGAATTCTGTAGATGTCTGTTAGGTCCATATATTCTAGGGTGTTGTTCAGTGCCTCTGTGTCTTATTTTCTGTCTGGTTGATCTGTCCTTTGGAGTGAGTGGTGTGTTGAAGTCACCTAAAATGAATGCATTGCTGTCTGTTTCCTCCTTTAATTCTGTTAGTATTTGTTTCACATATGCCGGCGTTCCTGTGTTGGGTGCATATATATTTATAATGGTTATATCTTCTTGTTGGACTGACCCCTTTATCATTATGTAATGTCCTTCTTTATCTCTTGCTACTTTCTTCGTTTTGAAGTCTATTTTGTCTGATACAAGTACTGCAACACCTGCTTTTTCTCCTTGTTGTTTGCATGAAATATCTTTTTCCATCCCTTCACTTTTAGTCTGGGGATATCTTTGCGTTTAAGGTGAGTTTCTTGTAGGCAGCATATAGATGGGTCTTGCTTTTTTATCCATTCTGTTACTCTGTGTCTTTTGATTGGTGCATTAAGTCCATTTACATTTAGGGTGATTATCCATAGATATGTACTTATTGCCATTGCTGGCTTTAGATTCGTGGTTACCAAAGGTTCAGGGGTTGCTTCTTAACTATCTAATAATGTAACTTAACTTTCTTGTTAAGTTATTGTAAACACAGTCTGATGTTTCTTTATTTCTCTCCCTTCTTATTCTTCCTCCTCCATTCTTTATATACTAGGTGTTTTATTCTTTGCCTTTAGTTAGTATTTGGATGGTCTGCTTTCTTTACTATGATTTTATTTTCTCTGATGACATCTTTTTAGCGTTAGGAGTGCTTTCCTCTAGAGCAGTTCCTTTAAGATGTCCTCTAGAGGTGGTTTATGGGAGGTAAATTCTCTCAGCTTTTGCTTGTCTCGAAATTGTTTAATCCCTCCGTCATATTTAAATGATAATCGTGCTGGATACAGTATTCTTGGTTCGAGGCCCTTCTGTTTCATTGCGTTAAATATATCATGCCATTCTCTTCTGGCCTGTAAGGTTTCTGTTGAGAAGTCTGATGATAGTCTGATGGGTTTTCCTTTGTAGGTGATCTTTTTTCTTTCTCTAGCTGCCTTTAATACTCTGTCCTTATCTTTGATCTTTGCCATTTTAAATATTATGTGTCTTGGTGTTGTCTTCCTGGGGTCCCTTGTGTTAGGAGATCTGTGGGCTTCCATGGACTGTGAGACTATTTCCTTCCCCAGCATGGGGAAGTTTTCAGCAATTATTTCTTCAAAGACACTTCCTATCCTTTTTTCTCTCTCTTCTTCCTCTGGTACTCCTATAATGCGAATATTGTTCCGTTTGGATTGGTCACACAGTTCTCTTAATATTCTTCATTCCTAGCGATCCTTTTATCTCTCTTGCCTCAGCTGCTCTGTATTCCTGTTCTCTGATTTCTATTGCATTAACAGTCTCTTGCATGTCATGCAGTCTGCTGCTAAGCCCGTTGATGGCTTGTCTCATTTCTGCATTGTCTTTCCTGACTTCCCTCACTTCCTCCCTCAGCTCTTGCATATTTCTCTGTATATCCATCAGCATGGTTATTACTTTCATTCTGAATTCTTGTTCAGGAAGATTTTGCATTTCCATCCCTTCAGGTTCCTTCTCCGGAGTTGTCTGGGTCTGGGTGAGCTTGGTCTGTACCATATTCCTCTGTCTTTTCATGTTGATAGGAGTGGTCGCTGGTAGGTGCCATGTATGTCAGCTGGGCTCTTTAAGACTTAAGAAAACAACAACAACAACAACAAAAAAACCCAAGAAAAAAAGCAAACAAGCAAAAAAAAGAAGGGAGAGAAAGAAAAGAGAAAAAGAAGAGAGAAAGAAAAGAAAGAAAAAAGGGAAAAAAAATGCCCACCCGGAGTGGATTCTGTAAGGGTGCTGTTGGTGTTGCTGTTGCTCCACTAATCCACAGCTGCGGCCGCGCTGCCCTTTGTAGCTCTGGCCCGGGCGGGAACGAATGGGAGGCTGTTGTTCTCTGTATAAAGTTTTAGTGTGGCTGCTACCTTTCTCAGTCACCAGCCAAAGGGTCCGAAGTTTCTCAGGACTCCCAGACCGCTGGGCCGAGCGTTCCGGGCGATGGTGTTCCCTCGCTGGGCCCCCTGCCTCTCCAAGACCGCTACAAACCGCGCGCGCTTTTCTCTTGTCCCGGGGTGCTGGCTGTGGACACGGCACGTTCCCGGCTCAAAACCTGCACCTTCTGCCTCTCCAATGTCTGATGCACAGCGTGATGTGTTTCAGTGCTCCTGGCGCAGACCTCCGGGGCTGGGTATTTCGCAGGCCTGCTCTTCCACTCCCTCCCGGCTCTGAATCCTCTCCTCCTGCTGGCGCGCCGTGAGGGGTGAGTGCTGGGGTCCCGCGGGGTCGTGGCTCCGTATCTTACCTGCCTCGCAGGGTGCCAAGTCCTCTCGGGTGTAGCTGTACGCTCTGGACTTTCCTGTGTATTCTGGTCTCTCTTTTAGAAATAGTTGTATTTGCTGTATTTTCGTAGATAAATATAGTGTTGGGAGGAGATTTCTGCTGCCCTGCTCATGCCGCCGTCTTCCCGGAAGTCCTTTGATCCATTTTGAGTTTACTTTTGTGTATGGGGTTAGACAATAATCCAGTTTCATTCCCTTACATGTAGCTGTCCAGTTTTGTCAACACCAGTTGTTGAAGAGCCTGTCATTTCCCCATTGTATATCCATGGCTCCTTTATCGTATATTAATTGACCATATATGGTTGGGTTTATATCTGGGCTCTCTAGTCTGTTGCATTGATCTGTGCATCTGTTATTGTGCCAGTACCAAATTGTCTTGATTACAGTGGCTTTGTAGTAGAGCTTGAAGTCAGGGAGTGTAATTCCCCTCACTTTATTCTTCCTTCTCAGGATTGCTTTGGCTATTCGGAGTCTTTTGTGGTTCCATATGATTTTGAGAACTATTTTCTCTAGTTCATTGAAGAATGCTGTTGGTATTTTGACAGGGATTACCTTAAATCTGTAGATTGCTTTAGGCAGGATGGCCGTTTTGACAATATTAATTCTTCCTATCCATGAGTTTGGGATGTGTTTCCATTTATTGGTATCTTCTTTAATTTCTCTCATGAGTGTCTTTTCGTTTTCAGAGTATAAGTCTTACACTTCCTTAGTTAGGTTTATTCCTAGGTATTTTATTCTTTTTCATGCAATTGGGAATGGAATTGTTTTCCTTATTTATCTTTCTGCTAGTTCACCGTTTGTGTATAGAAATGCAACAAATTTTTGTGTATTAATTTTCTATCCCGCAACATTACTGAATTCAGGTATAAGATCTAAGAATTTTGGAGTGGATTCTTTAGGGTTTTTTGTGTACTGTATCATGTCATCTGAAAACAGGGACAGTTTGACTTCTTCCTTACCAATCTGGATACCTTTTATTTCTTTGTGTTGTCTCATTGCCGTGGCTAGGATCTCCAGTACTATGTTAAATAAAAGTGGGGAGAGTGGGCATCCTTGTCTTGTTCCTGATCTTAAAGGAAAAGCTTTCAGCTTCTCATTCTTAAGTATAATGTTGGCTGTGGGTTTGTCATATATGGCCTTTATTATGTTGAGGTACTTGCCATCTATACCCATTTTGTTGAGAGTTTTAATCAGGAATGGATGTTGAATTTTGTCAAATGCTTTTTCAGCATCTATGGAGGTGATCGTGTGGTTTTTGTCCTTTTCTTTGATGTAGTGGATGATGTTGATGGATTTTCAAATGCTGTACAATCCTTGCATCCCTGGGATAAATCCCACTTGATCATGATGGATGATCTTTTCGATGTATTTCTCAATTCAGTTTGCTAATATTTTGTTGAGTATTTTTGCATCTATGTTCATCAGGGATGTTGATCTGTAATTTTCTTTTTTTGTTGTGTCTTTACGTGGTTTTCGTATTAGAGTGATGTTGGTCTCATAGAATGAGTTTGGGAGTATTCTGTCCTCTTCTACTTTTTGGAAAACATTAAGGAGGTATTCACTAAATATTTGATAAAATTCAGCAGTGAAACCATCTGGTCCAGGCGTTTTGTTCTTAGGTAATTTTTTGATTACCAATACAATTTCTTTGCTTGTAATTGGTCTATACAGATTTTCTGTTTCTTCCAGGGTCAGCCTTGGTAGGTTGTATTTTTCTAGAAAGTTGTCCATTTCTTCTAGGTTATCCAGCTTTTTAAGATAAAGTTTTTCATAGTATTCTCTCATAATTCTTTGTATTTCTGTGGTGTCCATAGTGATTTTTCCTTTCTCATTTCTGATTCTGTTTATGTGTGTAGACTCTCTTTTTTTCTTTATAAGTCTGGCTAGAGGTTTATCGATTTTGTTTATGTCCTTGAAGACCCAGCTCCTGCTTTCATTGATTCTTTCTTTCATTATTCTCAATTTTATTTATTTCTGCTTTAATCTTTATTATGTCCCTCCTTCTACTGATTTTGGGCATTGTTTGTTCTTTCTTTTCTAGTTTCATTAACTGTGAGTGTAGACTGTTCATTTGGGATTATTGTTTTTTCTTGAGGTAGGCCTGTATTACAATATACTTCCTTCTTAGCACAGCCATAGCTGCGTCCCACAGATTTTGCAGTGGTGAGTTACTGTTATTTGCTTGCATATATTGCTTGATGTCTGTTTATATTTGGTCATTGATTATTATTATTATTATTATTTTTAATGTTCATGGCAGCTTTATTTTTTTTAGTATACTTTTTTTTAATATACTTTATTTTATTATTAATCTACAATTACATGTGCAATATTACGGTTATTAAACTACCCCTTCATCAGGTCCCCCCAACAACCCCATTACAGTCACTGTCCATCAGCGTAGTGAGATGCTATAGAATCACTACTTGTCTTCTCTGAGTTGTACTGCCCTCCCCGTGCCCCCCCAACATTACATCTGCTAATCGTATTGCCCCTTTTTCCCTCTTATCCCTCCTTTCCCGCCCATTTTCCCCAGTCCCTTTCCCTTTGGTAACTATTAGTCCGTTCTTGGGTTCTGTGAGTCTGCTGCTGTTTTGTTCCTTCAGTATTTTTTCTTTGTTCTTATACTCCACATATGAGTGAAATCATTTGATACTTGTCTTTTTCGGCTTGGCTTATTTCACTGAGCATAATACCCTCTAGCTCCATCCATGTTGTTGCAAATGGTAGGATTTGTTTTCTTCTTATGGCTGAATAATATTCCATTGTGTATATGTACCACATCTTCTTTATCCATTCATCTACTGATGGACACTTAGGTTGCTTCCATTTCTTGGCTATTGTAAATAGTGCTGCAATAAACATAGGGGTGCATCTGTCCTTTTCAAATTGGGCTGCTGCCTTCTTTTTTTTTTTTAATATAATTTATTTTATTATCATTAATCTACAATTACATGTGCAATATTACGGTTACTAAACTACCCCTTCGTCAGGTCCCCCAACCAACCCCATTACAATCACTATCCATCAGCGTAATGAGATGCTATAGAATCACTACTTCTCTTCTGAGCTGTACTGCCCTCCCTGTGCCCCCCCAACATTATATCTGCTAATGGTAATGCCCCTTTTTCCCTCTTATCCCTCCCTTCCCACCCATTTTCCCCAGTCCCTTTCCCTTTGGTAACTGTTAGTCCGTTCTTGGGGTCTGTGAGTCTGCTGCTATTTTGTTCCTTCAGTATTTTTTCTTTGTTCTTATACTCCACATATGAGTGAAATCATTTGATACTTGTCTTTTTCGGCTTGGCTTATTTCACTGAGCGTAATACCCTCTACGTCCATCCATGTTGTTGCAAATGGTAGGATTTGTTTTCTTCTTATGGCTGAATAATATTCCATTGTGTATATGTACCACATCTTCTTTATCTATTCATCTACTGATGGACACTTAGATTTCTTCCATTTCTAGGCTATTGTAAGTAGTGCTGCAATAAACATAGAGGTGCATCTGTCCTTTTCAAATTGGGCTGCTGCATTCTTAGGGTAAATTCCTAGGAGTGGAATTCCTGGGTCAAATGGTATTTCTATTTTGAGTTTTTTGAGGAACCTCCATACTGCTTTCCACAATGGTTGAACTAACTTGCAGTCCCACCAGCAGCGTAGGAGGGTTCCCTTTTCTCCACATCCTCGCCAACATTTGTGTGTGTGTTTTGGATGTTGGCCATCCTCACTGGTGTGAGGTGATACCTCATTGTGGTTTTAATCTGCATTTCTCTGATGATTAGCGATGTGGAGCATCTTTTCATGTGCCTGTTGGCCATCTGAATTTCTTCTTTGGAGAAGTGTCTATTCATGTCCTCTGCCCATTTCTTCATTGGATTATTTGCTTTCTGTTTGTTAAGGTGCATGAGTTCTTTATATATTTTGGATGTCAACCCTTTATCAGATACGTTTTTTATGAATATATTCTCCCATACTGTAGGATGTCTTTTTGTTCTATTGATGGTGTCCTTTGCTGTACAGAAGCTTTTCAGCTTGATATAGTCCCACTTGTTCATTTTTGCTTTTGTTTGCCTTTCCCTGGGAGATATGTTCATAAAGAAGTTGCTCATGTTTATGTCCAAGAGATTTTTGCCTATGTTTTTTTCTAAGAGTTTTATGGTTTCATGACTTACATTCAGGTCTTTGATCCACCTTGAGTTTACCGTTGTGTATGGGGCTAGACAGTAGTCCAGTTTCATTCTCTTACATGTAGCTGTCTAGTTTTTCCAACACCAGCTGCTGAAGAGGCTGTCATCTCCCCATTGTATATCCAAGGCACTTTTATCCAATATTAATTGACTGTATATGTTTCGGTTAATGTTTGGATTTTCTATTCTGTTCCACTGGTTTGTGGGTCTGTTTTTGTGCCAATACCGAATTGTCTTAATTACTGTGGCTTTGTAGTAAAGTTTGAAGTCAGGGAGTGTAATTCCCTCTGTTTTATTCCTCCTTCTCAGGATTGATTTGGCTATTCGGGGTCTTTTGTGGTTCCATATGAATTTTAGAATTATTTGTTCGAGTTCATTGAAGAAAGCTGTTGGTAGTTTGATAGGGATTGCATTGAATCTGTAGATTGCTTTAGGTAGTATAGCCATTTTGACAATATTTATTCTTCCTAGCCAAGAGCATGGGATGCGTTTCCATTTGTTAGTGTCCTCTTTAATTTCTCTTAGGAGTGTCTTGTAGTTTTCAGAGTACAGGTCTTTTCCCTTCCTTCGTTAGATTTATTCCTAGGTATTTTATTCTTTTTGATGCAATTGTGAATGGAATTTTTTTTCTGATTTCTCTTTCTGTTAGTTCATCATTAGTGTATAGGAAAGCAACAGATTTCTGTGTGTTAATTTTGTATCCTGCAACTTTGCTGAATTCAGATATTAGTTCTAGTAGTTTTGGAATGGAGTTTTAGGGTTTTTTATGTACAGTATCATGTCATGTGCAAATAGTGACAATTTGACTTCTTTAGCAATCTGGATGCCTTGTATGTCTTTGTTTTGTCTGATTGTTGTGGCCAGGACCTCCAGTACTACGCTGAATAACAGTGGAGAGAGTGGGCATCCCTGTCTTGTTCCTGATCTTAGATGAAAAGCTTTCAGCGTCTCGCCGTTAAGTATGATGTTAGCTGTGGGTTTGTCATATATAGCCTTTATGATGTTGAGGTACTTGCTGTCTATACCCATTTTGTTGAGAGTTTTAATCAGGAATGGATGCTGAATTTTGTCAAATGCTTTTTCAGCATCTATGGAGATGATCATGTGGTTTTTGTTCTTCTTTTTGTTGATGTGGTGGATGATGTTGATGCATTTTCGAATGTTGTACCATCATTGCATCCCTGGGATGAATCCCACTTGATCATGGTGTATGAGCCTCTTGATGTATTTTTGAATTCGGTTTGCTAATATTTTGTTGAGTATTTTTGCATCTACGTTCATCAGGGATATTGGTTTGTAATTTTCTTTTTTGGTGAGGTCTTTGCCAGATTTTGTTATTAGAGTGATGCTGGCTTCGTAGAATGAGTTTGGAAGTATTCCCTCCTCTTCTGTTTTTTTGGAAAACTTTAAGGAGAATCGTTGTTATTTCTTCTCTATATGTCTGATAGAATTTAGAGGTGAATCCATCAGGCCCGGGGGTTTTATTCTTGGGTAGTTTTTTGATTATCAATTCGATTTCGTCACTGGTGATTGGTCTGTTTAGTTTTTCTGTTTCTTGCTTAGTCAGTCTTGTGAGGTATTTTTCTAAGAAGTTGTCCATTTCTTCTATGTTTTCCATCTTGTTAGCATATAGATTCTCATAATATTCTCTTATGATTCTTTGTATTTCTGTGGAGTCCGTCGTGATTTTTCCTTTCTCATTTCTTATTCTGTTTATGTGTGTAGATTCTCTTTTTCTCTTAATGAGTCTGGCTAGGGGTTTATCTATTTTGTTTATTTTTTCAAAGAACCAGCTCTTGGTTTTATTGATTTTTTCTATTGTTTTATTCTTCTCAATTTTATTTATTTCTTCTCTAATCTTTATTATGTCCCTCCTTCTGGTGACTTTGGGCCTCATTTGTTCTTCTTTTTCCAATTTCAGTAATTGTGTCTTTAGACTATTCATTTGGGAATGTTCTTCCTTCTTTAAATAGGCCTGGATTGCAATATACTTTCCTCTTAGAACTGCCTTTGCTGCGTCCCACAGAAGTTGTGGCTTTGTGTTGTTGTTGTCATTAGTCTCCATATATTCTTTGATTTCTGTTTTGATTTTGGTCATTAACCCATTGATTAATTAGGAGAGTGTTGTTAATTCTCCATGTATTTGTGAGCCTTTTTGATTTCTTTCTAAAATTTATTTCTAGTTTTATACCTTGGTGATCTGAGAAGTTGGTTGGTAGGATTTCAATATTTTTGAAATTACTGAGGTTCTTTTTGTGGCCTAGTATGTGGTCTATTCTGGAAAATGTTCCATGTGCACTTGAGAAGAATGTGTATCCTGTTGCTTTTGGGTGTAGAGTTCTGTAGATGTCTGTTAGGTCCATCTGTTCTAGTGTGTTGTTCAGTGCCTCTGTGTCTTTACTTATTTTGTGTCTGGTTGATCTGTCCTCTGGAGTGAGTGGTGTGTTGAAGTCTCCCAAGATGAATGCATTGCTGTCTATTTCCTCCTTTAATTCTGTTAGTATTTGTCTCACATATGCTGGCGCTCCTGTGTTGGGTGCATATATATTTATAATGGTTATATCTTCTTGTTGGACTGACCCCTTTATCATTATGTAATGTCCTTCTTTATCTTTTGCTACTTTCTTCGTTTTGAAGTCTATTTTGTCTGATACAAGTACTGCAACACCTACTTTTTTCTCTTTGTTGTTTGCATGAAATATCTTTTTCCATCCCTTCACTTTTAGTCTGTGTATATCTTTGGGTTTGAGGTGAGTTTCTTGTAGGGAGCATATAGATGGGTCTTGCTTTTTTATCCATTCTGTTACTCTGTGTCTTTTGATTGGTGCATTCAGTGCATTTACATTTAGGGTGATTATTGATAGATATGTACTTACTGCCTTTGCTGGCTTTAGATTTGTGGTTACCAAGGGTTCAAGGGTTGCTTCTTTACTATCTAACAATCTAACTTAACTTTCTTGTTAAGTTATTGTAAACACAGTCTGATGTTTCTTTCTTTCTCTCCCTTCTTATTCCTCCTCCTCCATTCTTTCTATAATAGGTGTTTTAATCTTTGCCTTTAGTTAGTATTTGGATGGTCTGCTTTCTTTGCTATGATTTTATTTTCTCTGATGACATCTTTTTAGCCTTAGGTGTGCTTCCATCTAGAGCAGTCCATTTAAGATACCCTGTAGTGGTGGTTTATGAGAGGCAAACTCTCTCAACTTTCGTTTGTCTGGAAATTGTTTAATCCCTCCATCATATTTAAATGATAATCGTGCTGGATACAATATTCTTGGTTCGAGGCCCTTCTGTTTCATAACGTTAAATATATCATGCCATTCTTTTCTGGCCTGTAAGGTTTCTGTTGAGAAGTCTGATGATAGTCTGATGGGTTTTCCTTTGTAGGTGATCTTTTTTCTCTCTGTAGCTGCCTTTAATACCCTGTCTTTATCTTTGATCTTTTCCATCTTAATTATTATGTGTCTTGGTGTTGTCCTCCTTGGGTCCCTTGTGTTGGGACATCTATGAGCTTCAGTGGACTGCGAGACTACTTCCTTCCCCAGCGAGGGAAAGTTTTCAGCAATTATTTCTTCAAAGACACTTTCTATCCCTTTTTCTCTCTCTTCTTCCTCTGGTACTCCTATAATGCGAATATTGTTCCGTTTGGATTGGTCACACAGTTCTCTTAATATTCTTTCATTCCTAGAAATCCTTTTATCTCTCTCTGCCTCAGCTGCTCTGTACTCCTGTTCTCTGTTTTCTATTCCATTAACAGTCTCTTGCATCTCATTCATTCTGCTGTTAAGCCCGTCGATCGCTTGTCTGATTTCTGCATTGTCTTTCCTCAGTTCCCTCACTTCCTCCCTCAGCTCTTGCACATTTCTCTGTAGGTCCATCAGCATGGTTATGACTTTTATTCTGAATTCTTTTTCAGGAAGACTGTGCATTTCCATCCCTTCAGACTCCCTCTCTGGGGTTGTCTGGTTGATTTTGTCCTGAACCATATTCCTCTGTCTTTTCATGGCTATAGAATTGGTCACTGATAGTTGCCACGTATGTCAGCTGGGCTCTTTAAGATCGCCTCTTGGGGTGCTGAGTGCTCTCAGGTGTAGCTTCACGCTGTGCGCTTTCTTGAGTATTCTCGTCTCTCTTTTAGGAATAGATGTATTTGCTGTGTTTTCGTAGATAAATATAGTGTTGGGAGGAGATTTCTGCTGCCCTGCTCACACCGCCATCTTCCCGGAAGTTCTGGCCTGGTCATTGATTATTTAGGAGCATGTTATTAAGTCTCCATGTGTTTGTGGACTTTTTCATTTTCTTTTAGTAATTTATTTCTAGTTTCTTACCTTTTTGATCTTAGAAGCTGGTTGGTACAATTTCAATCTTTTTGAATTTACTGAGGCTCTTTTCGTGGCCTAGTATATGATCTGTTCTTGAAATGTTCCATGTGCACTTGAGAAGAATGTGTATCCTGTTGCTTTTGGATGGAGTCTTCTGTAGATGTCTGTTAGGTTCATCTGTCCTAATACGTTGTTGAGTGCCTCTGTCTCTATTTTCTGTCTGGTTGATCTGTCCTTTGGAATGAGTGGTGTGTTGATGTCTCCCAAAATCAATGCATTGCATTCTATTTCCCCCTTTAATTCTGTTAGTATTTGTTTCACATATGTAGGTGATCCTGTGTTGGGTGCATAGATATTTATAATAGTTATATCCTCTTGTTGGATTGACCTCCTTATCATTATTTAATGTCCTTCTTTGTCTCTTGTTACTTTCTTTGTTTTGAAGTCTATTTTGTCTGATACAAGTACTGCAACTTCTTGTTTTTTCTCCCTGTTAGTTTCATGAAATATATTTTTCCATCCCTTTACTTTCAGTCTGTGTATGTCTTCGGGTTTAAAATGAGTCTCTTGTAGGCAGCATATAGATGGGTCTTGTTTTTTTATCCATTCAGTGACTACACAGCTCTTGTTGGTGCATTGAGACCATTTACATTTAGGATGATTATGGATAGGTATGTACTTATTGCCATTGCAGGCTTCAGATTTGTGGTTACCAAAGGTTCAAGGGTAATTCCCTTACTATCTAACAGTCTAATTTAACTCACTATGTATGCTATTACAAACACAACGTAAAGATTCTTTTTTTTTTCCTCCTTTTTCTTCCTCCTCCGTTCTTTGTATGTTATGAATCATTCTGTACTCTTTTTCTATCCCTTGGGTGACATCTATTTAGTCTTAGGAATACTTCCATCTATAGGAGTCCCTCCAAAATGCCCTGTAGAAGTGGTTTGTGGTAGGTAAATTCAGGTTTTGCTTATCTGAAAATTGTTTAATCCCTCCTTCCAATTTAAATGATAACCTGCCGGGTAGAGTATTCTTGGTTCTAGGCCCTTCTGCTTCATTGCATTAAATATATCATGCCACTCCATTGTGCCCTGTAAGGTTTCTGTTGAGAAATCTGATGATAGCCTGTTGAGTTTTCCTTTGTATATGATCTTATTTCTCTCTCTGGGTGCTTTTAATAGTCTGTCTTTATCCTTGATCTTTGTCATTTTAAATAGTATATGTCTTTGTGTTGTCTTCCTTGGGTCCCTTGTGTTGGGAGATCTGTTCATCTCGATGGTTTGAGAGACTGTCTCCTTCCCCAGATTGGGGAAGTTTTCAGCAATTACCTCCTCAATGACACTTTCTATGTCTTTTTCTCTCTCTTCTTGCGGTACTCCTATTATGTAAATATTGTTCCATTTGGATTGGTCACACAGTTCTCTCAATATTCTTTCATTCTTAGAGATTCTTTTTTCTCTGTGTGCCTCAGGTTCTTTGCATTCCTCTTCTCTAATTTCTATTCCATTTACTGTTTCTTCTACTACACGTAATCTGCTTTTAAATCCCTCCATTGAATGTTTCATTTCGGATATAGAATTTCTTAATGATTGGATCTCCATCTTAAATTCGTTCCTGAGTTCTTTAGTATTTTTCTGTACCTCCATAAGCATGTTCATGATTTTTATTTTGAACTCTCTTTCAGGAAGATTGATGAGTTCAGTTTCATTTGGTCGTTTTTCTGGGGTTTGTGAGATTTTGGTCTGAACCATGTTGTTTTGCATTTTATATTTCTGTGTGGTGCTCTGTATTGCCAGAAGCTCAAGTCTCTGGAGTTTCTGAGCCCCTAGAGTGAGATTGGGGGTCATATGGGAGCAGAGCTGGTGCCTGGGGGGAGGAAAGATGTGTTTCCTGTATTCCGTCTGCCCTGCCTATCTCCCGTATGAGAGCCAGTGCGCCGAGTCCAGGGGTGTAAGCCTCTGTGCTTTGTGTCTCTAGCTGGTGTAGGTGGGCCTCCCTCCGGCTGGCCTGACGCCAGCACAGTGACTGCTGGTTTGTGAGCAGTTGCCTCCAGGCCAGTAGGAAGGCTCAGCAGGCTGTGTGTCACAGTGCGGTGGCCTTGGAGCTGAGTATCCAGCCAGGGTGATGGAGCACCTGAATTTCCCCAAAGTTCCCAATCTGCTGGGCAGAGCGTACCCAGACAGTCTTGTCCAGCTCTCCCTTCTCCTGTGCAGCAAGCTCCATGTAAACCCCTCACCTTCAGCAGCCCTCTCGCTGGTAGGAAGCCTCTCAGACTCCCTGCCTTTCCCTTGTCCCAGAGCAGCCCATGTGTGGATCCCTTCCACCACAAACAGCCAGAATGTCAGTCTCTCAAGCACTCTGCCTGTCCCAGTTCCCCATCCTCCAGAGCACCACACAATGTAGGTTTCTGCTCGCAAAGGAGGTCTCCAGGGCTAGGTGTTCAGCAGTCCCAGGCTTCCACCCTCTCCCGGCTCTGTTTTTCCTCCTCCTGCCAGTGAGCTGCGGTGGGGGAAGGGCTCGGTCCTGCCAGATCAAGGCTTTCATATGTTACCCTGTTTTGTGAGGTCTGCTCTGTTGATGGGGTCTGTATGCAGTCTCGTGCAGCCTTCTTTCCTGTTGCTGTTTTAGAGTTAGTTGTATTAACTATATTTTCCCACTATCTGTGGTTTTGGGAGGAGTTCTCTGTCTCACCTCTCATGCTGCCATGTTGAATCTCAATCTCCTCATTCCTTTATTTTTAACATTGTCTCCCCCAGCTCCTCTCTCCCCTTTCTCATTTTACCATAGGCAGTGTGAGGAAGCTGGGTTGCACTTTCAGTATTCTGTCTGGAAATCTCAGATAGCTCATTGAGTTTATTGGGTACATTTCATCTTTTCTCTGTTACTGCAGGCCACATTTTCCACCACTACATAATGAGCGTCCTTTTTCTCCAATATACAGTAATATTTTTCTTATTTTCCACTAAACCTTTACTTTTAGTAACCTTGTTGAGGCCCTCAGGCCTTTTCACTAACAGCTTTCTCAAGGACTTCCAGTTTCTGCCTGCAACCCAGTCCCAAAGCCGGTACATGTCCTAGGTTTTTGTTGTAGCATCTCACTTCAGGTGCCAGAATTTCCAGGTTTCACTTACTCTTGCTGCATAAAATATGACCCCCCCCCAAGTTAAATGACCTAATGTAATTTCAGGGTTTCTATGGGTCTGGAATCTTCAGGGAGCACAGCCAGGCTATTCTGGCTCAGAACCCCACTGTCATCTCAGGCAGGCAGGCAGTTGGAGCTGGGTGAGTTGTGGGCCCAGGGCAGGTGAGGCAGTGTGTGCTTCTGGGGGATGGCTGGGTGTCTCTCTCCGTGTGGTCTAGGGCATCTCTGTGAGGTCTCTGTGGACTAGTTTGCTCTGTCACTTTAAGGCACTCAGATAACTTGCTGGGATGCTCACTGTCCAAACATATGTGTCTTGAGAGTCAGGCAGAATCTGTTTCATCTATGACTTAGTCTTAGGAGTCATGGCACATCATTTCTGCTCTAGTCACAAATTTGCCCATTCAAGAGGGAGGCAAAATAGACCTTACCTCTTGAAGGCAAGAGTTCTGGTTGGTGACCTTGTAAGAGGATCATGTGAGGTGGGAGATAATGTGATTGGCTTTAGAAAATAAAATTTACTGCGGTTGCTACTGAGATGGTTACGTCACTTTCTGGGCACCCTATCTGCACAGGAAATTAAAGCCAACTTTTAATTAGTACCTCCTTAACTATGACTGAACAGTTGAGTATCATGCACATGAAAAAAGCCTCTAACAGGCAGGTAGAAACTGAATGAAGAAACAAGAAATGCAAGTTGTAGAAGAAAAGTTCTAACTTCAAAAACAAGCAGCTTAAAGAATTAAAAGAAGATGTTACATTCATAACACAAAAATAGGATGGTATAAAATAGGGAAGGGAACCATTCAGAGAACAAGAAACAGCTCCTGGAAAATTGGAGAGCAGGGAAAATTTTTAGTAGGAAACTGAGGAAATGCTCTAGAAAGTAGTAGCCAAAGACGGATGGAAAAGAGAATGGACAATACCTGAGCTTTGATTGGATCCTTGATGGAAAAATACTGTTAGAGGTGGGAGGAGGAAGTGTGGACATGTGAATAAGGACTGTATGTTAAATGATGATGAATTAATGTTAATTTTCTTAAGTGTGATAATGGCACTGTGGTTATGTAGGAGAACGTTCTGTCTTCTTGCTGTCGCTGGGTTTGCCTGTTCTGCACATTTCCCATAATGAGGTTATACCGTGTGCGATCCTTTGTTACTGGCTTTCAGTGCTTTTAAGATTCATCCATGTTAATAGCATTTATCAGCTCTTCATTCCTTTTTATTGGTGAATAATAATAATTTGTGGACAGACCACATTTATCCACTCATCAGTTGATAGACATTTGTATATTTTCTGTTTTTTAGTTACTATGAATAAGGCTGCTATGAGCACTTGTGTACAGATGTTCTCATTTCTCTTGGAAATACCTAAGAGTGGAATTACTGAGTTATGTGTTCACTCTATTTTCAACTTTTGAAGAACTGCTAAATTGTTTTCCAAAGCAGCTGTACCATTTTACATCCCACACCAGTGGATGAAGTTTCCAATCTCTCCACATCTTTGCCAATACTTGTTACTATCTGTCTTTTTAATTATAACTATCCTAGTGGTGAAGTGTCTCAGATGTGGTTTTGATGTGCATTTACCTGATGGGTAGTGATGTTGAGTATATCTTTTCATGTGCTTATGTGGAAAAGTGTCTTTTCAGATCCTTTTTAATTTGTTAATTGGATTATCGGTCTCTTGATTATCAACTTGTAGGCTCTATTACTATTTTTTAATATGTCACTGAATATTTCCTATAAGTAAGGGAGTTCTCTCGTATAACCACAGTATAACTATTAGAACCCGGAAATTGGAACACTGATCCAGTAAAACCTGTAATCCACAAACCCATTTAGATTTTATCATGTTCCATTTAAATTTCACACCTAGTCCCAATAATGTCTTCTAAAGACCTGGAATCTAGTCCTGGATTAGGTGGTGCATTTAGTTGTCATGTCTGGTTTCCTTCTATCCAGATTGTTCCTTGGGCTTTCTTTGTCTCCCGTGATCTTGATGTTTTTGAAGATACAGCTAATAACTTTACAGAGTATGCAATAAACTGAGTTTGTCTCATGTTTTCTAGTGATTAAATTCAAGTTTTGTGTTTTGGGGCAAGGATACCACAGAAGAAGACACTAATGCTCTTAGTGCATCATAGCAAGAAGATATATTGTATTCCACACCAACTCCTTTTGGGTTCCTGTACCGGATTCCAATATGTGTGTGGTGATGGGGGTAGAAGGGTGTCTTCCCATGCATAACACCAAAAAATTCTTGAATACCAGCAGGGTGTCTGAGAACTCAATTCTGATGCTGTCCGCCTGGAGACAGCACCAGATTCCCCAGGTTAAAGGCTCTGTCCTACAAGACTGCTCTCCACCCACCATCAACCAGCTACAGACTGGAAGGAGGTTCCAACGACCTCCCCCTTAGGTTAGTTTGAGTGGCTCACAGAACTCAGGAAAACGCTTAGGTGTACCATTTTAATAAAGGATATACCGTAAACGATACAAGTTAACAGACAGATAAGAGATACACAGGGTGAGATCCCACATAAAGGAGCTTCTGTCCTCCTGGAGCTCGGGACCTGGCTCTGTGGCATGGGGAAGCATTACGACTCCCCCAGCGTGGAAGCTCTCTCGGGTAGGGAGTAGGATGCAGGAGAGAGAAGCGTTTCTACTGGGTTTTGTGAGGGCTTCATTGCAGTCATGATTGACTAAATCATTGGACATTGGCTGATTGAACCGCCAGCCTCCGGCCCTTGGGTGGGATCCAAAAGTGTCATTAGCATGACAAGACACCCTTTCACCTTTAAGGCTCTGAAGTGTTTTCAGGAACTGGATGAAGACCAGATATACCTGAGAAATACGTTTTTGGTCCTCTGAATGACCAGATGTGTATTTCTTATGACTCATATTGTGTACATGATATCAGGTTTGTACTTTCTCTGATCATATTACCCTTTATCTTTTGATTTTAAGTTGGTTTATGCCAGGATTCTCCAGCATAGAATCATTTAAGAAGAATTTTTGTACTTATTAATGTGTAATAAGTATTTTGTGAGGAAACAATTTGTGGCTTCTAATTCTCTACCATTTATTTATTTTATATCAGGTGGACTCATGGTTTTCCATTTTATTCAGAGGGTTACAGTTCATAAGCATCATTATTTGATGCTCAGATTATTCCACATTTGGCCAGTTGGTTGGCTCCTATGTCATTCTGACAAATTTCTTTCATTCTTTGAGCACTTCATTGCTTGCTGGTATATCAGAATATTCCAAGTTCCTTTTGTATTTTCTGTACCCCATACTGGAGTCAATTGTTTCTTTCTGGAGCACTGATTCTTTTTGGTGGAGTAACATATTACAGAAACCACGATCTGGGCACTAGATGTGTGCATTGCTGTCCTGGGTATCACTGCTTCTAAGCCTTTCTGTGGGCAGAACTAGGAAGCAGAACTGTGTGTGTACATACACATCTCTGTTTCTGTTTCTACTCATTTATATACATCACAGTCCATGAATTCATACCAATGCCATCATTTTTGTTCCAGCATCACAGGGTTCATCCTGGCTGTCCTCCTTCCCTGTGCAGAGTCCTGGTTCTTCTGACCTTCAGTGTATTTATCCATTTGCTTCATCTCCCTGGAAGCTTGGCTCAGCCATGGGACTCAGGAAATGGAGAATTCAGCAAGGGGGTAATGTGTAGGGGATGGTTGCCTTGGGGGAACAGCTATGTAGGCTTCTGCCAGCCAGCCCAGATGGGCGAATGAAGACAGGGGTCCACAGGGATATCTTCAAGAAGTGAACAGCTAATGGATGACCCCATGTGTTGAGATTTGTGCTTCTAGAGGAAATTTGGCGGGTGAATTAGTGGTAAGTACACAGGAAACCAAGCAAGCAAAAAAGGACAATTATTAATTCCGGATTAAAAAAACATTATACAAAAACAGGCCTGTATTAATAGTATGCAGCATGATTCAGCTATGAATAGTATTTGTAGATCCATGAACAGCTAAAAAAGGTGATTCAATCCAAGCAGGTTAAGGGTATTGTGGGACTGGAGAAAGGGAGAGGTTGTGTAAGAAAGCCAAATCCTCTTCTGTGCAAGGTAGTGAATAGGTGGTATTGCAACTGGGTGGGGTCGTGGAGAGGGAATCAACAGCAGCGTAAGCATGTTGTGTAGAAATACCAGGAACAGCCAGTAGAGTTGTAAATGATTCCACTCTACAAAGTATGGGGAGGGAGGAGCCATGATTACTGAACCTAAAGGAACAATTAGGGAACAAGTCAAGAAAAAGATAGGTAAGGGAGGGGACTAGCTGGTGTGGCACCACGTGTGGTTATGTGTAATGCTTTTTGGCCCCTAGTACCTCATGAACCGCCTGTCTTTGGGGGGAATTTCCCACCTTACTAGCTTCTTAAAGTGGGAGCTATTACTGTGCTTTCCCATCCTTCTTTGCAGTCAACCACAGACATGTGGTCTTTGCTCCATGAGGCAGGGTGAGACTGAGGTTGGGAAGCCAGTGTTGTGAAGTAGGCTGGCATGGCTGAAGGGTGTCCAGATCTCAGGCCGGTGAGGCTCCAGGGGTGGTGTCCCCTGCCCAGTGTCCTTCTTGTGTGCAGCTGTGCAGCAGTATGATCTCCAACTAAGCAGTTCTGTGGGATAATGGCAGTGTTGTCCTGGTTGTGTGGCTGTTAAGTCTGTTTCTGTGACCCTCCTAAAGATTGTGAGAACACTTAGTTGCTTGCACTAGCTAAAATGGGTTCTGTGTTCAGTAAAAAATTGGACTGATGAAGAAATTGGCACTAGGAGTAGTGATCTCCAAGAAAATGGGTTGGTAATCTATATTGGCTATATATGATGGCAGTGAAGAGAGGAGAGCTTGAAGAATCATAGTGGTCAACAGTATCTAATGCCTAAGACTAGTCTATTGTGCAGTTAGTGTGTTTAATAAAGTTTAGGTAGTAGGTGGAAAAAGCACACAGCTTAGAAACCTCATTGCCCCCACTCAGTAAAAAAAAAAAACAAAGCAGGATTTACTTGGACAGTGGGAAGGGAGGTTAAGGTCGAGTGGACAGGATTATGCCATTTCATTTGTTTGGAGATCAAGTCCTATCTTCTCATTTTATTAAGGGGGAGACTGAACCCGGGTACTTTTTTGAAATTTCTGTATTTTTTTGCAAGAGATTGGCTATTCTGCATTTGTATATAAGGGAATAAACCCTGGGTCACTGGGCTGTTAGTTCTCTTTTGTATTGGGTGTTTTCAAAGCTGAGTTAGGGACGGGCTTCCCTGAGACCCCTTAATAACATGGGACTCATTTCAGAGTTCTTAATATTGGTCATTAAATGTGGGATGGTTTGTCCTTGTACTGAATAATTTAACCATTTTCTCACTAATAGTTGGCTGTATTAGGCAGTGAGACTTGGACTCATAATCGAATCCATGTATTTATTTTTTGAGAAATCCATGTTCTCATTTTTAAAGGTAACTCCTAAGTTACTAACAGCAGATGGAATTATCATGGTTGGACAGTAAAATTAACTGTGATTGGTTAGGATAATTTGACAGTGAATTTTGAGTATTGCCATTAATGAGGCATATAGAATTGAAGAATAGTTTAAGACTGAAGTAAAAATGCTTGCTATGAGTAAGTGTACTTGCAAAATAAATGGGTTCCCTAATTATTGAGATAGGTGCATGTATCTGATTTCTTGTGGCTGAAGGTTGCCTCAGTTGATTATCAGTAGGCCTTTGAAATAAAGGGAAACTTATACTGGAGGATCTTTATGCTGAGTTGGCTGGAATAAGCAGGAATTGCTAGGTCTGCTTAAGTGAGAGCATTGTGACCAAGTCTCTTAAAAACATCCTTGTGATTGAGTCTAGTTCTGGTATCCGATCAATTATTCAAAACTCTTAATATGTACCAGAACCTTTGCTACTTGTTTTAAAATGTTATTAATCTCTGCAAAGAAGATGTTCACTTCAGCTTTACAGAAGAGAAAACTGAGACCTAGAGAGATCAGGAACTCTCCTTCAGTGCATGCAGAGTTGGAGTCATGCTGTCATCCTAGACTGTCTACCAAACCAAATAAATGTTGGCTGCGTTAAAGAGTAACTGCAAGTGAATACCTCCAGTCTTCCATGCCCATTTCCCGGATGGGAGAAGGAGTGCCAAAAAGTGAATCACAGGCACTCTCTTCCCTTCTCTGTCTTCTTTTTGTCGGTGATTGGATTTTTCAGGCATTTGCCTGACTCTTAATGTCCTCAAACTCAATGTTTCATATGATTGTATCATTTCTGTTTCTTCTTCATATTAAGCTTGCCTATCTGCTTATTTCTCTGAACAGTTACCTTCAAGTATTGTACCATGCACCACTTCTGTATTTAAGTATTTTATTGTGTCCTTTCATTGACATCCTATTTTTAGGTGAAAATTCTCCAAATTGCATTTCTTTCTAGCATACTCTGTTTTTATCACCTAGAACCAGCCTCCCAGATGAGATTTTTTGATAGACACATAACAACCATTTACTTTTAACATTTTCTGTCTTCCAGTTGGCAAAAATATTACTATTGATAAATAATGAATGTACTTAGAATGTAAAACTATACACATAAAATGGAAAGCTGTGTGTTTGCAAGATTTCAGGGAATTGTGGGGAAAAAAGCTATCTGAAAATAGCTGTTGAATTTTATAGTGTTATTCTTTAATAATTCTTAAAAGTCTTATGTTACATGTTTATAACCATCATGTAAAAAATAGGGATTCCACTTTGGGTTGGGCACTGGGGTAAGGCTGAAGAGTTAAGTAAAGACAAGCTTTAGTTCTAATTTCAGCTAGTCATGTAGTCATTGAGTAATGCCTTATAATGGCTATGGGATTCTAAGACACCCCCTTTCTGTGATGTGGGGGGGCCTAGAGAGAAGGGTGTCTGTTGGAACCACAGTGCTCCCTGACAGAGGGAGGCAGTCAAGACTCATCTGTGTGGTTTGGAATTGGTGGCCTTGGCCACACCTCTTGCCCAGTGGTTAATTTTTTTAAATAAAAACTTTTTGATTCTTTGTATAGGTAATACAGGTATATGGTATAAAATTAAAAGATGCAAAAGGGTATGTACAATGAAAAGGAGGTTTTCCTGTACTCCTAGCTTCTATTTTCCCTTCCCTGGAGGTGGCCATTTTTACTAGTTTCTTCTGTGTGTGTGGACACTGGCTTCCAAAAGAGTATCTGGTGTGTTGTACTGTAGTAGGCAGGAAGCTACATGACTCACATTCAGACAAGTTTTTTTTTTCCTGAAGCTCGCTGGCTTTCTTTCCTCAGTATCTTTTCTGTGCAAGGTTTGTAATTTGCTTTCTTGGCTTGTCATGAAAAAAATGTCCTGTGTTTTTACGGCCTTTCAGTTTTTAAGAACTAGCTTTGGTATCTCTTTCAGAAAGTTGTGATTATAAGCTACTGGTTGTGAAAATACCTGGTACATAATAGTTGATCAATAAATACCTCCTTTGATCTTGTCCCTTCTTTCCCTTCCCACTAGTAGTATATATAAAACAAAAAACAACATGAAAAAATATTTTGTGAACCAGGTAATGCAGTAGATTCCAAAGTTAAGATTAAGCTTGTGGGAATTATAGTGTTTCTTGGTGAACCCATTCATTTGAGTAGAAGTAGTTCTTTTCATTCTTTGGATTCATTTTCCTTAGATTAAAAACATTTTTTTTCCTTAAGCCTACTTCTGGTGTTTTTCCCCTATATAATTTCGTTAGTTTCACTGTGTAAACCCACACATACAGAGTAAAAACCTGTGAGAGATTTTTGAAGATATCTTTGCAGAATGTTCCTCATCACGATGGTGGATGTTGTTGTGTGCCTAGGGTCTGGATTTAGGATTTCTCACCTATTCTAATGGTGAGTCCACTTAGGTGACTTCATGTCCTGTGTTTAAGGCATATAGAGGCATGTTGGCTTTTTGTTGGGTATATTAAAACCCAAGTATTTTAATCCTCTTCTACGACTGATTTTTTTTCTACTTGGAGCTAATTTATATTAACCTTTCCAGTGAAGTTGTCTTCACTTGAGAATAAGATTGATACAACATAGAAGTGTTGTGAGGATTAGTTAGTGGCTTCTGAAAATGAAAAGAATGTCATAATTGGTATATAATTAGAATGTGTGTCATCACCTTGGAAAACTTTTTGGAGTATAAAACAAAACTTTCAACAAAGGTAAACTCAAGGTGGATCAAAGACCTGAATGTAAGTCATGAAACCATAAAACTCTTAGAAAAAAACATAGGCAAAAATCTCTTGCACATAAACATGAGCGACTTCTTCATGAACATATCTCCCCGGGCAAGGGAAACAAAAGCAAAAATGAACAAGTGGGACTATATCAAGCTGAAAAGCTTCTGTACAGTAAAGGACACCATCAGTAGAATAAAAAGATATCCTACAGCATGGGAGAATATATTCATAAATGACGTATCCGATAAAGGGTTGACATCCAAAATATATAAAGAACTCATGCACCTCAACAAACAAAAAGCAAATAATCCAATTAAGAAATGGGCAGAGGACATGAAAAGACACTTCTTCAAAGAAGAAATTCAGATGACCAACAGGCACATGAAAAGATGCTCCACATCGCTAATCATCAGAGAAATGCAGATTAAAACCACAATGAGGTATCACCTCACACCAGTGAGGATGGCCAACATCCAAAATGCAAACAACAAATGTTGGCGAGGATGTGGAGAAAAGGGAACCCTCCTACACTGCTGGTGGGAATGCAAATTAGTTCAACCATTGTGGAAAGCAGTATGGAGGTTCCTCAAAAAACTCAAAATAGAAATACTATTTGACCCAGGAATGCCACTCCTAGGAATTTACCCTAAGAATGCAGCAGCCCAATTTGAAAAAGACAGATGAACCCCTATGTTTATCGCAGCCCTATTTACAATAGCCAAGAAATGGAAGCAAGCTAAGTGTCCATCAGTAGATGAATGGATAAAGAAGAGGTGGTACATATACACAATGGAATATTATTCAGCCATAAGAAGAAAACAAATCCTACCATTTGCAACAACATGGATGGAGCTAGAGGGTATTATGCTCAGTGAAATAAGCCAAGCCGAAAAAGACAAGTATCAAATGATTTCACTCATATGTGGAGTATAAGAACAAAGAAAAAAACTGAAGGAACAAAACAGCAGCAGACTCACAGAACCCAAGAACGGACTAATAGTTACCAAAGGGAAAGGGACTGGGGAAAATGGGTGGGAAGGGAGGGATAAGAGGGAAAAAGGGGCATTACGATTAGCAGATGTAATGTTGGGGGGGCACGGGGAGGGCTGTACAACTCAGAGAAGACAAGTAGTGATTCTATAGCATCTCACTACGCTGATGGATAGTGACTGTAATGGGGTTGGTGGGGGGGACATGATGAAGGGGTAGTTTAATAACCATAATATTGCACATGTAATTGTAGATTAATGATACCAAAATAAATTATTTAAAAAAACTTTCAGTCTTACCCAGTCCATCCTTCTTGACATTAGAAATTTTATTTATTTAGTGGGATTTTAAACATTACATGTTTGCCCATAGATCTGATTATAAAATTTAAACTAAACAGTTTCCCATTGCCTTGCTTCTTTGAAACAAGTGCAAGATTTTTCGTGTTAACTTTGATTACTTGGCCGAGGTAATATTTACCAGGTTACTATATGAGTTACGCCCACTCTCTTTTATGCTCTAGTCACTAAATGGAGGCAGAAAGTTCACTAAGGATGTTATTGCAACCTGAACAAGCCCCTTAGGAGCTAGATCAGTGTTTGGGAATGCAGGTGAAGAGAGCCATAGCCAAGAAGCATGAAGAAAATTATGTTCAGTTAATTTTGGGTATTTTCTTTTGCTGTCTTAGTCAACCTGGCCTTTATAATAAGAATAATCAGTGGTGAGCAGAGTGTGTATGCTGTGCCAAGGCATTTAGCCAGGCATGTTACACATGTTCTCACTTAATTCTTTCAGTTAACTCTTGTTAACTGCCTTTTCCAGATGAGAAAATACAGGTTTCCTTCTGAGAACTTTACCTAGTGTCTTCAACTTGGTGGGTGGCATACCTGGAATTCTAAACTACAACTGTTTGTTTCTAACTGGTGATAGTTCTGAGCCCAGCTATGAAACCAGTTCATCTTAATGGGGTCTCTGAGGATGTGAACCAAAGCTAGTGGGGTTTATGTGTCTTGGAGCATGTTAATGCTGATGAATTATTAAGGATAAAATCTAAACTAAGCTCATTTTTTATTGGTAAATTTTGCTCATTTTTATTAGTAACATAGTTCTAAGAATTTGATGTATGAGGTAAGTGATATTTGATGTGATTTGCAAGTGATTTCCTTACCAAATATGAAAATTTGAGCAGATACTTCTGCATAGGTTACTTTTTGGGCAAAAATAGGGTTCTTTTCATATTTCGTATGAAAAAATTTAACTTTTCGGTCTGTGCCAAATTAAGAAGAAAAGAGACATGTCTTTTCCGTGATTAGTATTAAGAAACTGACAGTGTTTTTTCGCCATTGTTAAAGTGTGGTATCATCAGATTAGTATGCTGATGAGGAGACTGCATGGTAAGTTTCATTTGGATAGATGTTTCCTTAATATGGTATGGCTTGTATAAACAATCTTATAAGTTGGTTCAGATTTGTTTTTAAGAGAAAGCCAGTAAAATTGTATATTGTGATATTATCAAGCTCTTCTGTGATAAAATGTGGTTTATTTTTATAGGTGTGACTATTTGGAATAGGTGTAGCTTCAAACTACATGTACAATGTAAGATCATTGCTTACAGGAATGAGAGGGTTCCCCAAAAAGGTCTGTTAAGTTGTTTGCATATCACTATATATCAAAAAGAGAGGAATTCCCCAATTACTATTTAAAACCACAATGAGTAGTCTTATTTTTAATTTGGTTATGTGCTCTCTGGAACCTCACTTGTTTGAAGTGTAGGTGTTTAACCTTTTTGCACGCCTGGTGCTCTTACACCGCTGTGGGGTTCGATTAGGTTGATGTCATTGTAATCGGAAATCGTGCCTACTCTGCATTTGTCCTACTTTTAATGGTGTTTTTTCTTAGACTATGTGGGACCAGGAATGCCCAAAATTTTTTCAAAGGGATAAAGCACTGTAAAGAGATTGTGGAGGCAGGAATTTAATAAAATCTTCACAAATTTGGGTAAGTTATGGGAAAGTCAGCAATAATTATGTAGGTTTTTAAAAATCTGACCTAGAATGCTATTTTATTATTCCACCAAAAGATTGGATATTCATTCCTTTCATGGGATTTTATACTCTCAGCTTTCTAACCTCATAAGACTAAAGAGAGAAGAAAATAGTTTCTCATTAAGAAAAATTTAGTCAACAATGTAATCACTGATTGCATGTAAGCTTTGGGGAAAGCCCTGGGGAGAGCACCATGGGCAGTAGGTGCTGTTGTTGGAGATGAGCGCTGGGGTTCTTGGAGCACACAGGAGGGGCGGCTGGGGATGAGATGGGTGGGGTAAGTAACCAGCTGTATCAGGATTTTAGTAGTGCTGACCCTTGAACAATGCAGAGATTAGGGGCACTGATCCTCTCTGCAGTTGAAAATCTGCACATAATTTTTGCCCCCCCAAAACTTATTAGCCTACTGTTGATCTTACTGATAATAGTTTATTAACATATTTTGTATGCTCTATGTATTATATACTGTATTACAGGGAAGTAAGCTACAGAAAATAAAATGTTTCTTTTCAAGTGCCATAAATCTCCAAAAGATTTTCCAATGTATTTCTTGAAAAAAAAAATCTGTGTATAAGTAGACCTGTGCAGTTGAAGCCCGTGTGTTCGGGGTCAGCTGTACTTGAGGTTATGTTTATGGAAGCATAATTTTACTTGGACATTAGTTGTTACATTGGGTGATTCTGTAATATGCTGTGCTTCATCATAATCTGCTGTTTTGTTTTATTGTTTCCCCACATCGTTAAGTGTACTCCTGCAACTTCTGATGTGTGCAGTTTCCACTGCACACTTAAAGTGGACCAAACCTTTAAGTCTCTTGTTGTTGGACATTTGAGTTGTTTCCACTTTATTGTCATTTTCAGTAACACTTAATGAACAACTTTGTAGATGAATTTTTGTATAACTCTATGATTATTTTGTTTTAGGATAAATTGATAGAGGCATTGGTAAACATTGCCAAACTGCCCTTCAGAAAGCCTGAACTAATGGGCAGCACACTTCTGTCAACATTTTTGGTGGCTCATTTTTCTGTAACCTTTTCTAACATCCCCCTCTGCCAAACTTTTGAAAAAGAGTCCATGTTCTTTTTCTTAATTCAGCTTTTTATAAGGAAACTTATAGGTATAATGTTAAAGTCCTCAGCAGTTCAGCAGTCTAAGTTCTCACCGGGCCATGAAGAAGTGGCGATGATGTCGGGGATCCGGTGTCATGGGACACACTGTGCCCCTGTAATTTTTCTGATGATGGTGCATCACTGTGTCCATCTGTGGCATGAGGGTTTTCCCCTCTTGGGGGCTTGGTGGTGAAACATCAGTATAGTCTTGCCTGTTGTGATTAGTGTGTTTCCGTGACATACTTGCAGAATAGCATTAAGAGGAGAAGGGGGGCCCTGAGCATTAAATGTTCCTCAGTGAAGTTAATTGTTCTCTGGAGTGTTTTGTCCCTCTTTGTTTTGGTTTAAGGCTGATAAATGGTGATTCTCCATTGGTGTTAAATGATGAGTTTGTTAAATTGATAACATGCAATAAAGGGTGTTTTCTTTAGCGAAGACTGATTTTGAGTCCAAGACACCTGTAGCTCTGGAGGAGTGAGAGGATATAAGGTGTTTTTAATTAGAAGGAAACTGATTAGTTTCTATTGTAGACAGAGGTTACTTCAATAGCATTTGATTAGACTCCAACTTCATTCTTGGGGAATCTGGAAAGGGACATAGTTCAGGGATTGGCTGGGCTCAGGTTACTGGACAATGGGGCAGCTAGTTCGGAGGGAAATTATTCACCCAGTTTTGTCAACTTGGAATATTGTGAATCATAGTATGTTTGAAATAGCCTGCCCATAGTTAGGGACAGGGTTTCTGGCATTAGAGGTGGGGAGCTGTTATGAAGAGAGGTTCAAAAAGTGTGATGGGCTGCTGTGAGAGGAAGGGAGGGGCACGTGTACCACTCCCTCCTGCACCTCTCTCTAATTGTCCACCCAACTGTTACCTTATGCAGGTTAGCGTCTTCAGCTTTTATGATGGGCCAGACAGTGAGGAGAGAGGGCTCTCAAGGACCTCAGTCTTACAGAGGAGACAGAAGAGAATGCATACTATTATTATTTGTTAAGCATGTACCAGGTACCCAGTATGTGCCCTTCTAGTCCTCATAGAAACCCAAGTGCAAGGTCCTCTCCATTTTTCAGCAGGGGTCAGTAAAGTTAAGTTCATCATCCCTCAGCAACAAGGTGGTTAAGATGGGATTCAGACCCAGCATGGATGTAGATGGAGATGTGAGCTCAGGTCCTGGCCGTTACACTCCAGCACAAGTCACGTAACCCCTCTTGTCAAACGTGGAGTGGAACAGTTCTCTCCTAGGGTTGTTTTGCATATTTGCATACAGAGACGTGTAAAGTCCTTTAGCCCAGTTACTGGCACATGGTACTAGTTAATAATTAGATCTTATGGATCCCAAAGCCACTAACCTTTTCTCTCCTAAAATAGCATGTGTCTATATAAACCATTAGAGATAAGAGTCTGAGTATGTTCCCAGGGTGTGGGAATATCAGGAGAGGGTGGACTGCTCACCTGACCTGGAGAGTTAGAGCAGGCTTCCCAAGGATGGTGAGCCTTGGGCCATCTTGAGAATTAGTTGGAGTTATCTAGGGGGAAAAGATAGGGAGGGACATTGCAGTGTGAAGGAAACGGTAAGAGGAAAGATGTGGGAAATGAAAAAGGCACAGTAATGGAATTTCCATGTGGGGGATGGATGAGTCAGGATAGTGGAAGTAAGGTTAGAGGATAGGCTGGCCCAAATCTGGAGGCTTTGGAATGCCATGGGTTTTATCCTAAAGACCATGGGGAAGCTGTGAGAGGATTCTTTTTCAAAGTGAGCTATTTTAAAATAGTTTAGATTTTATAGAAATAGTACAGAGAGCTCCCTTTTACCCCCACACTGCTTCCCCTAGTATTGTCTTACATTATGGTACATTTGTTGTAATTAATGAACCAATATTAATTCATTATTACTACCTGAAGTCCATAATTTATTCAGATTTCCTTAGTTTGTACTCAGTGCTCTTTCTTTGGCCCAGGATGCATCCAACACCCTATGTCACATTTGGTTGCCATGCCTTGGTAGGTTCTCTTGGCTGTGACAGTTTCTTAAGACTTTCTTTTGTTTGATGACTTTGGTAGTTTTGAGGAGTTACTAGCCAGGAATTTTGTAAAATGTTCCTCAACTGGTATTTGTCTGATGTTTTTGTAATGATTAAGAGTAAGGGCTTTGGGAGGAAGACCGCGGAGGCAGAGGGCCATTCCATCAGTCACATCATATCAGGGGTGTGCACTGTTAACATGACTTTCATCACCTGGCTGAGCTGGTATTTCCCAGGTTTCTCCACCATAAAGTTAATCACTCCACCCCTCCTCTCACCCCTCCAAGCCGTCATCTTTTGCAGGAAGTCACCGTGCAGCCCACACTTTAGGCATGGAGAGTTATGATCTTTCGCTCTGGAAGGATTTTAAACATTGAAAGGGACTTGGGCTGAAATGTGATTTAGAAAGATTACTCTGGCCAGAGTGGAGAGACTGCATTTGAGAATAGGCCCCCGTGTTGAGTCTTGGTTAGCATGGAATCTTTATGACAAGGTTAGGGAAAGATGGAGGCCTAAACCCTAAGGCAGTAGAGTTGGAGAGGAAGTGGTAGATTTGAGGAAAAGAGGTCTGACTGCAGGTTCAGTGGGTGGGGTTGGGGAACTGGTAGGAGTTGGAGGAGAGTCCAAGGTGACTTGCAGGGACCTAGCTGGAGGTGGGGTTGTAATCCAGGGTGCTGTCGGCATGACTTATCACTGTTGACGGTGACCTTCATCACCTGGCTGAAGTAGGGCTTGTCAGATTTCTCCATCTAGTGTCTGTTGGGTTTCTCATCAGATTTAGCACTTGAGTAAGCTTGAGTTTTTAAGAGTATTATAACATTCCTATATTTAATAGATTTTAACTCCAGAGACCTGGTGATTGAAAATCATGCACTTCTTATTCCACCTTAAACTTTTAACATTTAAAAAGGAAGAGGCTAGAGGAGAGAGAGCCAGACAGAGAAATATATAATTTCATTGTAAGAAGATAAAATGGAAGCTCACCATCCTCGGGAAGCCCACTCTAACTCTCCTGGACAGGTTAGTGGTCCACCCCCTCCTGATATTCCCACACCCTGGGAACATACTCAGACTCTTATCTCTAATGGTTTGTGTAGACACATGCTATTTTAGGAGGGAAAGGGTTGGTGGCTTTGGGAACCGTAAGATCTTGGTTTTGTAGAGGACAAACTACTGTAATTTGAGAATTCTGAAGCCTTTTAACTTAAATGTTAAAATACTTAGGTTAATATTGTGAGGAGGAAAAGTGTACTTTAGCTTTTGGCCTGTCTTTATACTTGTGATTATTTATGGCATCTTTAAAATCCAGGTAGTGTACATAGTAGTTAACATAATGGTTCCTGGAATCTGCCTATAGGTGGTGTGACCTTGGGCAAGTTACTTTATCTCTCAATGCCTTAATTTTCTCCTCTGTGAAGTGGGAATGGTGATAGACCCTGTCTCATAGGCTGGCTAGGAAGGTTAAATGAACCACTGCTTGTAAAAGTGCACAGTGCCTGATACATACTAAGCATATATGTTAGATATAATAGTAATGTATTACACTGTTGCTCTTCATATTGAATAAAATCTGAAGCCAAAAATTTGGAGGCACAAAATTATTTTTAGTACCTAACCTAAATTTTTTTGTTTGTACAAATGTATTTTTATTTATTAAATTATCGTCCATATACAATCTTATGGTGCTTTCAAATGTACATCACAGTCGTTCAACAGTCCCCTTGATCAACTTATACTGTGATTGCGAATTGTGCCCTTTTATCCCCTCGGTAACCTCTAGTCACTTCTCAGTGTCTGAGTCTACTGCTATTTTGTTCCTTCTGTTTTGCTTTGTTTTTATATTCCGCAAATAAGTGAAATCATATGATATTTGTCTTTCTCCACCTGCCTAACCTAAATTTAACATAAGGTTAGATTGCTTAGCTTCTCAGGATGTGGTGGTAGTATGGGTGGCTAATGGTACATTTAGGAGTAAGAACTTAAAAATTTTATTTGGTAAGTTTATTTACTTTATTACTTTCTTGATTCCTACTGATGAGTAATCTATTCTACTCTGAGTTTGGCATTCTATGTGTTTTTGGTTTTTAATGTGGGTGTTAGAGTGTGACAGTGACAGCCATTGGGAGATAGAATTTAACTTTTAAAACAAACAAAACAGCCATCTTACATAGGAAGCTACTTTGCAACAAAAGATGGTTTTATACTATGGAGATATGGTAATATTAGTGTGGATATAGTGGCCCCAGAACACTCTCTCTCTCTCTCTCTCTCTCTATATATATATATAGAGAGAGAGAGAGAGAGAGAGAGAGAGAGATACAGTTATAAATTTTTAACTTCAGGTTTTTTGGGGTAGGAACTTGAGTAAGAAGATAGCATTTAATTCATAGCTTATTATGTTATTACTGCTGTATTTCTGCATTAAGCTACTGGGAATATGAAAACGTTACAAGAAGAGTTAGGATTGTGGAAGACGACGAGTTGCTAAAACCTGTAATTGTGAGCCTATCTTAAAATGGCAAGACTATCCTATATGATTATTGATCCTCTATGATTATGGCAAGAAAGGCGTATCCAGAGGAAAGCAACAGACCGTTTCAGTCTGATTTTCTCCTGCCTTGGCCTCTGCCTCTGTGTTAATCCATTTGGCCATCGTCTTCCTTGTCTGCCCCCTTTCCTTTATGGCTCAAGTCATCCAGGGCATAGTGGACCTGAGTGGTAGACCACTCCTCCCCCGCCACTTCACAGACTTATAAGAGTGGTTTAAGATATGGGGAGAGGGTAGTATGAGAGTAGGGGACCTAAACAGGCAGAGATGATGGCCTTGGGGTAGCTAATTGTTACCAGTCTCCTTCCCAGTCACATTTTTTTTATTAAGTATCATTGATATACACTCTTATGAAGGTTTCACAAGACAATGTGGTTACTACATTCACCCTTATTATCGAGTCCCCCACATACCCTAGTGCAGTCACTGTCCATCAGTGTTGTAAGATGCCACAGAGTCCCTATTTGTCTTCTCTGAGCTATACTGTCTTCCCCATGACCCCACACACACGATGTGCACCAGTCATGATAACATACAATCCCCTTCTCCTTCTCTCCCCACCCGCCCTCCCCCACCCCTCCCCTTTGGTAACCGCTAGTCCCTTCTTGGAGTCTGTGAGTCTGCTGCTGTTTTGTTCCTTCAGTTTTGCTTCATTGTTATACTCCACAAATGAGGGTCCAGTCACATTTTTGTTTATCAGTGCCACATAAGGCTCTTCCACATAGACACCCACCTTGAGCCTGTACAGAATGGTCTAATTTACCTTGCTTACAAGATGCAGTGTGTCTTTATGCAAGTTATTTCACTTTTCTGTGCCTGTCTCTTTACACGTAACCTGGGGATTGGTGGCGCTTGTCTCTGTTTATGTGCATGTAAGGATCAAGTGGGGTAGGATGTGAAGTGTTTGAGCAGTGCCTTTCCAGTGACTGTTCCTAGTGCTGCTGCAGCAAGAGAAGAGGGTGCTGCATAATGCACATATAATCTCATTCAAAATCAACCTCTTTGCTAAATTCTCAAGTTTTGGCATAATGTTGTTTGTACTATTTTATCTTCAGTTTCTAGTGGATCCGGAATTATACCCACTTTTTTGATTCCTAAAATTATTTTTACCTTCTTTTATTTTTCTTTATCAAATTCAATAGAGATAAATCTATTTTAGTAGCTTTTTCTATAAACCAACTTTGGCTTTGTTAACCCCCCTCTATTTCTTTGTTTTCTGTTTCATTAATTTCTGTTCTTCAATGCTATCTTTATGTTTTTGTTGGATTTATTCTGTTGTTCTTTCCATGTTCTTAAGTTGGATGCTTAGTGAAGTAATTTTTAGCCTCTCTGTTGTAAGCATTTTTATCAGTAAATTTTTTGGTAAGTTACCTCTTCCATTGTTTCCATAAGTTTGTAGTATTCTCTTGTTCAGTTTTAAGTAATTTTAATTTTTAGGTCAAGATTTCTTCCTTGAGCCAGAATTATTTAAGAGTATTTTATCAAATTTTGAATGTATGAAGATTTTTTATTTATCTTTTAATTATTGGCTTTTAATTGGATTTTGGTTAGAAAGTATAATCTATATGCTACCTATTCTTTGAAATAGGTGTAGAGTTGCTTTATGGCCTTATTTGAGAAGAATGTTTACACTAATTATTAGAGGCAACTTCAAAGTATGCCTCATAAATGAAACTTGCTGACTGTGTTTAGATCTTGTATATCTTTTAATTTTTGTTTGGACTGTTAACAAAGAGAGGTGTATTAATCTCCCAGTATGTTGATATATTTGTCAGCTTCCACCAATTTTCTGCCATGTTATTTTGAGACTTCTTTTTTTAGGTACCTGTACAATTATAATTGTCATGTCATTTTATTAACAGTTCTTTTGTCCCACACATAAGTTTTTTTGTTGTGGTTTTGTTGCAGAGGCTTTCATTTTTCTGCTTTCTACTTGTTTAGGAGTTTAGATTACTAATTTTTTAATGGCAATTCTTGAAATGTTAACTGTACACAATTTAACTTCTAAAGTTAATCTTTCATCTTTAGAACAGTTTAGCTATGATCTACACCTCTGGATTTACATGTTGCTGTTGTTCAGAATTTTAGTGCTGTTCATGAACTTCTTAAATTGGACATGATTTTTATTTTTTAAAAACAGTGTTTACAAAATTTGCTTACTCACCACTTCTTTTTTGCATATCAACCTTCCTTTCAGGAATTTTTTTCCTGAGAAAATTCTTTAGTGTACCCAAAGTTTCCCAAAGTTTTCATGTGAAAACATTTTTGTTTTGCCCATGTCCCTAAGAATTTTGCAGGAAACATTCTAAGGTTTCCTCTCAGCAGTTTAAAGATATTCCAATATCTCTGTATTCTATTGGTATTGGGAATTGTATTGTCTGTCATTTATTTGTAAGTGGTAATTTTTTTGAACCGACTATTTACTAAAGGTCATTTTTTTAGGTATAATTGACATACAATAAAATGCACAGATCTTATATGTTAAGTGAGCTTTGACAGTAGTCTATACCTGTGCATCTATCTCATCAATCAGGGAAAGAGCCGATCACCTCAGATGGTTCTCTGGTATCCCTTCCTGGTTACCACCACTTACCTCCCATCCACTCTGAGTTCTGTCACCACATAATAGGTTTTACTGTTCTTGGACTTCATATTAATAGAATCAATCATGCAATACATACACATTAGTATCTGGGGTATTTTTGCTCTTTATTTTCTTTTGTTTTTAGTATTAACCCATATTGTTGCTTGTATCAGCAATTTGTTCCTTTTAATTTCTGTGTAGCATCCCTTTGCATGAATATACAGCTGACCCATGAACAACACAGGTTTGAATTGCAAAGGTCCACTTATATGTGGATTTTTTCAATAAATATTTGGGAAAATGTTTTGAAGATTTGTATGGCAGTTTGAAAAAAATTATTTTCTCTGGCTTCATTTTAAGAATACAGTATATATAACATATAGAATATATGTTAATCAATAGTTTATCATATTGAGAAGGCTTCCGGGTCAGCAGTAGGCAGTTAGTAAAGTGATTTTGCTTTCTTAATTTTACTTTACTTTATTTACATTATAGTGGATGTTCCTGTGAGCTGAGTTCATAATTTCTGAAGATGTATTTAGTTTGCTTTTTGTGGGTAGTATATGCAGGTTTTCCTATTTTTAGGAAAAGAGCAACATAAAAGATAAAATTGTCATTATGAAACATTTCCACAGGTTTTAAATTAATTTCCTTAATATTTTTCTTTAAAGGAAAACATTAATTTTTATATGTGGTATGAGGTATGGATCCAAGTTAAAAAGAATTTTTTTATATGAATATCCATTTGTTCCAGCATCATTTGCTGAAAAGATTATTTTTCTCCATTGAATTTTGCTATTGAAACTTTGTGGAAAATCAGTTGATTTTTTATATGTGTGATTCTGTTTCTGGATTCCATTCTATTTCTCTGTATGCCAACACCACACTGTCTTGATTACTGATTCTTTGTAATTAGTTTTGATTCAGATAGAATAAGTCTTTAATTTTATTCTTTTTCAAAATTGTTTTGGTTATTTTAGGTACTTTGCATTCTTGTATGAATTTTAGAATGTATGTCAATTCCTACAAAAAAAAGCATTCTGGGATTTTGATTGGGATTGTGTTATATTGTAGAGCAATTTGGGGATAATGCTATCTTAATATTACTGAGTCTTTTGATCCATATACATGGTGTATCTCTCCGTTTATTTAAATCTTATTTATTTTCTCTCAGAAATGTTTTATAGTTTTCAGTGTATACATTTTACCAGATCCCTAAGTATTTTATATTTGTTGCTGCTATTGAAAGGGGATATTTAATTTCGATTTTTGATTAATTACTGGTATGTAGATATACGATTGGGTTCTTACTATTGATTTTGTTTCCAGTAGATTCTGTAGATTTTTTTACACAGATGATCATATCATCTGTGAATAAAGACAGTTTTAATTCTACCTTTACAATGTGGATTCCTTTTACTTCTGTTTTGATTTTGATTTTTTTTTTGAAATACAACAAGACTTTATTCCACGTTGGGGTCTCTCCCTACACATATTTGTTGACTTTTTATTTTAGATTATGTGTAACATTAACATTGTTCTGGAAGTCAGAGCTACATAAAAAGGGGTACTCAAAGGTGTACTCACATCTACTTTGTCATATTCCTGTCTTCCCATCCTTTATACCCTGTTCCACCACATATATTCCTTTCATCTTACCTAATTCATAGTGTTCACACTTTGGGTCTTTCCCTCCCACCACTCCATCATTTTTCTTTAAAGTAGCCACCCAATAGATTTTACCAAAAGTGTAGAGACTCATTCTTTATTAAACCCAGGACACATTGATAAGAAAAATTAAGTAAAAGATTAGAGATCTGGCAGTTTCATACATAGCAGGACTTCTTAAACCAGGTCTTATGAATTTCCTTTAAGGGTGTTTGTACTGTGGTGTGTGTGTGTTTACATTTAGTTGAAATTTTCTGGAGTCTATAACTTTCATCATATTTTCAGAAGAATTTATTTAAAGAAAGAAAAAGGTAAGAATACCTTGGAATGAATGAGCTTGGGTCTAACCCAGTATAAATTCAGGCTGGTCAGTGAGCCTCTTGTTTCCCGAGTCCTTTGTTCCTTTTGAAGGTAACATTTTATAATATCTGTTGTAATATATGACTGTTACTTGTGTTACTGTTAATCCAGTCGTACATGGCGACTCATGAATAACCTGGCACTTGTAAACTTTTTGGCCTACTGTTTTGTATCATATGTTTTTAAAAAGATTTGAGTGTACTTCACAAGTTTCTTTTCAGGTTAAATCTTTTTAATGATTATTCTTTAATAAAGTTATTAAAAGAATTTTTGGATTGTCACGTCACTGTGAAGTTACTCTGGCAGAGCAGAATAAGGGTGTTCGAAACACCGATGAAGAATTCATATTTTAAAAGAGTCTTTGGGCAACGTGCCACGTGTGACTTCCCCTTTGGGTTTCCCATATCTGAAAGCAGAGCTTCGCAGTATACAGTGCTTAGGGCACTTAATCATGCTGCCTGAGTTCAGTCCTGACTCTGCTTCCTGAATGACCTCTTTAGTTTCCTCACTTAGCAAATGAGTGTAATAATTATACTTACTTCAAATGTACCTGTTTGTTAAATAAGTAAAAGTAAAGTAGAAAAAGCAGGAATGTTTTGCCTGGTGTCAGAGAGCCGCCTCCACCCCCACCTCACCCTGCAATGGTGAGTGCAGTTCCTATCGGGGCAGATCTCAGTAAAGGGTGGGTGACGTCATCATGTTCTGAGGTTGAAAAGACCAGAGTGGTGGTGGTAATCATTGCTTGTTATGTCTGTTAAATTATAATAAGAATTTTCTTTTTTATTTCTACCAAGCCAAACTAGCAAGACGCAGTCAAGAGCGAGACAGTCTTGGCATGCTGGTCTGGTCACCTAATCAGAATCTTTCAGAAGCAAAATGTAAGTTTCAGAGGACCATTATTTTCTACCTTTCTTATTTAATGCAAAGTGTTAAAGTCCCCTTTGTAGCTGAAAGTCCCTGCATATATTGCATTTCTCTTATACTTTTTAAATAAAAAATTTAAAGAGTTTGAAATGATGTACTCCTTTACTGTGGCCTGTCATGATTCAAAAATTCCTAACCTATGGTTTCATAATCTTTTTTCAAAATGCTGTACAATTTAATACTGAAGTAACTAGGAAGAAAGGCTCAGAGTGGAAAGAAAATTGTAATGCACTGTATAACTCCCTCAGCTGGAAATTTACAGATTTATAAAGATAGGGTTGAATAAACTTCTAATTTGCAGGATTATGAAGGACAAATGTATATTGGGAATAGGCATCATAATGTAAGACTTGAGCTGGTAAAACTTTTGAGTTTTATGTATTTAAAATTTAATTAGGGTGAATATTCTGAGCTACCTGGGATTTTCTTTTTGGGGGATAGGAATCCTATAGCTGTTGATAATACTGTATTTTCAGAGTTTGCTTTTCCAGCTTTTTTGTCCCCTCTGCTCAAAGATATCATGCAAGAGTAATTTTATTTCTGATATATTACCATAAGTATTTGCCATTTTCAAAGTTTTTATTTTCTTCATAACTTAGAGAAGAGAAACTGAATTCCCTTTTTGAAAAATTTTCAGGGTTGGAGGGGGACAGTCCACGAATGAAATTTATGGGGATTTGTGAACTTGGAAATCACATGCAAAGTATTTTGGCATTTCTGCATTTCTTTTTTCTGGAGGAAAAAGGTCATTGGATTTTCAAAGGGATCTTGGACAAAATAGGTTAAGAATCAGTGCCCTTTAACCTGGTAAGGCTTAGAAAGCCATCAGTGGTAAATGTACACGAAGGAATTGTTAAATTGTGAGTAAAGGTCGAACTCTCAGGATTTGATCAGGATTTCCCAAATTGTGTTTTTCAGTATTAAAATAAGTGTTAACAGGTTTCCACTACCAAACAAGTGTGAGAGATGATGGATACTACATGTTCTTCTGTTGTATAGTCAGCACCCATGTTAGCATATGGAAGGTGCAAACAGCTAATATGGTACAGAAACATGTTTAAACATTTTGACCAAGAAGGATCCTTTGTTTTGGCACAGTTTCCTCCATGGAACACAGGAAATTCAGCTACTCTTAGTAATGCTAAACCTAGCAGTAATAAAATAATCTCAGGCTTTTGATTTTAAGAGTATCTTAATTTTCCTCCATCAGGCTGCTGCTTGATGAGTTTATAATGAAGAACAGAATAGCAGAAGGAAGTGTACTGGCGTTTGTGATACCTTTACTGTGTTGGGGAAGACCTGTTAAGAATTTCCTGTTTGAAGCCTTGCTCCACTGTTCAAAAAAAAAAAGAATTTCCTGTTTGTTTGGGTTTTTTTCCCTTTGAGCACTCTCAGTAACTTACAAAAGCAATCTATTCCATTTTTTAAAATGTCATAACAGAGAGCTGAAAAGCTGCCTCCCCATAATTCTTTGTTTTCCTGAGCTCTGCTAGGTAAGTCTGCTTCTGTATGAGTCTCTTAGGTGTTCAGTCATCCTGCCTCCTTTACTGGCTCTGTCCGAGTTCAGCCTGCCTAGTTGTTTCAAGTGCTTTTCCTATGGTCTGATTTTGGGGGTCCCTTTGGTTGCAGGCCCACTGCATTATGCTGCTCAGAACTGAGGGCTAAGAACAGTGGGTGTTTGTTGGGCCGCTCTGCCAAGCCCTGCACCAAGCTGCTTTCTGTGCTGCCACACCACTCTCTCTTCACAGTGACCCAGAGGAAGCTTTGCCTGTTTCACAGATGGCATTCCACAGCTCCGAGAGGTGTGGGACTAGCCCAGATAGTGAGTGCTGGAGTCAGCAGTGGTGTCCAGGTCTGCTGACTCTTCACTCTAGGTGATGCTCCGGCTGCTCTCTTAGGTTGAGTTCGTTGTCCTCTTTTCCTCCAGCTGCCACCCTCTGTTATTGCAGTTCAAGGTTGTGTTTGCACCTTTTGCAATTGTGTTACCCTGTTAGCATCTTTGAAGTCAAAATTTAATTTTTAGTATTATTTTTCCTAGACCTAGAAGTAAAGAGCAGAATATGAAAAGTTAATGGATTTTTAAATAATGATACTGCCTAAAATAAATTGCTGTTTCAAAAGAAGCCCTGCCATGAGAAGACAAGGGGTAGCTATGGCATCTTGCTACGCTGATGGACAGTGACTGTGGTGGGGGTGGGGGTGGGGGGCTTGATGATATGGGTGAATGTAGTGACCACAATGTTGTTTATGTGAAATCTTCATAAAATTGAATATCAGTGAGACTTAATTAAAAAAAAAAGAAGTCCTGCCACTAGTGGTTAAAACTTTATACTTTTAAAACCAATCTAAAAGGAACATTTATATCTTGTTGAAAGTTCAGAAGACTCGGAAAAGTATAAAGAGGAAACAATTCACTCATTATTCCATTACCCAGAGAACTGTGTTACACATTATGGGATTTTTTTTCCCAATCCTTTTTTTCTCTGTGCGTATTAATGTAAGTGAAATGGTGGTATTTTCATACATGCGACTGTATGTGTCCATGTATCATCTTCCTGAACCCTGACCTAAGTGTTTCCCACATTGTTAAAACCCTTTGGAAATGTGCTAAATAACCATGCAATATTCTATCATATAGATATATCGGTGTATTTAACCATTCTTCTATTGAAGATTTAGGTTGTTTCTCATTTGTTGCTATTGTAAGAGAAAGCTGTAGTAAAAAACGGAATCATAAAGCTTTGTCCTCCTTTGTTTTTGTTTTCTTGGTATTTGTTCTTATGAAGCATCCCTAGGAATGGAATTGTGGGTTTATGGGAATTTGCCTTACTGCTCAAGTGAATGGATGTGAACAGTGTGGCTCCTAATGTGAGCTGGGTTCCTCCTAGTAGGCACCTGTCTGTGCAGCTTTGGGAATCACACTCTTGACTACTAGTCTATTCGTAGTTGGGCATTAAAATGTACAGTGTTAATGCAAACAAGTATATGCTGTTTTTCTTCTGTGCACATCTGTCATTTCCTCCTTGACCTCACCACCCGCACTCTATATATAGGCAAAAAAAATCTTTTCTACTTGCTTTATTTTCAAAGAATGTGGAAGTCTTGGCTGTCACAGTGATTCTGAGTTAGCGTAGAAATAGATTTGGAACAAGTACAGATTTCTAGCATCTACCCCATGTGTAAGGATGTCTGTGAATCCCTGGCGTTTCCTGTGCTGTTTTCTTTCTGAAGTATTTCTGTAGCTCTGCCTTTTAGGATTACTGCAAGTTCACAAAATTATTTTGTGGTTATAAAAATAACGCTGTTGTAGAAGTTTCAAACAATATAGACATATATAACATAGTTTAAGCCCTCTCGTAGTCACTATTTACAATATATATGCTTTTCCTAATATTTTTATACATATTAATATGTAATTTTTATCACAAAATATGACCTGTTCAGCAATTTGCTCTTAACACTGTATCTGGGGAGAATTTTAAAAAATATATGTGGGACTTTGTTCTATCTCAGTGTATTTACAATTACCTAGTTTTTAAGTAACAAGTATGAGTGCACCATGATTTAGTCTTTTTTTTAAACAAAATTCTCTAATTGATGGATACTCAAAACCTTTCAGTTCTTTTTAAAACTTGTTTTTAAAAAGCTGTAATGAACATTCTTATTTCTTTAGGATAAATCCCTAGAAATAGAGTTCATAGGCCAAGGGGCAAATAGATTTTTTTTTAATAGGTTTAATTTTTGTTCACAACGATTTCCGTTGTGTTCCTGTTCCCCTAACCTGCACCTGCCCCCCACACGCCCTTCACCGCTGTAAACATCCCTCCCCAGAGCCTGCACTGCCACCTCCTCATCGCCCACAGTCCCTTGCTCACACCGGGGCTTGCTCTTCTGTTGTGCATCCTGTGGGTTTGGACAGATGTGTGATGGCGTGTGTCCACCATTGCAGTATCATCCTGAGCATTCTCCTTGCCCTGAGCAGCCTCTGGGCACTGCCTCTGCATCCCTCTCCACTCCTGCATTCTTGGCAACCACTCATCTTTTCACTACCACCATAGTGTTGCCTCGTCCAGAATGTCATATAGTTGAAATCCTACAGTGTGCGGCCTGTTGAGATCGGCTTTGACTTAGTAGTAATGGACATGCGAGGTCCCTCTCTGTCTTCATGGCCGGGCAGCTCGTTTCCTGGAGTGATGGTGGACCTCACTCTTGTCTGGCACCACAGTCTGCTTATCTAGGCTCCAGTGGAGGGTTTCTTGGGTGCTTCTAAGTTTTGAATAAAGCTGCTATAAACATCTGCATGCAAGTTTTTATGTGGATGTAAGTTTTCACCTCCTTTGGGTATAACAAGGAGCAGGTTGCTGGACTGTATGGTAAGAGTACATTTAGTCTGTAAGAAATTGCAAAATTGTCTTCTGAAGTGGCTGTATCATTTTGTATTCCTGCCAGCAATGGATGAGAGTTCCTGTTGCTTCACATCCTTGCCAGAATTTGGTATTGTCAGTGTTTTGGATTTTGGCCACTCTAATAGGTATATAGCTTATTTTCTTTTAAACTAAAAAGTAATACATACACACTAAATAAAATAAAAGTGAAAAATACCCTATGTCTCCCAAGTTAACCACTGTTAATGTTAGTTTTCTGGGTGTCTGTTAGTCCCTATAAAGTTATCTTAAAAAAAATTCTTAATTGAGTGTTTCATAGTGTGAGCATTTCTGGACAATGCTGAAGTGAACATCACTGAAGTAGAGTTGCTAAGTCAGGTGGTACATACATTCTAAATTTTATAGATTATCCCAGGTTTCACTGAAAGAATTGTGTGGTGTGCCTCTTTCCCAAAACCTCGCTAGCACTGGGTGTATTATTTTCTTAAAAAAAATTCTTTTTTAGTCGTGGTAAAATGTAAATGACATAAAAATCACCATCCAGCCATTTCTCAGTGTATAGTTGGGCGTGCAGTTAACGTCCAGAACTTTTTTCACTGTAAACCTGAAATTTTGTACCCATTAAACAACAACTGTACATCTTCTCCTCCACCAGCCCCACACCCACCATTCTGCTTTCTGACTCAATGAATTTGACTACTTGAGGAACCTCACGTTAGGGGGATCATACAGGATTTGGTGTGGTGGGTTTTTTGTTGTTGTTTTTGTGACTGGCTTATTTCACTTAGTATAATGTCCTAAAAGGTTCATTCATGCACTTTGTATCATGTGTCACAATTTCCTTCGTTTTTATGGCTGAATAATACTGCAGCATATGGATATATACCACATTTTGTCTGGCCATTCATCTGTCAGTGGACGTTATGCTCTTCCCCACCTTTTTTGGCTGTTGTCAATGACGCTTATGTGAGCATGGGTGTGCACATATCACTTTGAGACCCTGTTGTTAATGCTTTTGGTTGTATACCCACAAGTGGAGTTGGATTTGCTAATTGGTTTTTCATTTTTTGAGGAACTGCCATAACTGTTTTCCACAGAGGCCGTGTTAGCAGTGCACATAGCTCTGCGTGCTTGGCAACGCTTGTTAGTTTTTGACAATAGCCATCTTAATGGGTGCGAGCCGGTACTTCATTGTATGTGCATAATAACATTGTTTAAAACTTTGCTGAATTGATAGGAAAGAATTTAATTATTACCAAGGTTGAACATTTTGTATTCAGTCTTTTAATCCTTCTATAAATAGCAGTCAAACCTTACCCTTTTTTTGGTTTGATTTTTTTTAATTATATCTATTTAAATTTATTAGTCTTATTTGTGGCTTCTAGTATACTGTCAGGCTGAGTAAGTCCCCCACTCATGACACATACGTCACAGTTCCCTTTGTTCTCCTCTCCTCCCCTCATTCACATCATTGTTCTGGAATTATTCAATTCAGTGCTTTTCCCCTTCATTTATATTAAGCTCATATATGTACTTTGGTCTGTATCTGGACTCTTGATATTATTTTATTGATCTATCTGTTGATTGATTCAGTAACGTTCTTTTCATTGTTTATGGCTCATGTGTTAATTCTTTTAGGTGAATCTTAGACTCATGTTATCAGATTCCCTCTGAAAGTGTCTTGATTAGGCTTATATTGAATTTGAGTTTATTAAGTGAGAAGTAGTTTCATTCCCATTTTTATTGAGCAGCTTTCTGTGCCTGGTACTGGGGCAGGAGTGATGGATTCAGGAAGCTCATATTCTAATGTAGAAAGAGTGAACAAATGAACTTGTAAACAAATTATTTATATGTATTTCCTTTAGTCCAACTCTTGTGTTGTAGAAAAACTGAAGTCTGGAGAAGTTAGATGCTAAGATCACACAGCCAATTAGTGGCCAGGTTCTGGCTGTATATCTGGTCTCCAAACTGCACTTGCCGCACACACCACCTTCATGTGCCACTTTATTTAATAAGACTGTAATTAACTACTGGGGAACATTACTGATAATACACTAGTTGCTTTGGGCTGTGTCTAAGTAAAACTTCCTTAAGGAGAGAGACAACCTATGCAGTATGCCTAGAAAATGTGTCTTACAGAGACATACTTCATGAGAGGAAACATACATCATTCCAAGTAGCACAGATGGAAACATTAGGGTTTAAATAGTATTATATTAAATGATTCTGGAAAATGACTTGGTAAAACAACGGCATGAGATTTAGGGGACAAAGGAGTGAATAAGGTTGAATTATGTGGTGGACTCTGAAGGTCAGATAGAGAAACTGAAAATTATTCATTAATTGGAGAAGAGGATAGTTGCTGCTTCTGTTATTTTAGTTTCAAACATCTCCTATGTACTGTTAGCATTCTGATGTTCACCTGGGAGCCCAGCAGAAACTGCTGTATTTTCCTGGGTGGAAACAAGGGAAGCATTGGGAACAGTTTTACTCAAATTGGTCGTTTGAGTAAATGTTGAGGAATGAATGAGAGTTTGTGGGCATGATGCACATGCGCACTGTAGACGGGAGAAAGGAGGGCCTCTGCCTCTGCGCAGGCGTGATGATGTGGGAAGGAGTTGCCGGGGCTCTGCCGGGCTGGGACACGTGTTGTTTTGGGGAAGTGAGAATGATGAAACTGGGTAGGCGGGCCAGCTTCTTGAGAGATGAGGGTCTGAGAGGGGTTTTTAGCTAGAAGCAGTATGGTTCACATTAGAAGGATTTTTGACATCCTTGAGGTTTAGAGAAATACAAGACTAGAGGTGTTAAGTGTTGATGCAGCTCCAGGTGCGAGAAGCTGCTCTGCTTAAGAAGGCAGTGCTGTTAGAGGCTGGGCAGGTTTGGGGAGTCAAATCAGCGGCAGGAGTGTTTGAACTTGCTCACAGACGACAGACGTCATAGGAGTGTGGGGTTGGTGGGTGGTCCCAGAGGCCCTAACATGCCCTTAAGGCAGGATACTATTACATCTAGTGCATCTGCGCTGTTTTCTATCATTTGGCCCACACATTTTTATTGAGGATACCTACAAGGCACTGTTTCTGTGATAGGATGCCGTCTCCCTGTTGGTCTGCTCTGTAGTCCCCATTTTGATGTGTGCGGCTGCCCTCCACATGGATGCCCCCTGTGCTTCTGATTGTGGGCATCCTCCCCTCGCCAGTCCAGGCTGCCCTTCTTTTAGGACTCCTCATCCCACGTGGACTGCATCCTGGATGCCCACTTTGCGCGCCTCTCCTAAGGGCTTCAGGGCCGTCGTCTCCTTGTGGCTGGGGCAGCATGTTGCCCTCCGTCCCGCTGCTGACACTGGACCCACCCAAGGCTTAGACTTGGCGTAGAAACAAAGTGGACGGACATGTTAATAACAAAAATCTCCAAGGTTTTTACTAGACAGTCTTTTTTGAAATACGTGGAGAGGTAGGCTGGATCCAATTCCCAGTCTGGATCATTTAACCTGTTTTAAGGAAAATGTGACAGTTTACCAAGGCAAGTGTGTTGAATGAATACAAAACTGACCTGGGAGATTTCTTAGAAGGGGGAGAGTAGGTTAGGGAGGGGAATTATCTGAGAACGATTTTTAATTGTTTGATTTTTCTTCAGGTAGGTAGAGTTTAAAAGAGGGAAACTGGAGCATAGCCATTCCTAGGTGCGGCTGCAGCTGCCTTGGGTGTGGGGATCAGCAAGCAACCTTAGGCTGTGGGGAATCAGTAAACCAGATGGCTTCCCTCGTTTCCGCATTACTGTTTTATACGTTACATGTGGTCAGTGCTTTTGCAGTTATTTAGGTGTTTGATTGCACTTTGTTTTTATTTTATAGAAATGGTTCAATGGTAAGAATAGATAAAGATGGAAATCATTAACTATGCCAAAGACAGACAAGCTAGTTGATTTTTTAAAGCTATTAACTGTAAAGGAAAAGAAATTAACACATGTAACATGCTAGACACATAGGATTTAAGTTTGTGTTGAAAGGCAAAGTCAAATTAGAGTTTTAGCTTTCTTGAAATGAGAACCTTCCTTAGACCTGCAACATATATAAAAGTTGTTTCTACTTGAGGATATCTGACTTCAGTATACATTTTCAGGATTATGTTGTGTGTAAGAGTCCCACAGATAAGCAGTAAATGTCTAAACTTTCACATAAATACATAGTAAATGTCAAGAGTCACTTTTCAAAACATTCTAATGGCTTTGTTCACTGTAAACTCACGTCAAAGACTTCACAGTTGGCCTCAAGACCTTCCATAGTCTGACCCCTTTTCTGTTCTGGTATCTGAAATATTCTCTTCCCATGGCTGGATGTCCATGTGGCTCACCCTCTCTCTTGGCTCCTCCTCGTTGTCACTGTCACATTAGAGTCTTACCTTGACTGCAGTATAAAATGGAGACCACCACTGCCTTCCCTGGCTCGCTTCCTTCAACCCACTTCTCACCCCCTGGTGAAGTGTTGTTCACTTTGTCTCTCCACTACCCTGAACACTGATGAGCAGAGGAGCGTGGTGCATTTGTTTGCTCAGCTCTGTCAGTCCTTTCTTGGCATGGGATGGATGTGCAGGGAAGAATTGCCTGAGGAATGAGGACTGGTGGGGGTGGACACCCCTTTATGAGGGATCTGCACAGAGGCTTTTTGGCAGCTGTTCTGCAGCTTGGGTCATTGTGTCTGCCACTCACCTTACGGTGACCATTCATCTACTGTGAACGTTGGAGTGACTGCGTGTGTGCCAGGCACTGGAGGAATACAGGAATGAGTAATCTGACCTGCCCCTGCCCCTGCCCCTGCCCCTGCCTAAGTGTAGCTTACAGTCTAAAGGGCTGCCCTGGAAGTTACAAGTTTGTTCGTTGACAGGTGGGAAAAGTGTGCTTTAAACTCTCACCTGTCAGCTCTTTTCCTGGAGTGTGTGCAGGGACAGTGATGGAGTAAGCTCATGTTGGCCTTGGTTTTCAGCTTTTAAAATAAGTGGCTATCAAAGAGCTGAAGTTTGCGGTTAAAATTATGTTCTTTAATGTGTGAAAATTTATCGTTTTTATTCTCTTTTAAGTGCCCTGGATGAGCTTAAATGTGCAAAACCTCTAGAAAAGACATGGAACTGAATTTATAGACTGCAGTGGAAGTCCTCCATGAAAAATCCAGGGTTAGCTTACCCCTTAATCATAACTATGTATCTTATCTTCATCTTTTAAACTTAAAATTTTTTCATTTTATTAAGTTGTAATTTATCCTTTCTGTTCACAGTAGACATTTGTTTCCAGTTCTTATTCCATACAAATATTACTGCTGGGAACATTCTTTGATTTATTTCTTGATACCCATCCAGATTGATGCCAAATTATTTTCCAAAGTGGTCAAATTGGTTTATACTGTTACCAATAAAATGCAACATTCATTTGTTCCATGTCCTGGCCAATAATTGCTATTGTTGGATTTCTACATTGTAGACAATACATTGAGTTTAACACTGTTTTTCATACTGAGGAATTTTGCTGTTTTTTGTTAGGTATGATAATGCATTGTGGTTCTGTAAAAAGTATGTCCATGTTTTTAAAAGATGCATATGTATATACATCCACATCTGCACATAGACACATGAGGATGAAATAACTGATTTACTTTAAAATTCTTCAGCAACACAAAGCATATTTTTGGGTCAGTTGGCCAAATTGGAACACAGATTAAAGTATCGTTTCAATGTTAAACTGTGGTTTTGTAAGAGAGTATACCTGCTCTTAGAAAGTGCATGCTGAATATGTAAGAGTACAGGACCATAGTGTATGACTCTCAAATACACACATATAAGCTTGTTTTGATTAATAAAACAGCCCATAATTCTTCACCATATCAAATGGATATAACCACTATTAAAATTTTGCTTTCATGTCTTCTCTATGCTCATGTACACTCTGATTTTACACACGAATGGGTCATACTATATGTATATATTAGCTTTTTAGCTTTAATTTTATTATGATTAAAAATTAAACTGAGTTTTGATCCTGAATTTTATCCCATCATATAGCTTAATTTATTTAACCATGTCCCCATCCTTGAACATATTTTTTCAATTTTTCTGTGCTATACATTAACGCTCAAATAGGCAGGAGTTTTTAATGTCCTTTTCCATGAGAAAAGAAAGTCTTCCTTGATTCTTCAGATGAGGTTGCCCAGTTAAGGGTGTTAATGCTTCTTTTTCTCTGGCATTTATGACAATTGAAATTATTTCTCTCTCCAGCCAGACTGAATTCTGTGAAGGCAGGGACTGTTTTAATCATGGCTTTATAAACAGTACTGGACAAACAGTAGGCCTGAAAGATTTACTGAATCAGCTGAGAATGTAAATGTTAACCATGCTAGTTTATTATAAAATATGACCCTTTTGTAACGTAGTTTCTTTACTGGATGAAGGAACAGCAAGCCCCACAACCCCATTCCAGCACTGAAAATGGTAGGACTTAAATGGGAAGATCTGTCCCCACACAGCAGACATGCCTCCCATGTTTTCACTGTGCCACTGCAGTTAGGCTAAAGAAACCGGGGGGCCTGCAGAGGGGAGTGGCTTTTTTAAAGCTTGTGGCGCCCAGAGCCTTGCACTGTGTAACGGTGCACTGCTGTAACCTAGCCTCCCCTCTACCTCCCTTGGCCATTTGGACCTCTTTTAGGACCCCGCTTTCCTGTGTCCTTGTACAAAGTTGGATTGTACTCTGGGAAGGGCCAGTGCGTGTGTATGGAAGAGGCAGGGTTGTAGGACAAACATCCCAATGAAGTAAGGTTTGTATAGATTCCGTAAGCAGTCACTGACCACTTCCTCCTTCCTGTGCCCTTAACCCCCTCAGCAGGGGGTGAGCCTGAAAATAGGTAATTATAAAAAGAACCTCTATGGTCACTGAAAGGAAATTTTTTCACGATTGAAATTCACAGTTCAAATTTGCAAACCTTATTTTATGTAGTAGTAACATTGTTAAAGCACATTTCTTCTTGTTTCTGTGGTTCTGATGCTGTCACTTTTTAAATACCAAAACCTTAAAATTTTGTGCTTACTGATATGATTTTTAATCACATTAAAACGGGGAATGTCATCAAACCCATGCTCTTTACACATTAATATGGCGCTCGGATTCGTTGGTCCTCAGAACCAGCTCATCCTGATGGCCTGGGAGCGCTGGAGGAACAGACCCAAAACACTGAGCGTGCACTCAGGTCTCTCCTGGACCCAGGTGTGTTCTTTCTGAGACTTCACCAAGCTGTGTGTGCTTTTCCCTATGCACATCATACTTTATAAAAACTATACATAAAGTATACATAAATATACATCCATGCACACACACACACATAACACATCCATAGATATTCATACATGTATGTATATGTATATACATATGCAAATCAGGTTGGAGCCTGAGAGTCAGTATTAAAATTTATCAGGTGGTTCTCATCAGGTAGGACTGGGAACTACTGAACTGGAACACAGCTCTAATGGAGTTCGAGGAGGACTGGGATTGGTTTTTTTTTGCTGAACTAATTCTGTGGTTGTAAACTGTACCCGTTACCTCTGGTTGAAACCCATGAATGTTTGTGAAGGAATAAGTTTTAATAATACTTTATATATTTCAGTTGCTGTACTACTTTGTGAAGGATTAGAGCAGGACATCTTAGCCTGTTCTTATTTTATAGGTGAGGAAATGGGTTTAGCTCATAAGTTCCTGATAAAAACCAAGGACCTTGACTCTGGTCTAAGTGTTCTTTTCACTATTGTCTGCTCTGGGGTTATGGGTGAATCAGCAGTGTTGGTCTTTTTCTCCCCTCTTTTAATGTCAGGGACTGTTGCCTTTAGTTAAGGGAGATGCAGACCTTGTTCTGAGCATGGTTCCTTCCTTCAACTCATATGTACAAAGCAACCCTATTTGAGAGCAAACGAAGTTACTTTGAGCACATAATTGACTGCTGAGGGACTCGAAAGTCAAGTAAGGTGACTTGTGAAAGAGACACAAGAGGCTCGTGGGTCAGCTGTGCTCTTTTATTCTTTCGCCACTGGCTTGGGCGTTTTTAAGGAGTCACAACTAAGTGTCATTCTAGTGGTGATCAGTCTTTAAAGTACTAGAGACTGCACATGCTGCAGGGGACCCACAGAAGCATGAGTACTGCAGTAAAGGCGGAGGACTGCTGTTACCTTTTCACTGGGAACTTTTTTAATGCCGCACATGGAAAAAGTTTAAATTTTGGCTTAAATTTTTTTAGATTACTCTTAAAATGTTAGCCCTGGAAAACACTTCTAAGATCATAATGAGTCAAGTCTTAAGCTGACAAGGAAACTGAGGCACAGTGGGGTGGAATAGAAAGTATCCAAAGTCATACACGTTGATACTGGGTTGGGGGGGGTTATGGAGGCGCAGATTAGGTAGGAAGAGATTCCAGAAGCTGGACTCCCCCTGTGATTGACCTAGAAGGGGATTGATTCACATGTCTTGTTTCTGCTTGATCAGATTATCTATGAGACAGGGTTGGATTTTGTAGAATTTACTGAGATGGCGGTGTGGGGGGCTCTATAAAGTGGGATTTCAACAAAACTACATAAAGGAAGTGTATTTAGCATTGACTCAGAAGGGCTAGTTTGTTACAGTAGTCCCGCAGCATCCCTTGTGCCCTTTTCCCTCTTGATGTATATTCATTCAGAGAATATCATGGAAGTGTCAGTGGTAGTGATGTCTGTGTCCACCAGGTGGCATCATTGCTCTACGTAAATGATTTCAGCTCATTTGGATTCTCAGTTAGTGGTAACTCATTTCTTATTTTAATTAATAAAAGGAGGTGCACGATATTTATCATATTCTTAAAAAATTTTTGGCATGTTCAGTTTGAGTTTTGAGAGACAAATTGGTGCCATATTTCCTTTGCAATACCTAATGCTACTGTGTGTGTTATTATAATAAAAATTTTTTGAAGCTGTGTTATGGCTGTAACTTTGTTCTCAGCCCACCTTTGGCTTCAGCCTCTACCTCTGCATAGAAAATGCAAGCTCACAAGGTGTTCCGAATCTCTGCAGTATCTAGAGGGAGGGAGGATGAGTTAAGGTTTCTGTGGCAACTTTCATCTCCAGTCTCCCCCTTTTTGCAGCGGAGTTTGAGATTTTTACTAATGGTACTAAGGGCATTTCATCACTGGATTAACACATGAGGGTAGAGCCCAGGAAGCCTAGCACCTGGCAGCCCTGGCCTGTTATCCTCAGTTTTCCATCACTTCCTTCATCAACCATGGTTCTGTTTTCTTAATTCCATTCAAGCTAGACAGACTGTTGATCAGCCTTGCCCAGTTCCCCACACCATGGAGACTGTTCCCATCTGATGGCCCTTCTCCCTCTAGCTCCTTGACCAAGAGATAGGGTAGCATGTAGTGGCTTAGCGCCATACGTCCTGGGGTCAGACACTCTGAGTGTATTTAAGTCTCATTTCTGCTATGTGCAAGCTGTGTGTGGTCCTGGCCAAACTACCTGACTTTTCTGAGCCTCCGTTTCATCATTTGTGAATGGGATTGATAATAGAATTAATGGAGAAGGTTAAGATAGTCCTCGTCAAGAGCTTTGAACAGTCGTTGGCACCTGGTAAATTCTCAAATGTTAGCTACTATTACTAAAAATAACTGTTGAATCAATAAGAAGCTGTTCTTCATTTGTCATGACCATTATCGTTGTCATTTGCTGATCATGCTGCACTCCCATGCTTTCCGACAGCCATGCTGTTGTTTATGTTCTCTTCTGTTACCTGTGTGTTGTTCCAAGCTACTTCAGGGAATAGTTCATTTTTCTTTTGTATTTTGACCTGCTATTTATACTTAATACAGTGTTCTGTACATAATAAGGGTGATTAAAAAGTGTTTGACTATAGGCTTTAGTAATTCTGTAAATTTTCTTGAATCTCACACACTCTACTTTTAAATGCTGGTACTCCAAAAACAGAACTCCTTCGCCTCGCTTTCCATAATGATAAGTTCTTGTCAAAAGAAGTCCATGGCTCGTATAGTCTGTGTGCTCCTTAAAGAATCAGAGGGATGCATGTCCTTATCCATCAGAGAGATTAGACAATTCTTGGTTATTTCCAAGGGAATTTTCAAGTCTTTTAAAATATTGCGCTTTGCGATGATAGAACTGGTTTCGAAGCAGATACACCTGGACTCAGCGATGGACTGTTCTGATTCTGGCCATCAGCTGCCCAGGGCCAAAGCCTGTGCGTCTTGCCCCTAGATGACCCCCTGGCCCTGCTGCCTGGGCTGTGGGGAGGGCTGATGGGTGCACATGCCCACGCGCAGGCATTTCCTTAAGCTACGTGGGCTTTGTTCCTTGTCCTGATCACAGCTTGCTTACTCTGCCCACAGTGGCTCCTTGCCCTCAGATTGGAATTGACTCTGGTTGACCTTTAAATCTTTTAGAAGCAAAATCAAGATTATTGTCGCCAGAGGTAAAAGTACTGGAAGAGTCCCTGAGGGCGCTGCTTCAGAGCAGTTTGCCTCAGGTAGCTCGTATTTCTCTAGCTTGCCTTCCTGTTTCGTCTTAGCCACCCACCTCGACGAGTAGCTGGCTATCCTTTGTTTCATGAGAGCATTTGGGAGTGGATTTGATTTTCTTCGGTTGAAAGCTATTTTTACTTAAGAAAACTACGTGGGAGGTTTTGAAAAATGCACACTTTCCATTTTCATCATGTCCTCCCAGCAGCTCCTGGCATGCTCTGTAAAGGAGTGGGCAGGTGCTGGGGAAGACCCTGGGAACTCTAGGAACTAGGTGAGGCAGCCATGACCCTCTGGGTAGGAAAGGGAACAAGTGCTGAGGCCTGTGTGAGGAGAAAGGCAGTGAGAGACAACGAGGCCTGCCAACAGCATTGCTGGTGCAGATGACGCTATTCTGAACTGACTCCAGAACATTTGGTGAGGAGGAGGGGAGAGGAGTCCTCCCTAGCATGGTGTAGTTTTCACAACTAGGTGATGACCCAGCATTGCTGGTGAGAGCTACTTCCTGGAAGGTCGAGGAGGGGATTGCGAGGGTGACACAGTCTAAGTGTGGTGTGTGCCATGTGCCAGGCACCACTGTCGTGAACTCATCGAGAGACAGAGCCAAGACTGGACATGGGTCTGTCTGACCCCATACCTAACCTGCACTGCCTTTAACTTGCTGGAGAAGAACCTCAAGGGTTGGCATCGTGTATGTCACAGCAGCCCCCATTCATTCAGCGCGTCTCATCTTGTTCATGCTGGGGACAGTGGAAGGAATGAGATGCTGTTTTTGCTAGTGGTGTCAGATAGTAACTCTTTCCCAGGTTCAGGCTCCCCACCTATTAGTTTATTTCGTCACACCTTTGAGGCACCTGGTAGACACACCAGGTGCTTTCTCTTAAGTGGCTGTGCTGGAGTTCTTTCTTCTTTGCCTTAGATTTGAGTCCTCAGGGTGGTCTTCACGAAAAACTAAAAGAAACATGCTTTAAGGCCACCTTAGTAAGAATACGTTGCTGTTCACAACATGGCAGATATTCCATCCAGCCTTAGCTGCGCCGGTCCGAGTCCACTGCTTTCGTCTGTTTTCACTGTTGCTGCCACCAGCTAAGTTTTATGGTAACAGAAGAGCAGGTGAAGGTAGAGTAGTGTGCAAAGAGTGCCTGTGTTTCCCTTGGATTTCTTTAGCTTAGTCTGGCTGGAGACGGTGGGGACAGGGCCTGTGGGCCCCATTGCTGCCGAGCAGACAGCGTCTGCCCGGAGAGCCGTGGGCAAGACCCCCTCCTGCGGCCACCTGCTTATTCGTCCAAAGCGCATTTGGCTGCCTGGGGACTGTGCGCCCCAACGCATGTTCCTCTCTCAGTCAGGGCGGAGCATAGTGTCTGGAGAGCTGTGTGCTCACAGAGCTGAGAGTGTACGGTGGAAGGCTGGAGTATTTACTAAAAGGGGAGAGTTAAAGCCGACCCAGGTTGGCCCCAGCTTACTGTGGTTGGACTGGAGCTCGGTTCGTCACCTGGTTGTCCTCTGATGGGCATCCCAGCCCCGAACCCGCTGTGCTGCCGTGGCATCGAGTTGGCCTGGCCTCCCCGCGGTGGCGCGTGGCTCACAGGGCAGGACAGCCTTTTCCTGCAGCCTCGCCTGATGATAGCATTATTTTAGAACCTTAGAGCATTTTTCTCTTACTTAGCATAATTACCCTATTGTGTAGTAATAAGCAAGGGTTGTGTTTGGAATAATTTTCTTACAGTTTTTTTTAATATAATTTATTTTTATTATCATTAATCTACAATTACATGTGCAATATTACGGTTATTAAACTACCCCTTCATCAGGTCCCCCCCACCAACCCCATTACAGTCACTGTCCATCAGCGTAGTGAGATGCTATAGAATCACTACTTGTCTTCTCTGAGTTGTACTGCCCTCCCCGTGCCCCCCCAACATTACATCTGCTAATCGTAATGCCCCTTTTTCCCTCTTATCCCTCCTTTCCCGCCCATTTTCCCCAGTCCCTTTCCCTTTGGTAACTATTAGTCCGTTCTTGGGTTCTGTGAGTCTGCTGCTGTTTTGTTCCTTCAGTATTTTTTCTTTGTTCTTATACTCTATGAGTGAAATCATTTGATACTTGTCTTTTTCGGCTTGGCTTATTTCACTGAGCATAATACCCTCTAGCTCCATCCATGTTGTTGCAAATGGTAGGATTTGTTTTCTTCTTATGGCTGAATAATATTCCATTGTGTATATGTACCACCCATTCATCTACTGATGGACACTTAGGTTGCTTCTATTTCTTGGCTATTGTAAATAGTGCTGCAATAAACATAGGGGTGCATATGTCTTTTTCAAATTGGGCTGCTGCATTCTTAGGGTAAATTCCTAGGAGTGGAATTCCTGGGTCAAATGGTATTTCTATTTTGAGTTTTTTGAGGAACCTCCATACTGCTTTCCACAATGGTTGAACTAATTTGCAGTCCCACCAGCAGTGTAGGAGGGTTCCCTTTTCTCCACATCCTCGCCAACATTTGTTGTTGTTTGTGTTTTGGATGTTGGCCATCCTCACTGGTGTGAGGTGATATCTCATTGTGGTTTTAATCTGCATTTCTCTGATGATTAGCGATGTGGAGCATCTTTTCATGTGCCTGTTGGCCATCTGAATTTCTTTGCTTTCTTGCAGTTTTATTTATTTATTTATTCATTCATTCATTTATTTATATATATATATTTTTTTTTCTCACAATTTTAAAATCTCCAGTTTCAACTTTTGTGACAAACTAAGGTCATTTATCTTGTCATTCACTGACTCTCAGGTAAATTGGAATTTTATGATATTCTGGGTGAATGAACCATTTAGTTTTGTGAGTACTTTAAATGTGAAAAATAGAAAATTAGTACTTTAGTATTGAAATTAAGAGTTGTGCTATATGTAATTATTACTTGAATTAAATTGACTTCTTATTTTATCACTGGAAATTTTTTTCCCTTAGTATTGAGAATACATGCTGATAAAAGGGTTTGAATTTTCAAAATTGATTTCTTTTTCCTGATCAGGTTGTTAGCTGTGGTATTGTTTTAGGAAAGGTGAGCTAGTTGTGTGATGGAATAGTCTGCTTCACCAGAAGGGTGTCCTCTGTTTATGCCTGTGTAACGATGGGCAAGGGAACTACTCAGCCTGTTTCTCCAACACTGTTTGCTTGTTGCTCCTGACGGTGGAATTTGGGGAGATGGAAAGGCAGGTGGGAATTTTACTCTTGGTTTTACTCAGTTCTGTGCTGTTTGGTCTGATGTTGTTACTTGAGCTTGTGGTATGATTTATAAAGAAAAGTCACACCTGGCTACAAGGAAGTGCCGTGATTAGTAGTCTCTTATTCTTCTGGAAGAAAGACTAGAAAATGCAAAGAAAAAGTGTATTCATCTTCAGGAGTGGTGGGTTCCCTTGGTGGTGCCTCAGTGCTGGGAAGTTGCGCCTGCCGCCTTGTGCTGCAGTTTGAAAGCAAATGACAGGTATTGGTTCATGTTAGTTGTCTCTTAGATTTTTTTTTTCACATTAAACTGGTTTCTTGTTCTTCAGCCTCAACTGAGACTAAAAACAAACACAATTTAATATTTCTTTACAATTTCTATGTAACTTGTAAATAGTAATTTTTCAGAGTACCAAGATAATACTTGTTTAATCATACAAAATTTTAAGTAGAATCAACCTAAAAAAAAATCATAATCTCACCATCCAGACAAAAGTACTGTTAAAATTTGAGTATATTTTCAGCCATTTCTCTGTGGAATGTATGTATGTGAGATCCATAATGGGATCATATCATATGGTTCTGTTTTATTACTGTCCTTTATTTTTATTTCTGTGCACGGCCTACTTGAAGTGCAGACACGTCCGTGACTGTGATGCTCGTAGGCTGCTCTCTCCCCCTCAGCTTGTTTACTGGCCTCTTGCCTTTTTTTTCAGTGGATGAGTACATTGCCATCGCTAAGGAGAAGCATGGATACAACATGGAACAGGTAATGAAATAGTTTTCTTGTTGTTCCAAATGGGTTTTTTAGCCAACCCATTAAATTGTTCTTGTTCTGTGTGTTGAGTAGCAGTGTTTCCTCATTAGCAATATCTTGGTAGTTACCAGCAATGTTATATAAAACTCTAGTTCCCTGTTTACTTGTTGAGATGAAGCTTATAGGGCCCTTTGACTTGAAAAGCATCTGCATATTTTTGTAGGTCTGCAGCATTTAAGGCAGCACCAGTTCTAAGGTGTGGGACACTTGGGTGTAATGCTTTCTCATTTCAGTGTGTGATTTGTTTGCTATTCTTGTGTTTGTGTGATGGTTCTGTCCTGACTCGTGTTGTCATATTCAGCTTACAGTGTTTTAATACTGTTTTGAATCACTATCAGGTTGTAAAATTTGACTAAGGTTTTCTTTCAAAAATTGTTTGGAACCTCTTAATGAGAAGTTTAATTCACAAGATTAATTTGTCTCCAGATGTGTGATCACACCTTAGCTCTGCGCTCTCTTGATTTCTAGTTACTGTCTCAGCAACGGGCCCAGCAAGTTGGAGCAGTGCCCTCCTTGGCATGCTAGATTCGACAGCCTGGCAGTTACTACCGTTTCTCACTTACCCCAAGACCGAGGGTCCTACTCATTTAGCTTGTGTAGACTCGGCTTTCCTTGTACTTAGCTCTTCTCTAGGACAGAAGAGTACTGTCAGAGAAGCTGGTCACAGCAAGACAGCTCAAGAATTGGGCAAAGCGAGAAGTGTTTGCTGCTTTTTTTTCAAATCCTACTCATGAACTTCTCAAAGTTGCTCAGAAAATGGTCAATTTTTAAATCTATTTAGAAAAATGCAAACAACATATTATTGGGTGATTACTAAATAGACTTGTATGAAGTTTTAAAGATTCTGGTCTTTGAAAGTGATCATTTTCTCTTTAGAATTTTAGTAAAGGAATTTTTCTCAGGAGAATATTCCTGAGTTATCTCATTTCTCATTTGATTTATTCTGCACCCATTTGGTTTTTTTTTTTTTTTACTTTCTGAGCTGAAATGGACTCTTTATATTTGAGATTTTTGGAAAGGATGAACAAAACAGTTGAGTGCCTTTATGAGTTGCTCTGCCCTCACATCCCCTGGGCGCAGGCCCGAGAGTCACACTGCTCTTCTCCTATCAGCATGGCACACATGAGAAGTCACTTAGTATCTCAGGCCCTCCACATTCTGAGAAGTGAGGATAACGGACGTTACCTCAGGGTCTGTGAGATAAGGCTCAGTGCACAGAAGGGTATGTGCCAGTGCCTGGCGCGCAGCTGCCCATACGAGTTAGCTGCTTACTCATCTGTCTGGGTGCAAAGAGGTACACGTCCTACTTCTGTCAACCTCATTTCCGCTGTGATTTTTCATCCACGCCTTTGGTCTAGAATCTCACTGATCATGTCTTTCTAGGCTCTCGGGATGCTTTTTTGGCACAAGCACAACATCGAAAAATCATTGGCTGATTTGCCCAACTTTACCCCCTTCCCAGATGAGTGGACTGTGGAAGATAAGGTTTTGTTTGAACAAGCTTTTAGTTTTCACGGGAAGACTTTTCATAGAATCCAGCAAATGGTAAGTGGATGAGAGCATTGCTGCTTTGTCGTCTGTGCACCCCAAGTGTGTGGGAGACATAGAAATACCACCTGCAAGGCATATTCTCGTGTTCCCTACACCTCCATACAAGAAAAGCAGCTCGCGGCTCGCTGCTGGGTGGATGAGAGGCCCCCAGGCATAGGAGTGGAGCATTTCCCAGCACCTCCCAGCCTGGTAGCTGTAATTCAGCCCCCTTTCTCACCTACCCCCCAGTCTCTCTAGTTGGGACCCCCAGATTAGTCCCATAGAAGGGATCTCAGAGGGTTATTTGATAAAGTGGAGCACCTTTCTGCCTGGGAGAAGTCTGCTTAGCTTTTGCATCATTGAAAGCTGTTTGGTGGACTACTACCATGAAAGCTTATTGACAGTTACATTAGTGCTAGAATGAATTTTCAGAAATAACCCAAGAGTTATGTTAGAAACTTCAGGTGTCTGAAAACTGATTCATCCTAAACAGTCTTTCATGGGCTAAGTTTCACTTACAGTCAAACTTTAGTAATTTGGAAATGTATTGATAAGAGTTCTTTTATGAATTTTTTCCTTAACATAGAAAAAGGGCTGTGACAGACATTTCTGAGTATGTGAGAGTGAGCCTCATTAAGTGTGTCTAATAAGCACATGTGATTTTTAAAGATTAGCTTTAAATCTAAACCAACTCATTTTCTATTTACTTAGCTTCCTGATAAATCTATAGCAAGTCTGGTGAAATTTTACTACTCTTGGAAGAAGACAAGGACTAAAACCAGTGTGATGGATCGCCATGCTCGAAAACAGAAACGGGAGCGGGAGGAAAGGTCAGGACATGCCCGGGGAGTGTCTCACCACTCTGAGCAATCTTCTGAGTCATTAGAATTTCCAAGAGCTGGTGGGTACAAAAAGGAAAGGTAGAGCGAGTGGATTTCCCCAGCACCTTCCTGGTGGAACCAGAACTTACACAAATACTCTTTAGCTAAATTTTTGTGAGCTGTATGAATACGTGTTATACCCTTCAGGTATTTTTTTCTCCCCACTCTCTTCCTGCACTCAGTGGACTTCCATTCTGAGTGAATGAACTTTCCCACATATTCTCTGCCCTTTAAGGATGTTTCCTTTTTAATCAAAAGGAATATATCCTAGGTTGGCATTTATTTGGTATGCTTGTACAAGATTCATTTGACATGTTGTTATATTTGTATATTAAAAGATGGCAAAACAGTTTAGATTTCATTTTGACCATCTGTTCTGTATGTGTGCGTGAGAGAAAGAGAGGTGATTTCTTAATAAGGATGTTAGTTTTAAGGATAGCTTTGTGAGTAGGATATATCCTAGCCACTACTTCCTCAGCCTTCCCTAGCACAGAGGGCAGGAATGGCCTTGCCCTCACCTGCAGAAGGCCCTCGTCTCAACTCTGAAGGCTCTCCTGTGTGCTCACAGGCAGGCGGGCGCCCTGTGCTCCTTCCCCAGGCCTCTGTCTCCTCAGCTCAGGATGAAGGCGCTGCACGTCCAGAGGGTGGCACACACGAGCGCAATGGTTTTTGTGTTAGCTTGGTAGGAATATAGGTGGCTTTCTGAAATTGCATTTTCCACACTTCCTTTAATGTTATTTTTATAAATTAGCAGTAGAAGATAAAATGAAAGAGGATAAATGATATTCTCTCCATGGCCCTATCGCAAGAGAGTGTTTTATGATTTCAAATGAAAGAGGTTAACATGTGGGAGCAGATTGAGAGTTGAGGAGTACTTTTGGAGAATTCAGATCTCTGGGCCTAACTGTGAAGTAGGAGCGTGCTGAGGACATCTCCAGAGCTCCTCCCAATTGCTGGGGTGTGGGGTTGACGGCTTTGTTACATCTGCTTGGTTTTTGGTCTGTAGCTTGCAAGCTTAGTAGGTCTATTTATGGATCTGTACTCAGGGTCCAGAGCAGCAAACACTACTGAATTTGTGATTAGTGTTGCAGCAACTTTTGATTAAAATTGTTTATTTCCATTTTATGTCAGGTCTGGTATAGTGTTTATAAGTTAAGCATAATACTATAAGGAGGTGCAGTCAGCTAAGCTCAAGCCAGAATTAAAAAAAAAATAGATTGGGATTTGTGTCCTGGAATATGAAACAAGACGAGAACCGGCTGACGCACCCCCTCCCCACTGCCCAGGGGCGTTTCTGTGTGTTGCTACCGAGGTTGCTGAGAACTGCTCCCTGCCTCTCCTGGGTACCCCGTCACTACTGTCATGTGTACAGGGGTAGGGCCACCGGCCAGGCACAGTGTGGAGGCAGGGCTGCCTTCCTAACCCTGTGGAAGTAACAGCATGGGCTTGGACAGGCCCCACCGCTGGCCCCTGTCCTCTCGGGCACTCTTTCCTTGGCCAGGACCTCTTACCATCTGGGATGGAGAGGATGTGTGGCGCAGTGGGCCTGGTGGCCTGGGAAGGATTCCTGAGACATAGTGGGGTGTCGCCATCTGAGACCTGTGTGTCCTGCTGCCGGCTTGGTTCAGTTGGTTGTAACTGCGGGCAAACTGGGGCAGGCCGGACAGCTTCTCTGAGCCTTAGTTTCCTCACTTTTTTAGTGACGAAGGTCCTAACTGCTACAGAGTTCTTTTCTTTTCTTTTTTTAAATAAGAAACACTACATGGATGGATAGAAACCAAAGTGCTTGAAATGCATATCAACATGAGTGTTCTTTTTAAAACTAATTTAGTTTTAAAATACCAGTTATCCAGGCTCCCAGAAACCTCTCCCATTCCCAGACTTGTGTGTCATAAATAGATGGACAGGACTTGGAAATGGCTTTTCTTTCTGCTGAGTCTGTTCCCCAGGCAGTGAGACTCTGCTCGGGACAGTGTTGCAGTGTGTCTGCTGGTTCTGTCCTAGCCCTCCACTAGACAACAGTGGGGAGACAAAGGAAATGTCTTCAATTTGTATTTCAGTGGAGAATTGAGAGAAAACACTTTATAAATGTAAAGCAACAGTGTTCAAGGCTGGTTTGGGAATAACAAACTTATTTGAATAGTTTATTTTTTTCATTTAGACTAAAAGAACTGTGGAATTGGTATTCTTTTATTTGAATTGTAAAAACACTTTTATCTCAGCAGTCTGAAAACATATACCAACCTGTCATTAAATCAACTTACTGCTTATATTTGTATATTAAGTAGAATTATTACAAAACACTCTTTGAGTAACTTGTTTTTGTCTTCCAGTGAGGATGAACTGGAAGAAACAAATGGAAATAACCCCATTGACATTGACATTGATCAGAACAAGGAAAGCAAAAAGGAGGTATTTTTTTCCCTAGTACTGTTTAGGCAAATAAATTTTATTACTACTTCCATAAGTAAAACATTCCTTATTCTATTTTAATATATTAAATTGTATGTACAAGGCACCATGAGAAGACTTTAAGCAGTCCTAACTTTGCTCTATAAAACTCAGAACTTTGTTTGCCAAGAAACGCGAGTAAAGGAAGCCTTAAAGGAAAAAGTATCATTAATGAGTCCAGGCCTCATGTAGGTGAGCAGGCCTCACCGCCTTTTCCCTAAACCTCCTGCTCAGTAGGTTAGAAAGTGGTGCTGGTGAGGGCCAGGCAAAGCCTGGCTGCTCTCTCTGCCTCCATGGGCTCCTGGCTCACTCTGGCTGGCCCCGTAGCCACGAGGGGACCACAGAGAGCTGACCTGCCCAGCACAGATCCTCTTGTTACTCAGAGTCAACAGTGTAGGGCACACAAGAGTGAGTCACATACAGGGTGAATTTTTGATCTCTCATATCTTAAAAATCATTATGCTAGAGGTTTTTAGTCTCTAGATTTAAGGAGCCCATGAATTCCTAAAATTGTGTATGACTTTTTTTTTCTATATCTGTAACTTTTTTGTTGTAAACTGTTCACTCAGAACAATGGGATGTCTGCACAATCTCATCAACCTTTTGAAATAGGAGTTGTAGTCTTGGATTATTTTGCCTGTTCATCAGAACTGGATAAAGTCTAGGTGTGATCCCCAAGGCTCTCTTGTGGCACAGGCTGGGAACCCTGCCCCCGCCCAGGTCCAGATGGGACCCACCACAGCACCAGGAGGAAGGGGCCGTGCAGCTCCCAGGCCCCCTCAGTCCTCAGCTCCTGCTGAGTATTGAATCCCAGTGTGGTTGTGACTTTTACACGTGTTCATGTGTTTTTCTGGAGACACATGCTGTAGTTTCAGGAAAATCTCAAAGGGTTCTCTATCTCAAAATGTTCTAAAATATGAGAATAGCTCTTCTAGGTGTGGAAAAACAAAAGGTGCTAGATATACCTAAATTTTAAAATTATATAAATAATACATGCTTTTTATAAAGTAGGAAAACTAAAACAGGAGGAAATGAAAATGATTTACAATATTATCAATGATCACTGTTAACATTTTGGTGACTTCCAATTTATGACTATATACGTAATTCTGAATCTATACTCACTTTAAAAAAAATACAAAATAGGATCTTAATGTATAATTTTAAAATAACTTTATATGAACTCTGCTGTGAACATATTTTTATGTCAAGTGTGTATGTATAGCTATGTATTATTCCATCCTATAGATCTTTTGTAATTGAGTTACTCTTAGGGGTTTTTGTTTTTTTCCCTCTGCTTTTTGCTATTATAAACAATGCTGCTCTCATAACTAAATATTTGTGTCCTTAACTTTTTCCATTTGAATTAATTTTTGGAAGTTGAATCGCTGAGTTTTAGAGTGCCCTAGGTGCACTCAAGGCTCCCTTTGGTGTGGTGTGCATCCCTGAGCTGGAGCGGCTGCTTCATTCCGGATGGCACTTTTGCCACTGATTTATATGAATGCCCAAATAGCAAGGTCACTTTAAGAGTTTGGGAGGTCAGGCTGTGCTTGCAGTGTTTATTAAGCTTTGTTTTGATGCATTGTTATTTATTAGGTTCTTCAGTGGAAAGTTTTAATTGAAAGAGAAAGGCTCCATTTTATATTGATTTCTGTAATTCTTATTTATAGCTCAGTTTCTGAATTCAAAAAAATAAGTGGTTAAATTTTAGTTTCTTTGCATACTAAAATGTTGTTAAAGCAGACACATGGTTAATGGGTGACCTTACTAAACAGCATAGTGCTGTTACAGAACATAGTTTATTCCCTACCACACTAATATTTTTGTGTATTGTTTATTGCCACTTGCTCAAGAACTTATTGCTCCCTTCATAGTTTGCATGGACTTTTTATCTCAGTATTTTGAAATATGAAGCAGAAGTCCTGAACATATTTTAGCTTTATCAGCAAGTGTTAATACACTAACAAGATGAAATAATGAACAATTACAAAAATTTCTTGTTCTTAAAATGGTTGCCAGTAAGACATCATCCTTTCCTTGTCAAGATTTTACTGCATTTCATTTCCGAAGGTTTTGGTTTTAGAGAAAGCACTTAAAAATTAGCAGCAGTCGTGCATTTGAAAATGACAGCATATATTTTTGAAGCAAGTTACAGAATTGCCCTGAAAGTTAAGCATCATCCCCAAAAAAAGGTGTGTAAAAAAAGTTAGTTTCATAGTGAAGTTTTTTTGATCTTTGCAAACTTCTATAAATATTTATATATATTTGTTTTTTATGTTTTGTATATTTGCTTTTATATATTACATCTTACATATCTTATAGTTATTTAAATCATAAATAATTATAATTTAAAATGATCTTTATACATGTGCTGAGTCAGTTTTTTCTTTTTTCTCTCTGTGGTCACATGTCCATGTAAATTGCTAGGGACCGTTAGAGTGAAGAAATCCTGACTCATATACACAGCACCTGGAAGAGAGTACAGATGTTTCCCTCCTGCATTGCTGTGGGAAGCTGAGAATGCTAGTTGTCCGAGTCCTGGAGTGGTAGAATAAGGGTGTGTTTGTACTAGAAGAAAATAGAGTCCACTTGGAAGCCAAAATTCAGTAGCCAGTGTTTTTGTCTGTTAACCCCCATTAGGATTTGTAGATGGTAATTATAATTTGGCACGCTATTTATCTTAGATCATTTGGAGCCATGCTAAGGAAATAGCTTATTACTGTTCATTGGGCATTTTAATGTTCTTAGAGTCTCACTTATCAAATATGTGTATCACGCAGGTGCCCCCTACTGAGACAGTTCCTCAGATCAAAAAAGAAAAACACAGTACACAAGCTAAAAATAGAGCAAAAAGGAAACCCCCGAAAGGAATGTTTCTTTCTCAAGAAGATGTGGAAGCTGTTTCTGCCAATGCTGCTGCTGCCACTACGGTGCTGAGACAGCTAGACATGGAACTGGTTTCCATCAAACGACAGGTACCCGTACGGCCGTCTGGGCAACAGAGGGAGCCTGTGCTTGAGAGCTGTTGGATTTATCACCCACATGGGAGTTTTCTTTCCACAAATCTCAAAGGGGCATTTTGTTCCTGAGGAACTGAACTGGCCTACTGATTTTCCTTAAATTAACTTGGAAATTGCAGTTTATGTGTATAAATAAATGTGTGCATGTGTGTACATCTCAGTGATCTTTGCCAGTGAGGACACGCTGTGGCAGCCTCTGTCTGGACCAGAAGGGCAGTCCCACCTCCAGGGCCCTGCTCAGTTCCCCTCTCTGTACTGCTTCTCTCAGGAACTGCTTGCTACCTCCGAGGCTTCCCTTGGGCTCCCTCAGCCACTGCCCAGCTTTTCCTTGTAGGTGGCTACTATTCTGACTTCTACAATAATTTTATTTTCCACATGTCATTTTTCCTCCATTTTTGGATATTACATAAACAAAATCACATGATGTGGTTTCTGTTACGTCTGGCTTCGATTCAACATGTGAGGTCTATCCATTCAGTGTAGAGCTCTAGTTCTTTCTCAACATATAAATACCTTACAACTTATCTGTTTTACTGTTAGTAGATGTTTGGGTCGTTTCTTCCCATTTTTGGCCACTACAAATCATTGGGATGAGCGTTCTTGGTGAGACTCCCGGTGCACCGTGCTCACCTCTTTCAGCTCCGCACCTGAGTAGAACGGCTACGCACACACAGTCGTCATCAGGAGGCAGTGCCGAGCAGTTCTTCAAAGTCAGTGTCTCAGTTTATGTGCATTTTGCTCTCACTGCATTGGGGTCTCCTAACTATAGCACAATGGACATTTGGGGAAGTTGTGTGCTTTGTAAGATGTCTAGTGGCCTCTGGTCTTTCCCCACTAGATGCCTGCCCCACCCCCACACAACAGAAATGTCTCCAGGCATTGCCAAATTATGGGAGAATTGCCCCTTTTTCCCATTGTGAGGCTCGCCTTTTCACTCTCTTAATGGTATATTTTGATGAACAGAAATTCTTAATTTTATCGTAGTGCAATTCCTCATCCTATTATGGGTAGTGCTCTTTGAGTTCTATTAAGAACCTTTCCTAAGGTCATGAAGATATTCTCATGCTATCTTAAAAACATTGTTTTGCCTCTTACATTTTGCTCTTCAGCCTACCTGGAAATGTTCTTCTGTGTATGTTCTTACGTGTAGGGTGGTGATTTGTTTTTTTGCATAAGGATATCTTGTTAACCAAGTACTGTTTATTGAAGAGACGATCCTTTCATTGATCCTGTCTGTCACTATCAATACCATATAAGGTAGAGAATCCACATCTTATCCATGAAGGTGACATGTCCCCCTACTGGGATAGGTGGTTCTGTTCCCTCCGTGCTTTGTTGTCTTCTGTGTACGGGCCTTGTACATCCTTTGTAGGAGTCGTCCTTGGATGTGTGGTACTCCTTTGATGCACTTGACAAAGGATGTTGCTTTGAGAGTAAGTCCTTTGATAGCTGTTTGCCTCCAGCATGAGAAGTGGCTCGACACTGTAATGTGATGTTGCGGCACACATGGGCCGGGAGCTCAGCTGGCAGGCATTGTCCTTCATTGGCTCACTGGAGGCCAGGGCACATTGTGGGCTGGTGGTTTTTACTTTCAGTTTTTGTTGCTTTGACTTGTAAATCTTGAAAGATGATTTAATCTTAGAAGGCTGCAGAGGAGGCCATTCACCGTTTCATCAATGAGGGGAGTAGGCTCTGTAGATCCCCTGCCTTCTGCGGGGCGGGGCGGGGCAGCGCTGGCCAGGGACCCAGCGTGCTCCCTGGAAACAGGATTGGGCTGGTCCTGCCTGCTGACACTGCTGCCTTCTAGCATCAGGCGAATCACTTGATCTTCCTGGGCCTCTTTTCAAATGGCCCGCTGGATCGCAGGGTGAGGGCTGCTGTGAGAGCTCCTCCAAGCGGGTGGAGTCCTCCGCAGAGAGCACGTTGCCCCCTTGGCGCAGTGAGTGCCTCATGCTTGCAGTTTGATGTTAATAATATTGAAGAAGGAAAAAGAGACCCCTTTTTCCACGAAGGTGTTGCAGACTCTGTGGTGTGGTAAATAAAGAGAGTCTTTGGTTTTCAGAGCCCAGGTCAAGAGCAGGAATTTTTTTACCCAAAGGTTGCTACTCCGAGTTCACCATGTTGGAGAGAGAGGGTGGACAGACGCTGGCTTGCGAGGACGTGGGCTCCCTCTCCTCAGCCTGTGCAGCTCCTGCCAAGGCACTTCAGGCTCACAGTGGCCGCACGCTGGCCACACAGCGGTACTGTCCTCCAGGTGCCCCCCGTTTGGTGGCTAGTCAGGAAAGTGTTCCCCTGAGCATTACAGAGAACATGACAGACCAGAGCTTAATCCATCAAGGACTCAGTTTATCAGCAGATGATCCCAGCATTAGTGGCCACTGGCATTAGCTCATCCATTCAGTGATATTCTCAGGGTCCCAGATTCCTGCAGACTTTCTGCTCTGCTGTTCTTAGTTTTAGGGCTTTTTATCTCTTGTTGCCTCACATTGGAGGCTACAGAAGCTGTTCTGTAGATGTGGCCTGCTTTCAGGGTGGCGAGGAGGAGGTGGAGGCGGAGGTGCCCCCCTCCCTTACCCCCCCATCCCTTTTAGTGGGCAAAGCTGTTGCCTCCCCGAAACTCCTAGACTTTTCGCAGCGGGAGGGCTCCTCATAGCTCCAAGGAAAACGGGGCTGTGCACACCTGCTAGATGAGCCAGCAAATAGCACCTGTTGCCTTAGGTCTCTCTGAGTGGGGCGTAAAGTGGTCTGGGGTCAGAGAACTGCCCAGCTCACACGAAGTGGGGAGAGTGTCCCTCAGGAGGCCCCACCAAGCATCCGACCATCCTTCCCGCTGCTTTCCCATTGGCCTTGTGTCTTTCTCATCGAGCCTGTGGCTGCCCTGGCTTCCTCTCCAATGCTGTGATGGTGGCAGTGGGTCCCTATTCCTAGTACAAACACTGGAAAATACATCAGGAATAGCGATGTAGATTAATGAGAACTTAGGACCAACTTTTCATTCAGAATTTGTGGGTGGTTTGCTTTGTAGCCATTCATTTAATCTCTATGCTGCTTCACTGATTTTACAGAGAAAATGCTTGTGTTCAATAGGCTGGTCTCCTTGGAAAGCATCAATCACAGTGCGGTATATTCCTGGTTTTCTCTAATAGCTAAACAACCAGCTACAGCAAACAGGAGTGACACAGTGAACTGGACTCCTAGGGGACAGGTGGTTCTAGACACCCCCCACCTCCCTGACTTTTGAGAATTTGCTAATTCCCTGCCATAAGTTCTAGGGCTAGTTTTTAGCTTAAGGAGAATTCAGTGAACATAATCTGAGTATTTTGCAGTATTTTATGGGTTATTGGTAACTGACAGCTCAGAGCAAGATTGTGTTGCTCAGTATGGCAACTAGTAGCCACACGTGTTTATTTAAACTTAAATTTGGATTAATTAAAGTTGAGAAAATTAAAAATTCAGTCCCATGGTTTCATAAGCCATACTTCATGTACATGTGGCTAGTGGCTACCGTATCGAACATCACAGATTTAGGATATTTCCATTATCAGAGAATGTTCTATTAGATACTGGTGGTCTGAGAGCTTGACATTACTTTCCCAAGAGCTTACTGTGAGTAAATTTCTATTATCAGTTTATTTTCTCCTGCTCAGTGCCTTTTCAAATACGGTTTTACCGTAGAGTAGATTTTGCACATTTCCTGTATTTTTCTTTTCAGTTGTCCTTATGTCTGATTAGACCTGCAGCAGGCCGTCCTCCTGGCGGGCTTCGAGGCCTTGCTGTCGGCCGACAGAGTCGATTCTGCTCCTTGCAGTGCTCGTCTGATTATTTGGCCACGGGGCCTGCAGCATGGAAATTGTTCCTGTATATCCGCCCTCTCCCTTGTAAGCCTTTTAGAGCAAATAAAATATAGGAGGAAAGGATACATGAAGCTGGAGTTCTGTGAACTGTGTATTTAAAAATGGAATTTTAGAAAAATGTATAAAAAAATCTATTCAAAAGATGAGAGAATTATTGAAAAGTATCCGTGTGACAGTGCCCTGCACCGCATCTCCACTTGTTCTGAAGGTCTTGCTTGTCTTCATTTGCCTTAATAAGATTTATGCTTTTAAGGGCATCTCTGCTCATGAGCGTCTTTGGTGTTTTCCTCAGGAAAATTAATCTATTTCTCCCCTTACTTTCTGTTGTTCACTCTTGTGATCATTCAGAAGTGAGAGATGCTAGGTCAGAGTTCCCCTAGCACTTGCACAGAAATGCCACTCGACTCAGAACGGCGAGAAGGGCCATTCTGCGACCCAGGTCCTTCAGGAGTCAGTGTGCAGGACAGAAGGGCAGTCATGGATTGACCAAGTATTGTTTGTGTCTTTCTTTTGATTAGGCAAGGGCAGTGAAAGATCAGGTACACTGAATCAAAGTAATAGTGTGGAAAAGGTAATTTGTGAGAAAATGACAAAGTACACCTGATCAAATCAAGCTTCTGGAAAACTGATGCCCTGCTCTCTCTTTTTCTCTCCACTAAAGAAGGCTGCACTGCGGGCTTCTGACCCATGTGGAGTCAGGGTGCTGCCTGGATAGCACAGGGCCTGGGGCTCTGAGGCTGTACCCTGTGGAGAGCCTGTGCTTCTCCCATCCCTCTGCCTGCTTTGTGACTGCAGCCCAGCCCTGTGGGGGCTGAGGCCTAGGCAGCGCCTCCGGCTTTTGTCTCAGAAGGTGTTCTGCTGCTCAGGTGATCAATGGCCTGTCACGGAATGGTGGGGCAGGACCATGTTCACAGGAGCCTTGCCACCGCCCCCTTCTTGGGTGTCCCTGTCTGTCATCTAAGCAAGGCGACTAAAGACTCTAGTTAAGATGCTCTTGAAGGACACTGAAGACTTCCTAGAACATTTTCCCACAGAATGCTTCAGGAGCTTGGCTAGCATATGGTCAGGAGCTTCTTTGGCTCTTGGTTTTTTGTTTCTTTGAGTTTTTTAGTTCTGTTTTCATAGCTTTATAAAAAGTTCTGCATTTTTAAAATGAAATTGTTTCCTCTCTCTCTTAGATTCAGAATATTAAACAGACGAACAGTGCTCTCAAAGAAAAACTTGATGGTGGAATAGAGCTGTACCGACTTCCAGAGGTAGGATTCTGTAGAGAGCCTCTTAGAAGTCACACCCACGTTTCATGTGTTTAAGAATTTAATATCTGTGTAATACATCTCCAACATATGTCTCTTAGAGAGAAAAATGTAGACATGATTTTATAAATGTAGTTGATGTTAAAAGTCTGAAAAAGAAGGATTCATTAACCTTCATAAGGACACACTCATCTGTTAATGTAGCATGCTAACCCGACTCACTTGGATATCCAGGTCATTCAGAAATGTAACGCACGTTGGACCACAGAAGAGCAGCTTCTCGCCGTACAAGGTATGGGGGAAGTTCTCTTTATAAAGAGCGTAGGAGCAATGGCAGTTTTTAGGAAAAAATTACACTGCACCCTGGTCCCAGCACATCATTTGTGACAGAAACAAGTTCTCAGAAGACTACATTCTCCCAGTGCACGTGATTTCAGCCAGATCACTGTGCTGCTTTGGGGCCTTCCTTTTCCCCTTTCTTGTGTCTCACAAGATGTAAAACTTAATTTGGAAGCCTCGGGCTCTAAAGGTGTGAGGGCTTTATTTTAGCAGCTACTTGTTGGGTTCCAAATAGTCAGGAAGCATAAAAGAAGTAGGTTGAGCGACAGGGCTCTCCGCGGGGAGGTGTCCTGGTGCTGGGGACACTGACGGGGTGACTGCAGATAGCCCACGGCCACAGGGTGATTGCAGGGGCTTCAGGCCCCACCTGGCATGCGACGGGAGGTGCAGATTAACGCATGACAGGGTCACAGCGAACCTCTTTGATCAGCCATCTGCCGAATGTATCTAGATGTGACTACTGCTTCCTTCCACTGATACAATGCAGTAAGATAGTGCCTGCTATTAAGTCTGTTTTCTTATCTAGATAAGTTTCAGTTGTGTTTTTTAAGAATTTTTTTTCTCTTGTATTGAAAAAAGAAATGGTCTCTTATATCCTCAGCCATCAGGAAATATGGCCGAGATTTCCAGGCCATCTCAGATGTGATTGGGAACAAGTCAGTGGTACAAGTGAAAAACTTTTTTGTAAATTATCGACGCCGCTTCAACATAGATGAAGTTTTACAAGAATGGGAGGCAGAGCATGGGAAAGAAGAGACCAATGGGCCTGGTAGCCAGACACCTGGGAAGTCCCCGGATCATGCTCTCAAGGTGCCTGAAGAGGAAGACGAGGTAAATCTGAGACAGTGCGATCTCTTCTCTGCCAGACTGGTGCTGGGTACTCCAGGGAGTTTCTTCATTGATGACCTTTTTTTAGCTATAGAAATACTTTAAGTTTTAAGCTGTGTCAGTAACTGACTTTTACCTGTAAATACCATGTCTATTGGTTCCTATCAATTTTTGGTCATTATGTTTATTATTCACATTTTAATTCCTGGTTCCCTCCAGCCATAGAATATTCCATATTACCAATATTTCCTTAAACACAGTAAGAGCTCTGTCAGAAAACAGTAAGTTGGTTGTGCCTTGAGGAAGGACGGTAAGGCTCAGCCATGTGAGATCTGTTGTCTCATCAGGAGGCTGAACTGATGGGGCAGTGTGCATAGCTGGCCAAGAGCTCCTGGGTCTGCCTCTGCTGTCTGGCCTTCCATGTTTCCATGCTGTTTGGGGCTAAGCGGCTTAAATATTGATGGGGACAAATACAGCCCCATGGTTGCCAGGAACTTCCAGGGTGATAGCTGACAATCTGGTCGCTGGGATAGTAGTGCTGATTTCTTCCGCCTGATCAATGTAGATGACTCAGGCAGCTTTCTGGGCTGCAGGGACCTGGCTGCTCCCCTCAGCTTCCTGTGATGAGGCTGCTGCGTTTCCCCACCACCTGGACTACCCTGCTACATTTTTACCCTTCTCCCACAGGGGGTGGGGCTGGACATAGGTAAGAGTTAACTGCCAGTCACTTGACATTTGAATTTGTTCGCTGACATGGTCATTTAAGGATTAATTTAGCTTGACAAGGAAAAGTCACTTTCTTCTCATCAAAGTCTTCCCCAAACCATGGAAGAATGATGTGAAATCACCTATTTTGTGTTGTCTGTGTGATCCCTTTGCTTTAGGAGCTTGGCGGTGGAAGCAGCCCAGAGGCCCCCTCCTCTCCTGAGCATGGGTGTGCCTCTTGCGGAAGGTGGCATCCCAGAGCATGACGTCACTGGTCTGCGCCATGCCTCTGTACCCATTCAAAACAGGTGTCAAGGCGTACCTCAAATACTTATTTGTTAGGATTTGAGTCTTTAGAGCCTTCTGCCAGAGAATCTCTGTGATCAGTGTGCACAGTCTACAGCACTGACACAGGGAGCGGCTCCCCGACTCACACCCGGGCATGGCCCGGCCCGCCACCCTGGAATGTACGTGAGCAGAACGAAGGGGCTTTCTTCTTCTGGTGGTGATGTCTGTCCCAGTGCAACAGATGAACTTCCTGAAGTCCTGCACTCACTTTAGGCGGCCCTGCAAAGATGGGGACTGCTGGGGAGGGAGTGTCAGAGTCTGCGAGAATGAAAGCTCACTTCCACAGGTGCTTTACGGCTCCAGTCCCAGGAACAGAAATAATGGGAAAATGCCAGCTCCCATCCCTCTTCAAGTTTAATCAAAGCTGGCATTGGCAGGGTCAGCACAAAAACGGTGATGATAAATGGTCAGGAGCTGTTTCCGACAGTGTTGGCCCTTTTACTTAGACTACCTTCCACGGGCCAGAGAAAAGATGTACTTTTGTCATTAGCCCTGGAGGCCTGTCCTCCATGGCCCACTTCCCACAGGGACTGTGCATCCAGGTGCTGTGCAGTCTTCCCCTGTCCCTGGGCTCATTGGCTTATCTGTGACTCTACCTCCCACCAAGCAGCAGACTTCCGTGTCTCTTTGGTGGTTGATCTTCTGGGGATCTGTTTACCCAACCTTCTGTTCAAAAGAAGCGGTGTTATCTAACTTCTCTTCAGTGCATCCTCCTCCTATCTCCTCTACAAACACCTCAGCTCTTCAGTCATTTAAAACATGTATACCCTTTCACACCTGTATTTCCTTCTCTTTAGTCCTTTCTTCCTAAGCTTCTTAGAGTGCCATCCCTGTTGCTCCAGCATCCTGGTTTCCTGTTCTCCATATGTTAGTCCGCAGAAGGAAGTTTGTAAGGGCCGCTGCTTCTCCGTGTCCACCAAGGGCCTGTGGGAACTCGTTGGAATGCTGGTTGGTTGTCTGGCCGGTGCTCAGAACTTGGGTGCTTATAATTTCATAGTCTTGTTTCTCTGGCAGAATCCAGCCGCTGAGGCAGACTCCTGCTGCCTTGCCTTCCCTTCCTGCCCTCAGCTTTTATGTCTATGCAGTACAGGCAGGGAGGCCCTCAGAATGGCCAGGAGTGCCACTCATATAATGGCCTATTAGCTGCGGGCTTTTTTTCCTTAAGGGCTGAGAGTGGAGGCCAACCGGGGGGTGGTTGGGCTTTTGAAATTCAGAGTTCTCCGAGGTGGCCAAGGTTGGGCACAGGATGGGGGTCAGAAAGGGTGAGCGAGAATGCTGAGATGATTGCCTGGAGATGGGGACTCGCTGGCAATGCGGGTGATGGTGTGTGTGGCTGGTGGGGGAGACCTTTTGGCCTAACCAGCTGCAGTTTTCGTAGATTGTGACTTTACCCAAAGAGCAGCTCTTCCCTGATGCGGGAGTCAAAACCCAGTTGTTGCCCCAGCTTTAAGACACCAGACACCATGAGGGGAGCAGTGAGCACGAAGACACTTGGTAACCTTGAGGTTTGGGTCTGAGTCGGTTCTGGAGAACAGGACAGTTAAGTAATGCCTTTGGAGCCCTTAAAGAAGATCCCAGAACTTGTGTTTGTTGAACGGGTAGGTGCTACGGCATCCCCTCCCAGTGCTGGCATGTGAGCACTGCTGTTTATCGAGCTCTGTGCTAATAACACCCCTCTCAGGGATTTATATTTAACCTTATGAAGCAGGCATCGTTACTGTGTCCATTCTGCCAATGAAGAAACTGGAGCTGAAAAGGATAAGGTAACTTGTCCAAGGGTGCACAGCTGGAAGGCAGCAGAGCAAGGATTTCAGCCCAAGACGTCTGGCTGCAGAGGCCACACTCTTACCTGCCTCTGCCTGCCTGCCTTGGCCTGGCATGTTCCTTGGCACTTGCCCCAGGAGTGCGTGGTTTGCAGTCCCTGTATTCTCAGGACGGGTTGGGTGTGCCACCACCGTTCCTCCCTCAGTGCACTGGAATTAGAGTTTGTATTGTGTTCCTGCTCTTTGATTCTTTTTTTTTTTTTCTCCTCTCCTCAGGCTGCTTCTGTTCTTGATGTCAGATATGCATCTGCTTCATGAGAAACTCTGGTAGCTCTGAGCACTTGGTGTGGACAACCGTGTTACCCAGGATATCAGGTATTACCAGGCCTCACCTAGCCATCTGCATCACATCTCTGTGGACAAGCAGCTGTTACCAAAAAAGGCATATACACTGCAGTCCTGTGCTACATCTGCCTTAAGTCTTCACTCATTCTCCACGTTGGCGCCACTTCCCAGAGAGCTCCGTTGCAGCTCTCGCCCTGCCTCGTGCTGGGGGCTCTCGTGGCCTGCAGGGCCCCCTGACTCCGGGGCCCACCTCCCCAGTTGGAGCTCCTGAGCCCCACCAATGGCAGCTCTCCATACAGCAGCTTCAGAACAGGTAGCCGACTCAGAGGGCACACTCTGTTCCTGCATGGCCTGCCACTTCTACTTGTGCATAATGTAATTTTCAGAGTGACTGTGACCCTGTTTGCCTTCTAGAAAGTTTCTCTTGTTCTTTTCTGAGGCACCCACCGAAGTGATATCATGCTCCTTTGGAAATCACATATATTGGCAGACTGCATTATAACTTTTATCGTGCCAAACATCCTGATACAACTCACATTTCCCTAAACATAGGGCATAATTATGGTTTATAAATTCGCTTGGCTTAAACCTCCCTCCTCCTCTTCCGAGTGGTAGAAAGTTCACCCACAGCAGCTATCCTGGGACACTGTAGCTTAATGGGAATGTGGCCCTCAACACTGGCCTTCAGCTTTCAGTGTTGTGACCCCAGGATGGGGATGGGTGCCACCTTAGCTCTTCGTGGCAGCCCTCACCCCCCACTCCGGCCATCACCAACCAACTCCAAGAGATCTGGTCCATACCACTGTACTGGTGCTTGTACATTTGGAATTGGTGCCTTCTCCTTTTGGCAACCATGTTAATCAATCCTCTTTCTGTTTTAGTGTCTTATTTCTTTTGTAAAGTTTATTGCTTGCCAAAGATGACATCGCTGAGATGAGGAGATGAGAGAACTGGCTGCAGGTTTTGACAGGGCAGGTTCTGACTGTCAGGTTAGCTAATGAAGGGTGCTAGAACAGCCGGCGACGGGTTTGCAAGAGCTCCACGTGGTCAGTGCCGTCCTGTTGCTGTGCGGCCTTTTACATACCCTTGCACCCCTCCTGTATGTCCCATGCGTACTGAGGCGATCACACCGCACCCCCTCAGGGCTGCGGTGCAGGGCAGGGTGGGGCTCCATGCTGGTTCTGTGAGACCAAGCTGAAAGGGAACAGTCTGCAGGGCATTAGGGGATGCCAGTGGTTGGACTGGGAACAAGTTAACATTTCGAATAAATGTTCTGAGACTTCCAGAATCACTTTTATTCTCTTGCCAGACCATGGACCTGCTGAGGGGTTGAGGGCAGATGGACTGACAGACTGCACTCTGATGTAACCTGTTCCCCATGCCATGGTCAGTCCAGCCCACACTAGACATGTGGAGGGAGCTTTTGGGTTGTTTTTTGCATCATTTAAATATTTTTCCTGCTTTCAATACCAAAAAGAAAAAAATACAGATGCTTTAAGGCATCAACAGAATTCGTGAGAATTTAAAATATGCAATTAGGGTTTGATGTGTTTGGCTCCCAAGCACCTTGTTTTTTTTTTTTCTTTTTAAGTCAGCTTATTTTCTCTTTAGGAAGAGGTTCAGCTGGAAACCTAGATTGTTTGGAATCATGCTGCTTTTTTTAGTATCTGGAGAAAGGACCTTCAAATGGGGAGTGAGCAGGGACTTCCCTGACTTTTCACCGTCCTGTGCCCACCCTAGGTGTGTGGGGGTCAAGTAAGAGCATGTGAACAGAGCATCAGAGGGTCAGAGGTCGCAGCTCACTGTTCCTGCCTGGACAGGGATAACAAAATAACACTAGTAACCATGTAGGGTTTGTTTTTGTTTTAATCATAAGCCTGCCATGTGAAAATGGCAGGAAAAACATGGGGAGGAGGTGGCATGAGTTTTGCACATCATTAAAGGGGACACTAGACACAAACTGAAGCTTTAGGGTCTCCTTGCTTTTTCTCAAGACCATCTTCCTCTTCACAGAGGCAGTAGGCAGTTTGCAGCAGCGGGTTCCCACTGTGTCTGCAGGTCTGCTCCTCTCTTCACACCCAGGCTGTTTCCTTAAGAAGGGACCCCTTCTGGCAGCTGGGAAGCGTGCTGCTCTTTGTGCAGAGCATGGCAGGCACCTGGCAGCGCCAGGCCTCTGCGTTCTGTCTCCTCACTCAGCCAGTCCTGGAGAGGCGCTTTGCTGGCACACTTGGATTTGACTTTCTCTGCAGGCAAAGGGGTGCATGGTTGTCATTTGCCAGAAGGAAAGGATAGGTGTCTGCCTGCAGGCCTTTGCTGTAGTTTCATGTGTAAAGATAGCACTGTTTTAAACTGCTTCATTACACTGTCTTTTCAATGATGTTGTAATTGCAAGAAATCACGGAGCTTTAAAAGCTGAGTGGTTTGGTCTTATTTATGTGAAGACCCTTTTTAACATATCAAGACTGTGGTGTATCAGCAGGTCTGCTTGGATGTGAGGGTCCACAGTGACAACTGCTTCGGATGCAATGTTCACGTAAGCTTTGTCTTCTTAAAAATTATCAATGTGAATGTCATAATTATATATATATTTTTGTGGAAAATTTCACCTGAGTATAAGTTATTGTGCAAAATATAGTACCATTGAAGCAAATGATAGTTTAACTTTTAGTTTAGCAGTCCTAAAAGATATAAATTGTATTGCAGATGCATTAAAAGTCTCTTTTATTTAATTTTATGTAGGTATGTAAAGTGTTAGCTAAAATTTTTGTCACTTATCCATTTAAACACCTTGTTACTTGAATATTGTGTTGACTGGTCCGAAACAGTGATTGATTCTGTAATATAGCTCTTCTATCCAGGAAGTAACATGCCTCTGTTGTGCCGATTAGGTTTGTACTGGTACACAGTCAGGTGCTGGTGTCAGGAGCCAGAGATTAGTGTAACACCCACTGCGTTGGCTCGGTGTATCTGTGCCACCAAGACACCACTTCCTCCAAATGGTTTTTGATGGTTTTTAACCTATAAGACACTTCAATAGTCAAAGGCCTCTAATCAAAAAATGAAGTTGAAGAAATGATAGACTTGTAAAAGCTTACTGTGGTGGACTAATTAAGCAGTTGTTTTCTGTGTATATGAAGTTTCCTCAAATACCACACACCACTATTTAAATGTGCTCATTGTCACTTTAAATTTCAGCTATGCCCTATTTTTGTCTTTCTCAATATCAGATGTACTATTGGTATAATCGCATACCAAAAATAAGCCAAACAGTGCATTACACTAACTGGATCCCTGCTTATGTGAGCAAAGGAGAGCCTCAATTCTCTCGTCTGGCCTGTTTCTGAATCTAGTGACCCAGATTCAAGCTTTTACTAGCAAGTGAAACTTCGCCTCAAGTTGACTCGAGGTATCTAGCTAATCTGCATCCTAGTGATCTTGTGCAATGCTCAGATACAGATCCTCTTTCGGCCACCCCCTGGATCGCTGCAGCTCTCCTTAATTAGAGTGAAGCACAACTGCAGCAGCGTTAGAGTTCGGAAGAAGGAAGGTCGGTATAGGCTATGCATGCTGTGTGATATGAGTGTTTACAGCCAACCTTCTCCCGAAACTGGACTTCGTATGGAGCAGATAGTATTCCATCAGGTAGACCCATCAACTTTGCTAAGTGCTTTTTAGATTGCTTAAAGTTTTTCAAGATTTTAAAAGATGTATTAAGGTTAAGTTTGCAAATATAATGGAAATGCTGTATATCTTTTGAAGTGATAAAATCCATGTTGAAATTTTAAAGAAAATAATGTTGTAATAATGCTGTTGTAATATTTTAATGTCTCTTCTGCCTGTTTTCTATTTCAGCACATTCATTGTGGTGAATGTTCATAGCATTATAATTGCTTAGCCATTGACTGAGAACATTTGTTAGCGGACATTGGAAATTTTATTTGTGAAATTATGCAGAATTCATTTTTCTATTTCCAATATTTGCTGAAGTTAAATAAAAATTGTCAAGCCATTGATGTAATAAAATATGAAACACAAGACAGTTTTCTGTCCCCCTATCAGAGCAGTAGCCCACCCTAATACAAAGTGGGTATTTCCCTGCCTTTTGTGTTGGATGTCAAGGTCCTGAATGGATAGGTTACCCAGAACCCCACCCTGTGGAAATAACAGCCCTGGATGCCTTTTCATTTTAGCCTTTAGCTCTGCCTGAACTGCTTTCTTATGTATGATCATTTGGTTGAGGTCAGATCGAGGTGCATAAGTTTGGAAAGTTTGCAGTAGTTGAGGGCTTAAATGTAAAGGTCCACTGGGGAGAATGCTTTTTCCCAGCAGTGATATTTCTCTTTTCAGCGTATCCAGGCTTTGACACCTGGATGCTGGCCTCTGACAGCCCTGGCCGGGGGCAGTAAGGAGGCAAGCCCCACTGCCTTTGTTGTTCCTGTCAGCCCCCTAGGGTAGCGTGGAGGGCACTTCCAGCATTCCCTGGCCCTCCTGTGGCATTTCCTTGCTAGCCGGAATATAGGTGTGGTTAGATAACTATTGTGAAAGCCTGACTGCAGATCCAGCATTGCCTCAGACAACGTGTAAGACAGGCTGATGGTGGCCCTCCGAGTATTTGACTTCACACTGTGTACAAGGGGGGTTCACATAACACTTCTCGAAATTCCTGTCCTGGACAGAAGACAGGACGGTGCTGCGGTTGCTGTTCTCGGCGCTGCAGGGCCTGCGAGGAGGCAGAGGTACAGCCTCCTTGGATGGCACACGTGGGTGGCACCTGGGAGAGGAGGGCAGGGGCCGAGAGAGCCTGCTGTGTGACTTACGGAGGGACCTCATAGGGCACAGGAAGGAGCCAGAGCCGAGGCCGGAACCCAGGGCTTTCCTGGCGGTCAGCGGGGGAGGAAGGGAAGCCAGAGGGCATGCAGGTGGGCCATGGAGGCGCGGGGCGTCCCGCATTGCTTGCCTGTCTGGGTGTGGCCTTTGTTGGCTCCGAGGAATGAAGAGCAAGAAGGAACGGAGGTATTGAGGGAAAGGCTCTCAGACGGGCACAGACTGCCACGTGTGCGCAGGCCTGGCTCCTGTTAGGAGTGCAGGAGCCATGTCATGGGTTCCACGTCAAAGGGTGCAGGCAGAGTGCAGGTCCAGTCTTTTTCCTGCCAACCAGAGGAAAGAACACCTGTGTACAGGTGTTTACAGGTCACCTCTTATGGCCCATCTCACATCCTCTGGGCCCTTGCTACAGCCCTGGCTTCAGGCAGGTATCCCTGGCGACATTCTCATATGGGCAGCAGGGGGGCGTTCAGGCCCCAGGGGCAGCCCTGGGCACCACGGGGGCTGGGCATCCTTTCTGTGGGGGGCAGCTCTGCAGGGCTTCTCACAGCCCACATGATGGTACCCAACTAAAAATGCACCCCGTCTCACTTTTCCTCACACCATCCTGTGCTGGGATCACATTCAAAACCACACTATTTACCACAGACCCTCATGTAGGCTGTGCTTTTCTGGTGGAATCCAGGCCAGGACCACACGGGTGAGAATTTCTCTCCCCACCAGGGCTGCCACAGCCCTGGTAATTTCTGTTGAGGGGAGAGGTCTTGGGTGCACTTACCGACCCAGACTGCAAGAAGGCTGCGGCACTGCCGTGAGACTCCATGCAGTGACTGTGAGAGCTGAGAGGAGGGGCCCCTGCTCTGGGCGCAGCTCCTGCCTCTGCTGCCTGCCGTGCTGGGTGCTGGTGTTCCGAAGGAAGAGGTGGAGCATTCCGCCTGGGGGAATCCCTTTCCTTCTCAGCAGATTAAGACCATGCTTGTTCTTGGCAGCAGCCGCTTGGTGCTTGGAGCCTAGACAAGTGCACAGGCCATCCTAGCTCACCCTTTGGTCCTGGGCTGGATGGAACTGACCCCCAGGGCAGTCCCCTGGTCCTCATTCCCATGGACCCAAAAAGCATGAGCACATTCATGGGCCTGGAAGTGCCCTGGTCTCTTCCCACCAGCAGTCCTTCCTGGACCTGGGCTGTCAACGCCTTTGCCCAGTGCTTGAGCTCAGCTCCCCGTGCTCCCCCTCTTCTTCAGCTCTCCCCTGGGATATACACATTTCCAGTCACCAAAAGGGAGACCCGAGCATCACCTGACTGTGCCCCAGCCTCCTCCCTTCTCCCTCACCTGCTCCCTGCACCCACCACCCGCCATCTGGCCCTCCCCGCTGAAAGTGCAGCTTCTGCCATCTGGGAAAACACAGCCTTCCTTCTTACTTAAGCCAAGTAGGGCCTGCTCCAGCGATGTTGTGCGACCATGCCTCCCCTCCATGCCCTGTCCCTGGGACAGCCACGCTGCCTGTGACATCCTGCGCAGTGCGCCACCCCCACCATCAGCAGAGGCAGCTCTCGGGACTCCTTCCACTTACACCTCTGCACCACACTGCAGAGCAAGGATGTCATGTGTTTATTCATTATTCTAAATGGGCACCAATGAACACACTTGGTACTGAAGACATAGGCTGAAACGTAGTCCCTGTCGCCGTCCTGCAGCCCACAGGCAGCTGGTGTTGCCCGTTCCCTCCTGTCCTTCCAGGGAGAAAGATCCCATGTGTGCATGCTCACTTGCACATGTACAAAGAATCGTTTTTCCATACAGTTCACATACACTACCTGGCTGTGTGCCTGGCTTTTTTCACTCCACTTCTGCATCCCCACATATGTGTAAGCTGTTCCTTTCCTCGGTACTGGCTTCATGCCAGTACTCCAGTTATGACCGACAACTTGTTTCAACCGCTGCCAACTGACGGTCACTGAATTATTACTTACAATATCAGCAGACTAGAAATTTTGCCTGCATGCACGTGTAGTTCTAGAATAAATATCAGGGATTGGAATTTCTGGGTCAGGAAATTGTTTAGTTTACAGGTGATACACACCCCCATTGTCCTCCCATGGGATTGTAGAGGTTCTCCTTCCATCTGCATGAACGAGGCAACTTGCCCTGTGCTCTTCTTAGCACTGTGATAATTAGACCCTTGGATATGAGGTTTCATAGATCATGGGCCCTGGAGGTCAGGACTCACACTCAGCTCAGTCCCCAGACTGGCCACAACAGGCCCATGGATGCTTGTTAAAAGAATGGGCCATTGGGGGCTTTGAGCAGCAGGAGTGCAGGCCTGCCAGCCCCTGTGTTTCTGCCAGTCATAAGGCTAAGGGCTGGGGTCTATTCCAGTTCCTGGGCATTCAGAGACGAGTGAGTGGGGACTTGGAGTTTTCTGGACTTTTGGCTTGTTTCTTGAGCTATTTGGATATCAGTTGCCAAAGTCCTGGGGGGAATGAATTCTAGAGATCTGGAGATTGTACACGTGGAGTGGGGTTGAAGAGTATTGTGTGGATTCTGGTTTTCAGGCCTCTGCCTCCTGTACATTACCGCCCCGTCCCCCTTAACAGAGAGTTAGCTGACAAATAACGTGAGCAAATGTTCCGTGTCCTGGCCTGGACAGGCCGAGCAGACATCTTCCTGCTGAGACATCGGCCCGGGAGAGCTTTTCAGATAAGTGAGAAGGGGTCATCCTGCACGGGGCCTGCTTGGGGAGGGCTTCCCAGAGGAGGTGACAGGCAGCTCAGGTGTTGAGAAGACCTGTGGTTCGCATGCCCCCTTGCAGTCAAGTTGGAGCTCTGTTCCGTCCCCCTCCAGTGGAGGATGTTAGAATTTCATGTGGTTCTGTGGTGACCGCGCCAGCCTGGATTCCTCACCAGGGTAGAAGCCTCGTGAATGTCAGTTGCTGCTCAAAAGGCTCAGATGAGAGAAGCCACATTCTGCAGGCGCTGCAGATAGTTGGTGAGAGGGACTTCACGGGCCTGCAGTGCCACCTGCTCCCAAGGCTCCCTGTGCTGGGCCGCCCCTGCTGACGGCTGCAGCCGAGGGTCTGGCTACAGATCAGAGGGCAGGAGGCAGGCTGCACGTGCCCCCGTGAGTCTGCAGCTGTACTTGCTTTAGAAATGCCCTGGCCTTGGTCTGAGTGGTCGCAGGTGCCTCTCACCTCTCACGCACATTCATGCTGAGAAGCTTTGCTGTGTTCCTTTGCATATGGTGGATCGTGGTACTTGATTAAAAAATAGGTTGAGCAATAATTAAGCCTTTTATTATGGATAATCATGTAAGGCGAATTATTTGTGGTTTATAGTCATAACTGCTCAGTTTATTGACAATTGCATTGTCCCCTAGGGACCAAACATGCATTATGTGACCTAGGGCTTGTAGCAGCCTTATATGTGGGGACTGTCACCTCAGTTTTATAGACGAAGAACCAAAACTTAGAGAAGAATGTGCTGCCTGAGTTGGACTACTGGAACATGCCAGTGGGCCTGAAAACACATGTGGCCTGCTTCTCCATAGAGCCACCCGTTGAGACACCAACCTGCCACAGTCCTCATGGTTCAGTGGTGGCATCAGTGACTGTGGCCGCTCCCTTCACGCCCAGGCCTGTTTCCTCCTCAGAAGCCAGGAGGAAGACTTCTTCAAAGGCTGTGAAGCTTAGCAGAGTTTGTCAGTGGAAACGCTTCCCCCAGCCCAGTGGCCTTGTGCTGAAGAGGCGCCTGGCGGCGGGCGGCCCCTTCACTCCACTGTGGTGGGTGTGGGAGTGTGCATGCTGCTGGCATCTCTCTGGGGGCAGGGTAAGGCTGAGCCCTTCACAGCTCACACCCCTTCACCAGAGCCCTCCCCCCTGTAAACACCGCCTCCAGTCTCACCCGTGCACTGTGGTCTTCGGCGGGTTTGACGGCGTGCTCTGCCTGGATGGGATTCGTGGACCACGCGCTCTCCGTGCATGTGTACTCATTCCTTACACACAGGTAAGTCACGTGCTTGTAATAGGTGTGTTCACACTGGAAAGCTAACACGCAGTTGTCCTCCAGCCCATGTTCTAGGCAACTGTGACCAACACTGACAGTCCCTTGTCATGGTTGTCCTTTGCTGATAAGTAGGTGGGCCCCTACTGCCAGGGGAGGGAACAAACGCCAGAATTGAAGTGGCCTGTTTAAGGTCAGTCAGCTAGTAGGTGGGCTGGGGACCCTGGCGAGCTGCCCTTGAGACAGAACTCTCTGGGCCTTGCTGCCCTTGCTGCTGGAAAATGGTCTGAGCTGGGGTGGGGCAGGCCAGGTGGAGTGCGGATTACTTACAACTGTAGCTGGCTCCCCCCAGAACCCCCACTTGGCCAGCTGCAGTGAGTGTGGCCCCCAGTTCCCATCGGTCTTGGGTCCCAGGCCCAAGGGCCACAGCTGGGATGTCCCTTGCTGCCTTCAGTGCCGTGCTGTGCACTGGCTGTGGGGCATGCCCTCTCCCCGTAGGCAGCTTGCATCTCCAAGGCTGCTCAGTCCCTCTCACAGCTGTCATAGCAGAGCACCTGCCCCTAACCCTAGGTGGTCCCAGGGCTGACTTGCTCTGTCACCCAGCCCTCTTCAGCTGAGCCCTGGTTGCTCCTCTTCTGTCTCCCCACCCCTCTGCCCATAGCTCTGGGCTGTGCAGAGCAGACCTGCTGCCTCTCCACCATGTCCTTTTCCAGGCCCTTGCTGAAATACTGCCCAGCCACTGAGGCTGCCTTGCCAGAGTATAATTCCTGGCTCCTCAGCAGCCCATGGGACACTGGGCCTAGGGGGTGCCCAGTGAATGCTGTCTTTAGCCCTGGGTGGCCCTGACTAGTGCCAGCCCTGATGACCTCATCTGTCTGACCCCTCTGGTTAGGAAAATCTTGGAGCAATGGCCCCAGGAGTCGGGCTTCCGAGTGCCCGTGCCTCAGGTCATCAGTTTCCTGACCCCAGGCTCATTAACTTGCTTTGTTCAGTGGAACCTTAGAAAGCATGATGCAGTACTAGAGCGCCTTCCGCTGCTGCTGGGAATTCCACCACCCGACGGAGAGCCTGGCTGACAGCTGGCACAAAACACCAGACCCGTGCATGAGGCTTGGTGGAACCCGAACCCCCAGGAGGCCACGCATGTGACCCGGGGGGACCTGCAGAGTGGTTCAGATGAACCAACTCCAAACTCTGTCCCACAGGATCACGAGCAAATAAAGTGCCAGCTGCTCTTCAGCCACTGAGGTGAGTGGTTTGCCACACAGCAGCACGTAATGGAAGCCCTTGGAGAGGAGCAGGCCTGGGGACTTGGGAAAGGTTCAGGCCACAGAACAGGGCTGGGCACTGGGGCATTTGGTGCCCAGGTTCTGCTTGGGTCCCCAGTTCTGAGGCAGGGCCACATGTCCCTTCTTGGAGGAAGCTGCCATCTGGTGGAGAGAAGAGCAGAGCTCCTGCCTGCTTCCGAGGCTGGAAGGGCCTCCTTCTCTGGCTCTCGGGCTGATGTCACAGAGTCCCCAGTGCGACACTTCACTGCAGAGAAACACAGCCTCTTGGAACTGTTCCTCTGAGGCTGCTGAGACAGGCTGCAGGGCCCCAGCACAGAATGGATTGAGCACATTTACTGGGGGGTGGGCAGCTCCTGGGACTTTCTTGGCAGCTGTTCTCTTGACAGCCTTCCACAGTAAGAAGTCTGCATCCTACTGGTTGACCACTTTCATTAAGCAGATTCAGAGTTGAAATGCTTTCCCTGCTACCCTCTCCTCTCTTTCCTTCAACCTCCTTCTCCTTGCCGTCCTGCTCCAGCCTGTGTTTGGCTGGAGCATCTCAGCTCAGTGAAGCCAAATTGTGCCTAAGAATCAGGGGCTTGGACTCTATCCCTGAATCACTGTGACCTTAGGTAAGCCTCTCAATCCCTCAGCATTCTGTTCCTCCCTGTGAAGAGGGGTTGCATTTTCTATTTTTTTGGATGCCCTAATGAGGATGGTCACCCAGCTGCCTCCCTGACAAAATGACAGGTACGTCCCCTGCCGAACCAGGCAACACAGGGCTGGGAGGTGCTCCCAGTATTTCTGGGAGTAGCCAGTATGACAATGTCCTTGCAGGCCTGTCCAAGCAAAGTGCTAGGGGCTAGCATGTTCTGCATAGCCATTGAACACCCCTGGGACCCAGAAGCAGTTGCGTGGCGGGGGCGGGGATCAGGGCTGCCTTGGAGCCCAGGGGTTTTAAGCCCTGCTCTGCTGTGTGAGCTCAGGTGAGTCAAGTCACTGGGCCTTTTTTTAGTAAAAAGACACAGTGCCTTCAGTTCATTTGTCAACAAGTTCATTTGTCAGACACTTACTAGGCCCTGCAACATGGAAGTGGGAGAGAGATTGAGCAAGATAAATGAGGTCCTTGTCCTTAAGGAGCATGAATTCCAGTGGGGGAAACAGAGGTGGAAACATCTATGCAATCATGGTATCCACAGGCTTTCATGATTGGATTTGTTGGTGAGGCTGGGACACCATGAGGCCAGGTGCATTAGGATAGGCCAGAAGGTAACCACAGGCCTCCCTCAGCCTAGTCTCCTTCCCTGTGTGGAGTCAAGGAATGCTTTGCCAGCAGCTTTGACTTGATGTGAACAGACTGAGCCCAGCTTACAGGGGTATGATCCATCTGTGAGCCAGCTTCTAATACGTTAGAGGTTCAGGTAGCAAATGGTCCTAGGCTTTTGGCAGTGGAAAGGCAGCCCTGGATATGAAGGAGACACACCAGGTCTCTACCAGCAACGTGATTGAGGCTGGGTTGTGGACCTGCCTTTTCCTATATCCCCATCTCAAAACCCAGATCTTGGTCTGAATGGCATTTCCCATTAAAAGGAACCAGGGATCTTTGGAGAAGTGCCTGGTTTCAGATTTAGAAGGCAGGGCCTTGAACTCCAAAGAAACACTCAGAATAATGGGGTTATGGTTAAGGCACTTGAAAGCCAAAATAAAAGACCTCTCCTGGGCATAATGTGGACCAATTTGCCATTAAAAGCATGACTGATTGAAACACAACAAGTATAAGACTCCCAAAGTTCATGACAAAACAGCCATAAAAATACATCTAATTTTCCTATCTAAACTATTTCAAGGTGCTCAAATCATTGGGAGCAAAATTCTTTATAAATGAATTCCAGCTAATACATGCAGAAGAATATGGCAGAACTATAAGTTACTAATTTGCAGCATGTTATGAAATCACAGATATAGTCACAAATGGCTGCTAAAACCATTAGATGGAAGGTTGACAGAGAACTTGGTAATAGATGAGGCTGAACCTGAACCCACCAATGACAGTGTAAAAATGTACACCTGGGAGAGGATTCTGGGATGATGACAAGTAGGAAGTACAGGAATCTGTGTCCCCACCTTGACAATAATTACACTGGCAGAATCTGATTTGGGAACTTGAGTCTATTGAAGCCTTGGGACTTCCAGGGCAGGTCTTGGGCACTAAGGCATTACTTTCCATCAGCTCTGCACAATAACAGCTATCCAGCCATATGGCAGGCAGCCATGTGCCCAATCCTAGAGCAGCTTGTGCACAGCTTATGGGAGCAAGGACCTTGTTATCCAAATGTTGACATCTGTGTTCTCATTGCTGATTCCTCCTGCTGATCATGGAGGCATAGACACAGAGGCAGGCAGTGATTATTGCACGTATGTACACACAGCTGCAAACCCCTCAACAGAAGCAACATCCAGGGAATTTAAAGGGCCAACACATTTTTTACCTCCCCTCAATTTGCTCCTTTTTCCCTTTTGACACTCAGACATTGATGATGTAACATTCAAAACCAACTACATATACAGAGGAAATTAGAAAGTCACAGTATATGTCCAGGAAATGGTTCAGGCTCAGAAAAGGTCAGAAAACCTTAAGTTTACACCTCAGGCAGATCCTGGGCACGGACATAACCTACAATAATCAAAGCAAATGGCAAATCTGGGAGTAGGGGGGAAATCTGAGTGCCAGTATTACCATATTTTTGGATTCAGATGTCACTTTCAACCACAAAATGACAAGGCATTTAAAGAATTGGTCCATTCAAAGGAAAAAATAATTGACAAACTATCCCTGAGAACTACCAGGTGGCAGGCCTACCAGGTGAAGAGTTGAAAATACTGTCATAGAGATGCTAAAGAACTAGCAGAAAATGAGGAAAAAGTCCAGAAAATTGTGTCTGAATCAAATGGAAGTAGGAATGAAGGGAGAGAAAACCTAAAAAGAATCTTAAGAAACATTCTAGAACTAAAAAAGAGAATAATGAAAATGAATAATTCACTAAAGAGATTCAACAGCAGCTTTAAGCAGGCAGAAGATGCAGTGAACTTAAAGAAAGGATGATTGAAATGATCAAGTCTGAGGAACAAAAAAAAAAATGATGAAAAGTGAACAGAACCCAGGAGACCTGCAAGACACCTCTAGCAGATCAACATACACATCGTGGGTGTCTGAGGAGAAGAAGAGAATATTTAAAGAAATAGTGGCCCAAAACTTCCCAAGTTTTATGAAAAACATGAATGTAAACATCCAAGAAGCTCAACAAACTCAGAGACCCACACCAAGACACATTATAATCAAATCATCAAAAGCCAGAAACAGAGAACCTGGAAACAGCAATAGAGAGGCTAATTATCACATACAAAAAGATCCTCAATAAGATAATGGGTGGTTTGCTCCTCAGAAACATTAGAGGCCAGAAGACGGTGGGTTCATATATTAAAAGTGCCTAAAAGAAATAGCCTGACAGTCAAGAATCCTATATCTGGCAAGCTATCCTTCAAAAGTGAGGGATAAGTTAAGGAAAAATGAACAAACCTGAGAGAGTTTGTTCCCAATAGACCTTAATGCTCAAGGGAGTCCTTGGGTTAAAGTGAAGGGACAGCAGACGGTAACTTGAAACTGTATGAAGGTGTAAAGTCCTGAGTAAAGCTAAATACTTGGGCAACTCTACTATTATTTTAACAGTGGCTTGTAACTCCGCTTCTTGTTTTCTACACAATTTAAGAGAATTGTTAGAAATTAATCTAAAAACTTGCAGTACTGTAGCCTTGCTTTGTAACTCTACACTTTACTTTCTACATAATTTAGAAGACTAACTAATGCATTTAGGAAAACAATTATTTAAGCTTTTGGACACAATATATAAAGATGTTATTTTGTGACATCAGGAACTGAAAGAGGTGGGGATGGAACTATAAAGGAGCAGCATTTTTGTATGCTATTGAAGTTAAGCTGGTATAAATTCAAATCAGAGTGTTATAATGTTAGGATGTTAAATGTAATCCCTATGATAACCATAAAAAAATAGTGATACAATATTCCCTAAAGGAACTGAGAAGGGAATAAATTTCAATATGGAAAAATCAACCACACACACCCCCACACAAGACAATAATGTAGGAAATGAAAGACAAAAATACCCACAAGGTATACGGTAAACAAAGAGCTAGATGTCAAAAGTAAGTCCCTCCTTGGCAGTATTTAAATGTAAATGGATTAAACTTTAAAACCAAAAGACAGAGATTGACAGAATGAATATTTTTTTAATCCAGCTATTTGCTGTCTACAAGAGAATCACTTTATAGATTCAAGGATGCAAATAGACTAAAAGTGGAAGAATGGAAACAGGTGCTCCATGCAAAGCATAACCAGCCAAAAGTAGGGGTAGGTGTACTAATGTCAGACAAAATAAACTTTAAGAAAAAAAGTCATGAAAGACAAAAAGACATATATTAATAAAGGCTTGATATAGCAAGAAGATAGAGCAGTTATAAACTTTTATACACCTAATAACGGACAAGCAATATATGAAGCAAAATTTGACAAAGGGACAGACAATTCTATAAGTGTTCAGATTTCAATATCCCATTCTTTAATGGATAAATCAACCAGACAGAAAATAAAACAGGACTTGAACAGCACAATAAACCAACTATATCTAGCAGACGTATATAGAACAGTATATATAGAACAAGAATCCCATACACATTCTTCTCAAGGGCACATGGGGCAGTTTCTAGGATAGACCACATGCTAGGCCACAAATTAAGTCTCGATAGATTTAAGAAGAGAGATAACATACTAAGTATCTTCCCTGACCACAACAACATAAAGATGGAAATCAGTAACAAAAGAACTGGGAAAATTCATAAATTAGTTCAAGTGAAACAATACACTCTTAATCAATGGATCAAAGAAGAAATCACAAGGGAAAATAGAAAATGCCAAGAGACTTATTAAAATAAAAACAACACACCAAAACTCTCAGATGCAGTGAAAGCAATGCTAAGGGGAAAATTTAAACCCATGAAATACTTACTTTAAAAAACAAATATTTCAAATCAACAAGTGAACTTTACAGTTTAAGGAATAAGAGAATGAACAAACGAAACCCAAAAGTAGCATAAGGAAGGAAATTAAAGATTACAGCAGAGATAATAAAATGGAAAAACAATGGGAAAATCAATGAAACCAAAAGTTTGTTCTTTGAAAAGATCAACAAAATTGACAAACCTTTACCTAGATGGGCTAAGAAAAAAAATTTACTAAAATTAGAAATTAAAACTGGGGATGTTACCACTGATTCTACAGAAATAAAAATTATAAAATAGCATAAACCAATTGTACACCAAAAAATTGGCTAACATGGATGAAATGGACAAATTCCTAGAAACACAAACTTCAAGAATAAACCACGAAGAAATAAAAGGTCTATATAGACCTAGAACTAGTAAGCAGATTGAATCAGATATCAAAAATCTCCCAACAACGAAAAACCCCGTGGACCTGATGGTTTCATTAGTGAATTCTCCCAAACATTTAAAGAATTATCACAAATACTTCTCAAACTTTTCCAAAAAGCTAAGGAGGGGACAATTCCTAACTCACTTTATCAGACCAACAGTATATTGATACCAAAGCTAGAGAAAGACCTTATAAGAAAAAAAAATACCAGTATCTCCCATTTATGAATATTGATGCAAAAATCCTAAAACAATATTAGCCAACTGAATTTAACACCATATTTAAATGATAAGAACTATGATCAAGTGGACTTGATTCCTGGAATGCAAGGATGATTCAACATACAAAAACCAATCGATGTACATCCATTCATAATGAAAACTCTCAACAAAATGGATATAGAGGGCAAGACCTCAACATAATACAGGCCATATATGACAAACCCACAGCCAACATCATACTTAACAGTGAAAAGCTGAAAGCTTTTCCTCTAAGATCGGGAACACTTAGAGAAGGATGCCCACTCTTCCTACTTTTCTTCAACATAGTACTGGAGGTCCTAGCCACAGGAATCAGACAACACAAAGAAAAGGTATCCAGATTGGTAAGGAAGAAGTTAAACTGTCACTGTTTGCAGATGACATGGTATTGTACATAGAAAACCCTAAAGAATCCACCTCAAAACTCCTAGAACTAATAACTGAATTCAGCAAAGTTGCACGATGCAAAATTAATATGCAGAAGTCTGTTGTATTCCTATATACTAACAATAATGAGCTAGCAGAAAGAGAAATCAGGAAAACAACTCCGTTCGCAATTGCATCAAAAGAATAAATACCCAGGAAT
>JAVSCE010014141.1:0-121023 GCA_032199065.1 Smutsia gigantea | reverse complement strand
GGATATAGAAGTCTTGAACAACCTTATAAACCAATGTTCTAATAGACATTGCTAGTATAGAGAAGATTGGAATGATACGATTTATAGTAACAAGGAAATCTGGAGAATAGCCATTTGAAAAAAAATGGTAATTATTTTTACAATATTTATTTTTCATAACATTCTATTTATATTAATATGTAAGGGATTTATTACCAGTCATTTAAAATGAATTAATAAAATAAACATTAAAAACTTCTTGAGTTTTAATTTCTAATATGGTAAATATTAAATTGAAGATATGATCAGATAGGTATACATTGATATAAATTGATGGGTATAATCACTTAAATAAAAGCTGTTTGGGAGTCCTCAATAATTTTAAAGAGGATTCTGTTATCAAAAGTTCGGAAACCATTGATTTAGACTAGTAATTCTGAATATAAGTTTGGGAGCCCACCATAGTAACCACTACACCAAAGCATACAAGGAGCTATTTGCAGTGGTGACTTTGGGAGAAAGAAAGAAAGATAGTGGGGGAAGGAGCTCAGTCATTTTCTACCCATCATACTGCTCTGAAATAGCAGAAGGGAGAGAGAACTTTTATTTGAGGAACTAACAGGAGTACACTGAGATTGTAGCAGGCAGATGGTGTGTGATAGTGGGAGAGGGAAAATAAGAAAAGACAGGTATGTAGAGAGCACTTGTCTTTTAAGAAAGAGGCCATGTTCAAAAATCTGTAATGTGAAGGAGTAATCAATGCATAAAATGTTATTGACTAAGTGCCATTCAGAGAGCGAGATCACCTTATTGTCATCTGGAAGTCAAACTCATTACAACATTGCATCTTGAAATTCAAAAACCAACCCACTGAAATGTTATTAATAATTTGAGCAATTTCAAAATATGTACCCTCTCACGTAATCTATGGATATTATTCAGCTCCTTCCGAATGAAAACTCTGAGGCTACAGGTATTTTTAGTGGAGGCAAGTGAAGAGATTTTATGAATGTGCAGTTCTGCACCCAGAAAGCAATTGCCATGAGTTAGAAAAGGAAAAAGAAAACTCCAGATAAAGCAATCTGTTTTTTCCCCCTCCCACCCCCAATTCTTGGGTTTAGGAATTAACCCCCATGATTTTCTAATCTTCAGCAGGGATCTCATACCTAACAGCTGCTATTTAGGTAGCCCCTTGTGCTATGAAATTCAAACCTTCATTTTATCTCCTTTCCCTACAGCAAAAATTGCAATATCTCACATCCAAGCTCCAGCTGTCAGATTCACACACCATTTCTATTTCAATGGCTAGAATAATCCTTTGCTCTCTTGTTTTCATTGAACAAGAATGTGCCAGCTTAAAAAAAAAACAGGGAAAAGACATTTGTCTAAACTCAAATACTCAAAGGGATGAAACAGCTTGAAGAAACATGATGCTTTGTAACAGGCATTTTGTACTTGAAGCACAGTTTTTCTTTTAAGCACATATATACACTCATAAATGTACAAATATAGAAAGATGGACATGAGACTTTGTGGACCTCTCGTTTTCAGAAAGCATTAAATAGGTCAGAGAAGATATACACACATACTAATATCAACAAACTAGATAATGTGAGCATATTATGGCAACCATTCCTGAGTAAAAAGTTCCTTAGAAACGACAGAGAAAAGTCTTGGTAAGCTCTCATTCTTACTCATCCATTATATACTGGCAACCTATAGCATAGTAGTTGTGGCTTAATACTTAATGAGCTGGAAACACAAATTCCAAAGCAGTCTTGAAAACAAGGTACCCCAAGTGTTAGCTAAAATAAGCCATGTTCGGAGCAACCCTTTAGAAACGGACACGAGATGCAAGCTCCGCTGTCCCTAGCTTGAATGGGAAGAGTCAGATGTTCTCTATGGGGAGAACAGAAACTCTGAGTTTGATGTCTCATTCTGCACGAAGAGAAAGGCCCTAGAGAATCTGTTACATGCTCCCTAATATCTGTGGCACTGACATAAGCACCTGAAACCAAGAATGAACTTTCAGAGGTGACAACAGACAGATATATGAAGGAAAAAAATCAATTTTCAGTCTTATTAAACATTGTATTGTTTAAAACTGTAAGCCAACAACAATGAAAATCAGTTATCTAGTAAATAATTCTTTCAAGATGTTTTTTACCAACATCATTTTTCAATTACTATTGCCCTGGGGCTTATCACCTATTGCCCATGGAATCATTTCCTTCTGGGCTTCTGGCAGGTCTCCTGGACTTCAATATCCAGCCCACTGAATGACTCTTCATTTTCTCTTCCCATCACTCCTTTGTTCTAAAAGCTTCCACCGGCTTCCTATAACTTGAGTCTGATCATAAATCTTCCATACCTGGGTTCTGTTTCAGCTAATCCAAACTCATCCCTTTAAGATCTGATGACCAAGGCTGTTTCCTTACCTTTTCTCCCCAAGCCATTTCTTCGCTACCTTCCCAACACACCAAGTTCACCCTCAGCTGAGTGTGTTAAGAAAATGGTGTCATTCCCTCATCCTACAAGCCCCTGATCCACGGGGCCAAATCATGCCCACCTTCCAGGTTCTACTCAATGTCCATGAAGCATCCAGACAGCATCAACCCTCATTTATTTTTCTGACACCTGGAGGCACATTTCATCATATTACAAATAAAAGCAAATGAACTTCAGTAGTAAACAATTAGGTTAATAATAGGTAATGTTTTCTAAATCTAGTATCTTGGATAATAAATTAGGACCTGAGGGAGTCTGAAATCATTCAGAAAGCAACTATCACAATTACTCTTTTTCTTTTTTTTTATTAAGGTATTATTGATATACACTCTTATGAAGGTTTCACATGAAAAAACAATGTAGTTACTACATTTACCCATATTATCAAGTCCCCACACATCCCCAATGCAGCCACTATCCATCAGTGTAGGAAGATGCCACAGATTCACAATTTGCCTTCTCTGTGCTACACTGTTTTCCCTTTGATCCCCCACACCATGTGTACTAAACATAATACCCCTCAATCCCCTTCTCCCGTCCTCCCCATCCGCCCACCCAGACCCCTCCCCTTTGGTAACCACTAGTTCCTTCTTGGAGTCTCTGAGTCTGCTGCCATTTTGTTCCTTCAGTTTTGCTTCGTTGTTCTACTCCACAAATGAGGGAAATCTTTTGGCATTGTCTTTCTCTGCCTGGCTTATTTCACTGAGCATAATGTCTCCAGCTCCATCCATGTTGTTGCAAATGCTAGTATTTGTTTCTTTCTTATGGCTGAATAGTACTCCATTCTGTATATGTACCACATCTTCTTTATACATTCATCTACTGATGGACACTTAGGTTGCTTCCATATCTTGGCTATTGTAAAAAGTGCAACAAACATATGGGTGCATATGTCTCTTTGAATCTGAGAAGTTGTATTCTTTGGATAAATTCCAAGGAGTGGGATTCCCGGGTCAAGTGGTATTTCTATTTTTAGTTTTTTGAGGAACCTCCATATTGCTTTCCACAATGGTTGAACTAGCTTACATTCCCTCCAGCAGGGTAGGAGGGTTCCCCTTTCTCCTCATCCTCACCAGCATTTGTTGTTCTTAGTATTCTCGATGCTGGCCATCCTTACTGGTGTGAGGTGATATCTCATCGTGGTTTTAATTTCCATTTCCCTGATGATTAGTGATATGGAGCATCTTTTCATGTGCCTGTTGGCCATCTGAATTTCTTCTTTGGAGAACTGTGTCTTCATATCCTCTGCCCATTTTTTAATAGGGTTATTTGCTTTTTGGGTGTTGAGGCATGTAAGTTCTTTATATATTTTGGATGTTAACCCCTTGTCAGATATGTCACCTACAAATATATTCTCCCATACTGTAGGATGCCTTTTTGTTCTGTTGATGCTGTTCTTTGCCATACAAAAACTTTTTAGTTGGATGTAGTCCCATGAGTTCATTTTTGCTTTTGGTTCCCTGGCTTGAGGAGATGCATTCAGGAAGAAGTTGCTCATGCTTTTATTCAGGAGATTTTTGCCTATGTTGTCTTCTAAGAGTTTTATGGTTTCATGACTTACATTCAGGTCCTTGATCCATTTCAAGTTTACTTTTGTGTATGGGGTTAAACAATAATCCAATTTCATTCTCTTGCATGTAGCTGTCCAGTTTCGCCAACACCAGCTGTTGAAGAGACTGTCATTTCCCCATTGTATGTCCATGGCTCCTTTATCATATATTAATTGACCATACATGGTTGGGTTTATATCAGGGCTCTCTAGTCTGTTCCATTGGTCTATGGGTCTGTTCTTGTGCCAGTACCAAATTGTCTTGAGTACTGTGGCTTTGTAGTAGAGCTTGAAGTTGGGGAGCATAATCCCCCCAGCTTTATTCTTCCTTTTCAGGATTGCCTTAGCTATTCGGGGTCTTTTGGGGTTGCATATGAGTTTTAGAACAATTTTCTCTAGTTCATTGAAGAATGCTGTCCGTATTTTGATAGGAATTACATTGAATCTGTAGATTGCTTTAGGCAGGATGGCCATTTTGACAATATTAATTCTTCCTATTCTTGAGCAAGGGATGTGTTTCCATTTATTGGTATCTTCTTTAATTTCTCTCATGCGTTTCTTGTAGTTTTAAGAGTATAGGTCTTTCACTTCCTTTGTTAGGTTTATTCCTAGATATTTAATTCTTTTTGATGAAACCATGAACAGAATTATTTTCCTGATTTCTCTCTCTTTTAGTTCATTGTTAGTGTATAGGAATGCCACAGATTTCTGCATGTTAATTTTGTATACCGCAACTTTGCTGAATCAGATATCAGATTTAGTAGTTTTGGAGTGGATTCTTTAGGGTTTTTATGTACAATATTATGTCATTTGCAAACAGGGACAGTTTAACTTCTTCCTTGCCAATCTGGATGCCTTTTATTTCGTTGTGTTGTCTGATTACTGTGGCTAGGACCTCCAGTACTAAGTTGAATAAAGTGGGGAGACTGGGCATCCTTGTCTTGTTCCCAATATTAAAGGAAAAGTTTTCAGCTTCTCACTGTTAAGTATAATGTTGGCCGTGGGTTTGTCATATATGGCCTTTATTATGTTGAGGAACTTGCCGTCTGTACCCATTTTGTTGAGTTTTTATCATGAATGGATGTTGAATTTTGTCAAATGCTTTTTCAGCATCTATGGAGATCATGACGTGGTTTTTGTTCTTCTTTTTGTTGATGTGGTGGATGATGTTGATGGATTTTCGAATGTTGTACCATCTTGCATCCCTGGGATAAATCCTACTTGATCATGATAGGTGATCCTTTTGATGTATTTTTGAATTCAGTTTGCTAATATTTTGTTGAGTATTTTTGCATCTATGTTCATCACGAATATTGGTCTGTAATTTTCTTTTTTTGTGGTCTTTCCCAGGTTTTGGTATTAGAGTGATGCTGGCCTCATAGAATGAGTATGGAAGTATTCCCTCTTTTTCTACTCTTTGGAAAACTTTAAGGAGGATGGGTATTAGGTCTTCACTAAATGTTTGATAAAATTCAGTGGTGAAGCCATCTGGTCCAGGCATTTTGTTCTTAGGTAAGTTTTTGATTACCGGTTCAATTCCGTTGCTGGTAATTGGTCTGTTGAGATTTTCTGTTTCTTTCTGGGTCAGCCTTGGAAGGTTGTATTTTTCTGGAAAGTTGTCTATTTCTTCTAGGTTATCCAGTTTGTTACCATAAAATTTTTCATAGTATTCTCTCATAATTCTTTGTATTTCTGTGGTATCTGTAGTGACTTTTCCTTTCTTACTTCTGTTTCTGATTATATGAGTAGACTCTTTTTTTCTTGATAAGTCTGGGTAGGGGTTTATCTATTTTGTTTATTTTCTTGAAGAACCAGCTCTTGCTTTCATTGATTCTTCCTGTGGTTTTATTCTTCTCGATTTTATTTATTTATGCTCTAATCTTTATTATGTCCCTCCTTCTACTGACTTTGGGCCTCATTTGTTCTTCTTTTTCTAGTTTCGTTAATTGTGAGTTTAGACTGCTCATGTGGGATTGTTCTTCTTTCCTGAGGTAGGCCTGTATTGCAGTATACTTTCCTCTTAGAATGGCCTTTGCTGCGTCCCACAGATTTTGCGGTGTTGACTTATTTTTGTCATTTGCCTCCATATATTGTTTGATCTCTGTTTTTATTTGGTCATTGATCCATTGGTTATTTAGGAGCATGTTATGAAGCCTCCATGTGTTTGTGGAATTTTTCATTTTCTTTGCATAATTTATTTCTAGTTTCATACCTTTGTGATCTGATAAACTGGTTGGTACAATTTCAATCTTTTTGAATTTACCAATGCTCTTTTTGTGGCCTATATATGATCTGTTCTTGAAAATATTCCATGTGCACTTGAGAAGAATGTGCATTCTGCTGCTTATGGGTGTAGAGTTCTGTAGATATCTGTTAGGTCCATCTGTTCTATTGTGTTGTGCAGTACCTCTGTCTCCTTACTTATTTTCTGTCGGGCTGATCTGTCTTTCAGAGTGAGTGGAGTGTTGAAGTCTCCTAGAATGAATGCATTGCATTCTATTTCTCCTTTTAATTCTGTTAGTATTTGTTTGACATATGTAGGTGCTCCTGTGTTGGGCACATAGATATTTATAATGGTTATATCTTCTTGTTGGATTGACCCTTTTATCATTATGTAATATCCTTCTTTGTCTCTTGTGACTTTCTTTGTTTTGAAGTCTATTTTGTCTGATACAAGTATTGCAACTCCTGCTTTTTTCTCCCTATTAGTTGCATGAAATATCTTTTTCCATCCCTTCACTTTTAGTCTGTGTATGTCTTTGGGTTTAAAGTGAGTTTCTTGTAGGCAGCATATAGATGGTTCTTGCTTTTTTATCCATTCAGTGACTCTATGTCTTTTGATTGGTGCATTCAGTCCATTTACATTTAGGGTGATTATCAATGGGTATGTACTTATTGCCATTGCTGGCTTTAGATTCATGGTTACCAAAGATTCAAGGTTAAGTTCTATCCAAGAGTCTAACTTAACTCACTTAATATGCTATTACAAACAAAATCTAATGGTTCTTCTTTTTTTTTCCTCCTTTTTCTGCCTCCTCCATTCTTTATATATTAGGAATCATATTCTGTACTGTTTGTCTATCCCTTGATTGACTTTGGGGATAGTTAATTTAATTTTGCATTTGCTTAGTAATTAGCTGTTCTACTTTCTTTACTGTGGTTTTATTACCTCTGGTCACAGCTATTAAACCTTAAGAACACTTCCATCTATAGCAGTCCCTCCAAAATACACTGTAGAGATGGTTTGTGGGAGGTACATTCAGCTTTTGCTTATCTGGAAATTGTTTAATCCCTCCTTCAAATTTAAGTGATAATCTTGCCGGATAAAGTATGCTTGGTTCGAGACCCTTCTGCTTCATTGCATTAAATACATCATGCCACTCCCTTCTGGCCTGTAAGGTTTATGTTGAGAAGTCTGATGATAGCCTGATGGGCTTTCCTTTGTATGGTTTTGTTCCTTTGTATCTTATTTCTCTCTCTGGCTGCTTTTAATAGTCTGTCCTTATCCTTGATCTTTGCCATTTTAATTACTATATTTCTTGGTGTTGTCTTCCTTGGGTCTCTTGTGTTGGGAGATCTGTGCATCTCCATGGCCTGAGAGACTATCTCCCTCCCCAGATTGGGGAATTGTTCAGCAATTAACTCCTCAAAGACACTTTCTATCGCTTTTTCTCTCTTCTTCTTCTTCTGGTACCCCTATAATGCAAATATTGTTCCATTTGGATTGGTCACACAGTTCTCTCAATATTCTTTCATTCTAGAGGTCCTTTTTTCTATCTGTGCCTCAGCTTCTTTGTATTCCTCTTCTCTAGTTTCTATTTCATTTATCACCTCCTCCACCATATCCAATCTGCTTTTAATACCCTGTTTGTGCTCTTCAACGATTGGATCTCCAACCGGAATTAATTCCTGAGTTCTTGAATATCTTTCCGTACCTCCATGAGCATGTTAATGATTTTTATTTTGAACTCCCTTTCAGGAAGAGTCATGAAGTTGATGTCATTTAAATCTTTCTCAGGAGTTGTATTAATAATTTGTATATGGCACCATCTGGTGCCCAGAAGCTCTACTCCCTGGAGCTTCTCAGCCCCTGAAGCAATGTTGGGGGTCGCAGGGGAGTGGTATTGGTGCCTAGAGGGAGGAAAGAGCTGTTTCCTTCTTCCTGGCTGCTATGCCTGTCTCCACTGCCTGAACCAGTGGGCCGAGCACACAGGTATAAGCCTCTATGCTTTGCATTTGTAGTTGCTGTAGATAGATCTTCCCTCTGGCTGGGCTAATATCAGGGTAGGGTTTGCCAGTTTGCAAGCCAGGTAGGGCTGGCTGGGAGAAAGGCGCTGTAGGCTGCATATCACAGAGGGGGTCCTTGGAACTGTGTAGCCAGCCAGGGAGCTGGAGCACCTGAAGATCATCTAGGGAAGAGGATTTCTTTTTCCTCCTTAAATATGAGAGTCTATATGGCAAAGCTCCCAACCTGCTGGGTAGAGTGCACCTGGAAAATTTTGTCTACCTGTCCTCTCTCCTGAGCAGTAAGCTCTGTGCAGTCCTTGCCCTTTTAGCAGCCCTCTTGCTAAGGGCTTCCTTGTTAGGAAGTCTCTCAGACTGCCTGCCTTTCTTTTGTCCCAGAGCAGCCGGATATGGATCCCTGCTTTCCACAAGCAGCTGGAATCTCAGTCTCTCCAGGAATTCTGCCTTTCTTAGCTTTCCAACCTCATAATCATGAGAGTATCATGCAAGCACCATGAAATGTAGGTTTGTGCTCCCAGAGCAGATCTGCGGAGTTAGGTATTCAGCAGTCCCAGGCCTCCACTCCCTCCCTGCTCCGTTTCTCTTCTTCCTGCTAGTGAGCTGGGTAGGGGAAGGGCTTGGGTCCCGCTGGGCCACAGCTTTGGTATGTTACCCTGTTCTGTGAGGTCTGCTCTTTTCTCCAGGTGTATGCAGTCTGGCGCAGTCCTTTTTCCTGTTGCTCTTTCAGGATTAGTTGTATTAATTATATTTTCATCATATATGGTGTTTTAGGAGGAAGCCTGTATCTCACCTCTCACACCGCCATCTTTAATCCAATTTATCACAATTATTCTTAAAACCAAAGTGGTAATAATCCCAGGAACCTATGTATCTGAAGATAATAATAATAATCTCTCTTTGCCATTGCAAATACCAAATATACATGACATTATTTCTCCTTTTCCCAAGAAAAGTTGTCTTCAAATAATAAATGTTTATGAACTAGAACCTGTTTTTTCTTTTAAATATTGAGGACAAGAACCATAATAGGTTCTGTGCTTCTTTATCCTTTTCCAGTAGGAAGCTTTACTTTCCTTAAAGTACAGATAGAATCTTTACTTCCAAAACTTAAAACTTAAAGCTAAATGAAAAACAGCTAATGTTTTTGCCTTAGTGTATTGCTTTAAGCTTGCCAACTTTAGAAAAATATCTTCAATTCTTCAAACAGATGGCAAGGCCACCTTTAAAAAATATTAAGCATGCTAAAATAGATACAAACTGATAGTTCTACTCCTGATAAACGCTGCTATGGACAGCCGAATGCCTCCCATTCTGTTTCAGTAATAAATCACTTTCCTGACTTGAATTAGTAATGAGATTTTTAATCATGTGGATTGAACATATCCTCCAGTTAATAAAAAACGTATCACCTCCTTTTTATCTTTAATAAAAGATTTGTACACTGCTCAAATGATTGGTATTACATTTTTAAAGAATCTGAGATTGATGTTTTTCAATTCTCCTTTCCATTTTTCTGGGCTTTTATAATTCAAAGGTAATATGCCCTGCAATTAATAATTCATAAGGTAATTTTAAGGCTTTTATTCAGAAACCTCTTTCCTATTGACTTTAGAATGTGTCATAAAATGCAGGTATTAGTATCTTGGCAATTCCCAGCTCTCTACAGATGAGGTCCTTGAATTTAAACAACTCAAAATTGGTGCTTCAAAAATCAGGAGACATAATTTGGAAACTTAAGGCAGAGAAAACACAAATATCTTTTTAAAGCACAATTTACACCATTACATTTCTTTTAACTGACAATTAACCATGGGAAGATTTTTCTTGTTATTCAGGTAATTGTCAGGACTTAATTTTTGACTGTGAGAATTATTTTGAGGAGTAAATCAGGGGCAAACAATTCTGTTTGAAAGAGATTTTTTTCTAACTACTACTCTAAATGTGCATTTAAGCATCTGGAAAATCTCTAAAAGATTCATTCAAAGACACTTTTACCTGAAGGTAAAGCTTTGCTTCTCTCATTATTATTTTTCATCCCAAACAAAGTAATATTATGCAAAGAAAGAAGCACAGGAAAACAATCTACAATTTTTTTTCCTCTTCTAAATAGTTTCCTGCACACTGTTCTGGAAATTTATTTGGTCAAAGGATATAAGTGTGCCACTTATCCCAGTTTGTTAGGAAATGATCCTTATAAGGACACACTCAAGAGTCTGCTAGTATTTACTGGCTAGTAAATTTCACCCAATTTTCATAAAACTGCCAGGCATTAAATAAGGATGATGATGCCTGGCAAAGTACATTGTAAATATACAGGACCATAGAAATGTGGGATTATCATTGCCAAATAACCCACATTAGCCTCATGGCAGCTTGGTTGAGTACAGATGGAAAATTATGAACCTATCACTACTGACTGAAGAATGAGTCAAAGTACATCAAGACACTGAATAAGCAATGACACACTTGTTTGAAAAATAAATCATGGCAACAAATAAACAGCACATTGCTCTCCCCCTACTAGTTCATGAGCGAGATCAGTGGCAGCCTCACCCCTTCATTTCTTCAACAATTCACAAGACCTGGATTATATAACAACACTTGTTGGGTCAAAAAATAATATCTGAGATACAGAGAGCAATAGCTGACCCACTCAGGCGTGCTAAGATGTATTTGGAGTCTGTTTTTATAAAAGAAAACAGGTTCCATTTCCTCCTGATCCAGATGTTGTGAAAATAGTGTAGATAAAACCAGTAAATCTGAGTTGTTCCTGTACCATTACAAAATATGACTAGTAATACATCTCTTTCCTTAGATATAAGCAAAAGTTGAAACCATTGTAAATCAAAATTTATGTACAGGGAGGATGCTGAGGAGATTACAGTCTTTCTCTGCTCAAGAACAAAAAAATCTAAGATCTACAATACTTAGGCCAAGGATCCAGTAAAGAACTCAATTTGATATTTAATTTTAAGATAAAATAATCCAGCTAAAGCAAACACTATGCCTTATTTTTGATTCAGATTTAGTATGACAGGACACACAAATAAAAATAGTTTACTAGAGTGAAATACAGGCTATTTAAAAATCCATATGTCATAGAACTTTCAGTTACATTTCTTGGTAATTCAACATTTTTATTTTATTCATTCATTCATTTAAGACTGTGCATATACTGTGATAAAAGTTCCCATACAGGGAAAAACAAGCTCCATGTTCCCAAAAGGCTTGTAGACACATCCAAGTGAGACACACAAGTGAAGACATTTGCATCCTATGGGGTTACGTATGCTAAATTAGAAGCATATGATAATATAGAGGCACAAAGGAAAGAATTCAATTCTTTGAGAGGTGGGCAGGTGCAGAGGGATATTCAGGAAATTTTATAGTGAAATGAGTGTTGAAAGATGAGTAGGCATTTATCAAGTGGATATGAGTTTGAAGAGGGCCACTCTAGGCATATGGAGGAGTGAGAAGGAGTGAAGACATCACAGATTGAAAAGAATGATTGAGTAATTGTGGAATGTAGGATGTCGGAAGGTTGGAGGAGGTTCTGTAAGAGGAAAATGATGGGAAGGCCATCAGATCATGAATTAAGTTCACTTTTTCATAAAACTTCAATTTTGGTCAGTGGGTAATTTTGAGTAATTAAGGAGTTATCAGCAGAGGAGTTAAAGGATTAGTTTTTCATTTTAGAAAAATCACACTGGAAACAGCTTGGTGGATAAACTGGAAGGGCAGATTCTGGGAACAGTTAGAAGACTAGGGAAATAGTCAAGGTGTTGGTTAGAGAGGCTGACCTAAAGCAGAAAATATTGAGATAAATATACTAGATATAGGGAGGTAGTCCCTAAAGTATGAGGTGACTAGATTTGATGGAGGAAGGAGAAGGGTGTTATTTTAGGATGAACTCCCAGTTCATTCTTTGGCAAGATGTGGGTGATGCTATTCATGGAAATGGTGATGTAGGAAGAAGTGCAGGTTTGGACTTAGGGACGATTTCATTTTTTTATATGTAGCATTTTACTCCCTAAGGCCAGGGTTTAGAAGTCCAGGAGACAATATGAATAAATAGGTCTGGAGCCCAGGAGCTGAGCTGGGAGATAGACTCGGTACTCCCATGAGAAATAGTTGATGCCTTAAGAGTGAATGAGATACCTATAGGGAATATTTATTTGTATCAGAATCACCTAAGGTTATATTTAAAAGTACATATTTCTAAGCCCTTTTACAAATTTATTTGATCAGAATCTTGGATTTTGGCCCAAGAATCTTCATTTCAACAAAAACCTCAAGGTATTCTCTTGCTTACCAAAAGTTGATAGCAGCTATATTGTTATCTCTTGTTCATTGCTGGTTCCCTGATTCTTTGAAAGAGTTCCAGTCCTCATAAATATTTGCCAAATGAAAGAAAAAGAAAAAATTAAAGAACTAAGAACATTTCAAATTCTTATCTCCTACTTATTCCTTAAATAAACAATTTCTCTTTTGTATTCTAGAAATATATTCATATAGGCTTATGCTGTTCCAAGTACTCTTATTCATTACAAAACTAAGCATTGTCCTCATTTTCCAATATGACATATGGATTACTAAGGATATTATGGAGAATCCCTTCATGGAGCTGCTTCAAATTATTTTTTAATAGCTAAATATTTGGAGACATGAAACAGATCATGAACCCTCAAAATTACTAAGGTTATTGTTATAATCAGCATAGCTTTTGTTTTTCTGTATCATCATATTCATTCTTGATCCCCTCTACCCTACAAAAAAATTTTTTAAATTACTACAATATTTTTTAAAACTTCAGTTACTGACCTCATTGCCCCTGACTGCAGTCTCCAATTTCAACTCCACTTTTTCCCTTCTTATAACATTGCTTTTTATCTCTTTCCTTTTCTTTAGCTGCCTTTTTCCTGCTCATTTCAAATGCCCACCTGCTTTCTCTGCTCTTGAACTCAAATGGGTTGTTAGCAAGCAAAGAGATGAGAGACCTTTGTAGTTGCTGGAGGGGAGTTCTGAAGTGGTGTGGATTGTCTGGTTTCAGTCAACAGGTCACCCTCCAACCGGCAGGAAGAGAAATTAGACCCTCAATTCCATGCATAGAGGCATTCTGTCTGCGAGCCAGCCCCCCAGTGATAGCCCAGGCACAGATTGGGGACATGCTGAAAACTCTCAACACCCCTGCTTCATGTTCAATGGACACGAAGAGAAAAGAGACTTGCTTTTGAAAGGCAACTTAACCTTCTTGAAAAGTAAATCAAACTTAGATTCCTCGCAGACCCCAGGTAACTCATTTTCCAAGAGTCATCCTGGCCAGGCTGTTTGACCCTGCTTATTTGGTGAGAGTCCTTGGGGGCATCTTCTCTGACTACATCCAGCTGCAGTATAATGGCCAGCTGTCCTCTCAGACTCTGATCAGGACCTTCCAGAGGTCTAGCCAGAAACTCCTGGTGAGCGGTGCATGGTATCACAAGTCTGGGTGTGCTCCGATTTGTCACGGCGCTGATTAAGTGGATACATAACAGATGGTGTCTTGTTTTAAATGGAGATGAGTAGGTGAGAAATTGTCTGGCTACATTGAATTTTTTTATTAAAAAAAAAGAATGGGAAAAATAATCTGCAGCTGGTATAGCATTTTTACCCCATAAGTGCAGCTTTCTTTCAAATTCAGTCATAAAAATCAAGAGAAGAAAACTCAAAACTCTCAATTTGGGGCAAAACTAAGAATGTCATTCCCTCTATTATGAGGTTGGGTTGGCAAAAGAGTTTGTTAAAAAAAAATTTTTTTTAACTCATGTCTGTTTATTTTTCCTTTTCTCCTTTGGAAAGGGCAGAGGCAGAATAAATTCTTTGTACAATGGCTCTCTAAGTGAGGTCTCCAGACCAGACTCACTGTTACCACTTGCAAAACTGTGACAGATGCAAAGTCTCAGGCTGCACACCAGTCCTGCTGTATTAAAAACTCTGGGGTGGGAAGGGAGGCAGGGCTCACTAAGGTGTATTTTAACAAGCCCTCTGGGGGATTCTGATGCACAGCAAAGTTTGAGAACCAGTATTTTGGAATATCGAAAACTCACTGTACTGGTAAGAAGGCTATTAACTATTAAAAGGCTTTCAGCATCAATTGCTTGTCAGTAATTTCCTTAAACTTTTATCAAAATCTTACACAACATGAGGAAACTGAAGCACACAGAGGTGGGTGAGGGAATTGCCCAAGTTCACACAGCTAGTAAGTGGCAGAGTTGGGATTTGGACCCACGAAGTGGACTTCCAGAGTACAGGCTTGCTAGCACTATGGGAGGCTGCTATGTTTTGCCATGAACTGCTCAGGAAACAGACTCACTCTATCCCCAAACTTCGGAGTGGACTATGTGGCTTTTATACCACACTCTCCAAGCCACCTTCTCAAAAATTTCAATAGCTTCCCATCAACACTTCATATCCTTTTTCCCTCAAAATCTTACTGTTCTCTCCACAAAAACAGAGTTTACTTAAACAATCTAACTCCTATGTTTCTAGTTATTTATCTTAATTATCATCTCCTCCTCCATTAGAATGCAAGTTCCAAGAAAAGAGGCACTGAAAAAAAATTTACTATGGTGTCTTGCCAGTGAGTTTCAGCCCCATGCAAGTTAACTCTTGATTCGGTGAGACCGATAAATGATAATGGAATGTTCTTGAGTGAACGGGTTTATACCCAACTTTATTCCCAGGGTGGCAGGTCAAGTGCTAGAATCCCATTCACTTCAGCACAAGTCGGACTGCAGCAAGCGGGTGTCTGCCTCCCGGCCTCTCTGTCCCTCCCCACAGCCTTCTGTCACTGTCCTAAGCACTTCCACCACTCCAGCCTCTGCTCTCCTGCAGCTGTGCAGGCCAGGGCCCTGGACAGGCTCTTTATATAGAGTCAACAACAAGGTATTGCTCACATATGTGTAGTGAGCAAGCCGACCAAGATCAGGTGAGAGAATCCTGGCCATAGGAACTTTTATTTTCTCTACATATGGATTTCAAACATATACAAAAGAAAACAGTATAATTAATCCAAATTATCTGTCCACATGTTAAACAGATACCCCTAATTAGTTAATCTTGTTGCATCTCTACCCCCCATACACTCCCTACCCCCTGGAACATTTTAAAGCAACTCCTATATATCATATTTCTTCCATAAACATTTCAGAATATATATTAAAAAGATAAGGACTTTTAAAAATATAACTGTAATATCATAGCTAAAATTTTTTTTAATTTAAAAATTTTCCTAAAATCAATATCCAAGCAGTATTTAGATTTTTCTGATTTTCTTAAAAGTTTTTTACAATGTTTGTTTCAATCAAGACCCAAATTGATGCAGAGGCCTTAGTTTGCTGACCCTTGCTGTGATAGTTTATAGTCTGTTTTCATTAATTGTACACATAGGCGGTCCTTTATCAGATCTTCTGTTTTTTGTAGTTCCTGTAAATAGGTAGGTAGTTAGATCTACAGTCTTGACCCAATTCAGGTTTGATTGTGAATTTTTTTGTTTGTTTTTATTTTGCAAGACAACTTTATATGTTTTCTTCACATTTCCATTGGCAAACAGAACAAACAAAAAAATAAAATAAAATGAGAAAAAGCAGGGTACACCCACCATAGCACACTTGTATCATCTTTTAAAGATATTATTGTCCATTGATGATTATTGCCCAGATCCGTTAATTCATCAGGGGTTGGAAGATAGTGATATTCTAATATTATCATTTTTTCATTTATTAGATAGGATAGTGTTATAAAGAGAAACTTTCTTTCAGCAACACTTCGGTCTCCCTGAAGTATAGTCAATACAGACAAGGCAGAATAAATTCTTGATTATTTAGCTTTCCAAAATAATGAAATTGTTTTCTAGCATCCTCAAAGATAACTGAGTTTTTAAAGTTGTAATATAAACTCATGATAAACATAGTTGAAGTTTTCCATCCATTGCAGTTGTTATCCATATTGCACACAAATTTTTATCTCTGGTCAGTGGGAGCTTTTCAAATTGGCTTTGAGTATTTTTGACATAATTCTACCTGTCTTTGAAAGCATCCCTGTTTTTTCTGATAGCTAGATGTTCCAGATTCATCTTATAAATTCCCTGCTCCAAAAAAATATTCATCTTATAAAATCCCTGCTCTGAATCACCCATTTCTGCAAGGAGTCCTATTCCTTTCAGCAGGAAAAGGCATTTAAAGACCATAATCTATGCCCTGGAGATGTTATTGCTTCTGGGCTGGTCATTGTTTCAAGGCCTTTTTGGTGGACAGAGTTGGGAAATATTTCTTAAGAAAACATAAATAATGACTTCATATTGATGCTTCAAATTTTTAACTTAACCTTATCTAACTCTAGTCTGTACATGTCTCCTTCCAATCATGCCAAAAACTGGAGTTCTCAGAGACACTAATGTAATTTACTCATTTGATTTATTCACAGAATACCCCTAATAGACTCAGAATCTAACACCAGTATTACCATAAACATTGTCATTACTGAAAACAATTTTATTTTTAAGTTCTTTTGGCTTTAGGGCATTATGCCCCGAGGAATATATCACCAAATGATTGCATTCTAAAATCGCTTGCAGTACTTCATGTGTGATTATTTTGTTTCTGAGCTGTCCAGTACAGCAGCCATTAGTCACACGTGGCTATGAAAAGTACAACTTTAATTAATTAAATGTAATTAAAATTTAAGTTCTCAGTAACACCAGGCACATTTCAAGTGTTCAATAGCCATATGTGGCTAAAGGTTACCATAATGAACAGTGCAGACGTAAAACATTTTCATCATCCCAGAAAGTTCTACGGGCAGTACTGATTGATAAGTACATGGTTAATTTCACTTACTATCTTTTTATTTTAATTTTTAGAAATTTCTTTTATATTTATTTCATTTTTTTTGTCATTAAGTGAATACTTACATAATCCCAAAGACAAATCTACAAACAAGATATATTCAGGGAAGTCTACTTTCTCTTCCTGTCATCTCCAATCTGTTCTCCCCCTCTTCCTACAGGTAAACTAATAAAAAAAAAATTATGTTTTATCTTTCCATTGGTTTTATTTTTAATGTCAACATATTATATGTGTATATACATATACACATATAATATGTATATAATTATAATTCCCCTATTTTATTAAATGGATACATACTATTTATTGTTTAATTTAGTAAAATTTTTCTATCATTTGCAACAAAAAGCACGCAGAATAATGTAGTCATGAATCCTTTAGAAGTAAATCAATGCTACTTGCCATAGTGGTCTTTTGAAAAAATACACCTGAAGAAGTGGTTAGACCAACAAGACATGAAATCCCAGGAAAATATAGAGTTATGGGGCAGTTTTTAACAGAATAGTTTAGAGCTCAAGTTCATGATGAAAAATAAATTCTGAATATCCCAAGTGGTGAATGAAGGGTGCCATGTGTGTTGGAACACAGGAACGACCAGTTCAGCCCAAAAGATGCCAGAGAGTGGTACTAACTTATTCTCCAATAAGAAAATTTCAAACCCATCCAGTTAGTTGCCAACAAATGGAATTTTTTTTGAAAGGGTGGAACATGTTCATATTTCCTTAGTTTTTGTCAACAACTTAACAGCTGTGTTCCAAATGGACTGAAGTAGAGCCAAAATATTGTCTGGCAGCCCTGAAAACAGAATCTGACAATAATTGATTTTCAGAGCATTCACAGTATGAATCTCAACATTCCACAGTCTGGAGAAATTGGAGAGACTGGGGGAGGTGGACACAGATCTTTATTGTCTTAACACTGTAGACAGTCAAACCAAAGAGAGGCTAAACAGGAGATCATCCTCATGATTGTGGTCCATTTCTTATGACAGAGTGAGAATATCTACGAGATAAGAAATAAACAGAAACAGGTCTTTCTGCCTAGGTGTTTTCTACTGCTCTGGGAGGTATCTTACCTACCACTGTGCCCACTGCTTTTGTGGGTGATCTTAGACAGTGAGCATATAAACATGATTGTCCCCATAGGAAAATTTAAAAAACATCAAGTCTTGCATCTAATACCGAGAAAGAAATGGGGTACAACTCTCTCAAGTTCTTGGAAACCTGTGATTCCTCCAAGGAGAAAAAAATGAAATGTAAAGTATTGAAATATCTCCTTTAGAGATGTTCTCCAGAGGTTTTGAAAGACTGCAAAATAAAAAGTAGTCAATGGTATTATTTATCAATCCAGGGTGGGGAAGAGGGAATGCCACTAAGAAAACCCAGAACACTCCCATAAACCATGTCAATGTCCACTTCCATCCTAAATTTTATTTGAGAGCAAGTCAGCTGAAAGAATGTACTTGAATTTCTACTTTAAATATTTACCTAGCTCTTGATTAAAAATAACAAAAAAACTTTCTATTAAAGGAAAAAGGATCTCACTTCCTAAGTAAACAACTTGAGACAAAATTAATTAATCATTGTGACCTCTGGTTTTAAGATTCTAAACTTTCCCCAGCTGTCCAGAGACAGCTACATGCAAATATTTTCACTCTGCTTCATTCATCATAAATATCTACCCTCTTGAAAGATATTTCCTATATAAATGTGAATGAGTTTGTAAGTTTTCACCCTGTACACTAACTTTTGAATCATTGACTCACTAGCCGATATTCAGTTAATCTGGAAAACTGTATGGTGAGTTCCTTATTCATACTTTTAACATACATGTGCCTCAACTAATGAAAAAGGCAAAAAAAGGAATTATGATGCTTTATTTACTATTAACAAGATATAAGTCTCTAGTGAAAAATGTATGAATGCAAATGTACAATCACAGAGACTAATGAGCTGACTACTTGTAGTCTATGAATAGACTATAGGCTACTAGATTGAAAGAAACTAATATAGTCTAGTTAAACTGACTATAGTCGAAAGAAACCTCAAAGGTCACTGTCCAATCCTCTTGCCCAGAAAAGGGAATGAGTCTCCAAGCTTTTATGCAGGTATATATGTCTCACCAGTGGTTTTCTCACATCAGTGGCAAAATAAAACTAGACCTGGGTGTTCCTGCCTACCTGCCCAGAACTTGCCCTCTCACAGCTACAAGTACATTGTCATCTATGAACAGGTACCAGACTTCTTCCTGTTCAAAGCAGATGCCATAAATGATCATCCTAATGAAGCTACTCTCTGCCAGTATCATATCTTTCTGATTCACGTTTCCTGACTTGGAGAGCACCAGCTCCACGGCTGGCATCTCATTCATCTGGGATAGTTTAGATAACCTGCGCTGGAGGTGGTTGGTTTCCAGAGCTCTGGCTCCCTGGAAGGCTCTGATCTTGGGCACCACTGCTTTGTTTGCTGCAGACAAAAAATGTGCTTTTGTCTGGTCAGCATTGCGGAAAGATTTTTCTTTGAGTCACACTTTCCCTCTGGCCCTTTTGGTCATCCACTCCACTTTTAATCATTATTCAATCTTCCTTTAACACCTCAACGTGCCACATTAACACACGCCACTCAGATATTCCACAGAATAATTTCACTTCAATAGTTAGAAACAACAATAAAAAAAGTAGTGACTACAGTATTTTGAGCACTTATTGCCTGTCAAGAAATTTGCACACTTTTAATCCTTAGAAAATCCTTTAAGACATAGTACAAGACAGGTATTATTAAAACTGAGTTTATGGATGAAGAAACATTCTCAGAGAGCTTCAGCAAATAAGCCAATAACCTCTTCAATCTACTGACAAAAAATTACGAACAAATGAAATGGAGCATGATTGCGAGGTACAGGGTCATTATTCAAGAGTGTCAGGCCCACGGGATGCTAAATAAATGAATGTGATTATGCTAACAGATGTGGTGGGGGCAAAACCAGCTAAGCCAAATGGGCAAAGACAGTGCCAGTGCCAAGAGCCTTTAAGAAATCAGAAAGAGGAATTCAAGAATCAATCCTGGCAACGTAACAGAGAGACTGCATAAAGATTGCAAATGTGGGGAATTTGCTGTGACCACCTGTAAGAACACATGCCGCTCTGTTCTGGGTAGGGAAAGTAGGATTTTGCCATTCTGTGGCAAACAGAGGCCCTGAAAGACAATACCTTCAAAGCGGAGGGTGGGGTCCTCAAAACAGGGAAAAAGCAGGAATCCAGGTCCCTGACTTACCTTGAAGCTGAATGAAAAGGAATGAGTATATGCCTTACTCAGCTAGGTTCTAATACTAAAATGTGGCCTAAGCTGCTTTCCTTCGGCTGTTTCTTACACTGCCCTTCAGTGTAGGCCAGTGGCCTAAGATCAAAGCACAGTACAGTTCAAGTAATTCTTTAGATGGCTAAGGGATTGAGTTCATTTATTCAAACTCCTCTACTAATATGCTTAATCTAGAGATAGATTTTAAAGTAACTGAAGGAATATGTGAGATAGCATTCTGGAACTCCTTCATAAATATTGTTTCTTTCAACTATGTTTCCACATAGAGTTGAGCTGCAGCAAGTTCAAGGTTTTATTCCCAGGAAGTTATCTGGAAGGAAATGATCATATATTGTCTGCAGTCAACAGAGAGCAATATAGATCTTGAAAATGAACAATAGGAATGGGTCAGAGATCGCTGAATTGCTAGAAAAGCAAGAGAAAGAACTAAATATATTGATTCATTTTATGGAATGGCGGGCTTACAAATTGAAAAACAATTTTAATCATTTTAAAAAATAACTCTAAAATCCTTCATATTATCTTTTATGATAAAAATAAGAGTATAAAATTGAGGTTATTGTATCATAGGAAATATTATAGTAGCAGTGAAGGTCATTTGCCTTGCCTTTTCTAGATATCAGGAAGTAGAAATTTCATAAAACTCTTTGGGTTTATGTTCATCTATGAAACATAAATAGAAAGATGGATAAATCGATGATGGAAACATAGATACAAAAATTATAGAATAACATAACTGAAGTGACTCACAAAAGGACTCTAAGACCCCACCTCCGCCATTAACAACATTATACCAAAAGTGTTCCAGAAATATGAACAGAGCTCTTGGAATCAGGGAGGAAAATTTAACAGTGTCAGGAAAAGAAGTAAACTTTGGAGCGTGTCCTGGTCACGTGTCCAGATACGCAAACCCACCTGGGCCAGTTTATATAATGGGTCAGGGAGGAGCCACACATTTAGCATTTTTCAGAGTTGAGCCAAGTCAAAACTGGTGCTCTTAGCCTGCTGAGATATGAACATGGGTGCCTGCAGCCCAGGAAGTCTTCATCCCTACAGAACGTCAAAGATTCAACTGTCCTACCTAAGTTATCTCAACATGTGGATGTTGGCACCTTCTGCTAAACCAAATTTGTTTGTTTGTTTTTTAAACAAACTATCAAGGGATGGGTTTTAACCCAAACAGGGCATAGCAATTAGGAGATAAACCTAGGAGATAAAGCTTGGTTACCATGTAACAGGGAAGAAGAGGGAAATAACATGGTGCAGTAGGTAAACAAGTCCTGAACCCTGAAATTTGTGAATATTACTTTATGTGGCGAAAAGGACTTTGGAGATGTGATTAAGTAAAGGATTTTGAGATGCGGTTATTCTGGATTATCAAGGTGGATCCTAAATGTAACCACATATACCCTAAAAGAGGGGAGGCAAAAGGAAAGTTGACACAGAGGAAGAAGGTAATGTGACAATGAAAGCAAGATGCACCCAGGCTTGAGGATAGAGGTAGGGGCCAGGACTGATGGGCTCAGGAAGCTTCCAGAAAGAATTGGATGAGGCAAGAGATAGATTCTGTCCTGGAGCCTCCAAAAGGCACCAGCTTTGCTAACACCATTCCTGTAACCCACAGAAACTGACTCTGGATCTCTGACCTCCAAACCTGTAAAAGAATAAATATGTGCTGTTGAAGTCAACTCATCTACAGTCATTTGTTACAGCAGCAATAGGAAATAAATATACCTGGTGACCAAGATCCAGTGCCAGGGTCATCTAACTTAGAATAATGTCTCTGACACCAACCTCGTGACCTTGGAACTGATTTTAATTTCCATATGCTTCAGCTTCCTCATGTTTTGAGCAATTCATGAGATGATTCATGTAGAGTTTTTAAGCACAGATTATGACACAGAATGTGTACAACTGATGGAAGCTAATATTCAGAAGGAAAGGAACTGACAATGGCTGAATCAGCCAAGTTCCAGGCACTTCTTATCTCCCATCTCATTAGAGTTCCATGACAGTCCTGAGAGGCAAGAATTTCTGTTTAGGTATTTTACAAATTAGGCAACTGAGATTCAGATTCAGACTAAATCATTTGTGTAGTTGGTTACTGTCTGTATCTATCTACTAACATTCACTGTCTCTACTGATACCCTGACAATAAAATTCCTTCAGGGAATTTTTTTTTTTTTCAAACCAAAGCAAATTCAAGATGAATGGACCCAATGCAGGTGGTGAGGAGTAGGTTATCAGGAATGTGGCAAATGTAGGGCCTCATCCCTTTTCTGTGACAAATCAGTCATGGACTCTTCTGTGCCTCAGTTTCTTCACAGGTAAAAATTAAGTGTTGAAATATTAATGATAAAATAAACACTGACCTTTTTTACTTTCTAGACAAATCTAACAGTGGAATTTTTAATCAACTATTTTTATTTAAGAACTTCAGATTCATCAGTGAATTTTTGCCAACTTAATTTTTCAGGAAAACAAACTCTATGAACTTCTATTGCATTGTAACATTTTGATTGAAACGTAACTCTATCAACTCAATAATGATGACAGACTTTCCACTCAAATCTTAGAATCAGAAGACTCTTCCTTCTGTTAAAAAGATACTTAATAAAGGGTGGTGGAAACTGAAAGAATACTACTGCCCAGTCTTTATAATTAAAGAAGTAAAAGTCTCTATAATGAGCACAAAGACGTTGTTAGATAGTAACACATTATTTGATTATAAAAGTTTATTCACAAATTTATCAACATCATGTCTGTTTCTGTGGGGCACAGAGGTAGTTGTAGGATATGAATCTTGGTCTCTTCATAATTAAACCCTCAACATAGACATAATTCACATCTTCAGAATATCCTCCACCATGGCAACAGAAACCAGTCAGGCTCTGCCTCCTTTCTAGGGGTGCTGAATGATTTAAGCTCTCCCAACAGCAAAGTGGCCTAGGATCAGGGGACCTAGGTTCAGCTGTCTTGACCTAAATGACTTGAGTTCTCTTCCAATTCCAAAATGCTGTTTTCATTGTCTTTTCTACCTCATCAGTTAATTTGCTTTATGCTACAGGGTGCTTAGTAACTACATGACATCTCAGAGGCCCATTTTTAGATGAAAAACAGAGGTCAGGTGAGGTGACTTCTCTCAAGTCATTGAGCAGACCACCTACTGTATAACAAATATTAGACTTCAGGCCTTCCAAATCTTAGGCTTACTCTTTTCTTCCCACACCATCTGCAAACTCCAGCAACCTTTCCACAGCGGCAGTGAGGTGCAGGTGGTACGCTGCCTGTAACCTTAAATTTCATGCTTAGAAAAACTGTCATGGCTGGCTGCCCAGAGAAAGTAGTACTTGTCTTTCCATTTCATTAAAGTGGTTAGCCCAATTTCTTTTTAATATAGAAGAAAGTAAAAGGGTCTCAGAAGTATTCTATAACTTGGAGGGCTTGCAAGGAATCATGGATCAATGAAAAGGCCATAGCCTAGGAATTAATCCTGACCCTGTGCTTACTAAGCTGTGCAACCTCTTTCTAGATACTTAACATCTCTGAACTTTAGTTTTTCTCATCTACAAAATAACATCTGCTCCACAGGGTTGCTTTTAAAGTCAAATAAAAATGACAACATTAGTGAAGATCATTTTTTTAACTGTGGTGGGTTGGGCGTTCTGTTAACCACTTTACCAATTTCATTTCATTCCCTTCTCACAATCACCTTAACAGGTAGGGTGATTATTCACCCTGTTATTATTATTCACATTTCATAGATTAAGAATTAACCTTGAGCACTTAAGTCATTTGCCTAAGGTCACACAGGTACTTTCAAGTCCTCTTCACCAGCACTTTAAAAAATATGATGCATTATCCAATATGGTGCATCAGATCTTCTGTCTGGATTGTCCCTAAAATGGCTCTTCTGGGTCAACTGATATACATTCCTATTGCTGGAACCACCTCTGAGATAATAAATTTAGGATGTGTGCTTGCCTTCCCTTCCTTCCTCCTCGGTCAGCAGTTTAGGGATGAAGAAAGCTGAGGAGAAAGTAGATATGTAGGCTAGTAGGAGGCTGTAAGCTCCGAAGGCAAGGGCTGGGATGTACCTGTGTGCTCTGCCCCGCAGAGTGTCCCATACGGAGCACCTTGCCAGCGCCCTGCTCAGAGTGATGCTCAGGGATATATGTTGAATGAATGAAGAAAATGCTGCCCCCTCGTACAGATGGGAGGCTGTTCTACGTGCAACTTACCCACCGTGCAGACAATGATCCCTGAGAACAAACTGATGACTGACCGTGTCCACTAAGCTCTGGTCGTTTCCCCCAGGGCATACAAACAGACAGTATTTCCCAGCCTCTCCCGGAGTTATGTAGAATCCTGTAATAGTCGATGAAAGAGGAACAAAAATGAGCTACACTGTTCCAGGCCTAGCCCCCAAAACCTCACCAGTGATTCTCTAACTTCCTTCTCCTACCAGCTGGAGGCAGAGAATCCAGTGGTAGAATCCCGAGCCCTAGGATGTGGTAAAGCCGCTAGAAGGAAAGACTGTGGGTCCCTGAGTACCTGGAGCAGAACCCGCCCCCGCCAACCAACTTACCCCTGATTCCAGCTGCTGTGAGAAACTTTCCATTTACTAAGCCACTAAGGAGTTATTGAGGTATGATTGACAACTACAAATTGTATGTATTTAAGTTGTATGATGTGATGTTTTGATATATGTTTGCATTATGAAATGATTGCCACTATCAAGTTAATTAATACATGTATCACTTCACTTCATATAGCTCCATTTTTTTCTTTTTGGTAATGAGAACGCTTAGGATCTACTCTCTTAGCAAATTTCAAGTATACAATACAGTACTGTTAACTATAGTCACCATGCTGTACCTTAGAACTCCAGAACTTATTTACCTTAACTGAGCATTTATACCCTTTGGCCAGCATCTCTGTGTTTCCCTGACACTCCAACCCCTGACAACCCCCATTCTATTCTCTGTTTCTAAAAGCTCACCTATTTTAGATTCCACATACAAGGGAGATCACGCAGCATATGTCTGTGTCTGGCTTATTTCACTTAGCATAATGTCCTCAGGTTCATCCCATATTGTCACAAATGGCAGGATTTCCTTCTTCTAAGGCTGAAGGTATGTTTATTTTCACATTTTCTTTATCCATTCACCCATGGACAGAATCATGCTGCAATGAACCTAGGAGGGCAGATATCTCTTTGAGATATTGATTTCATTTCCTTCAGCTGTATAGGCAGAAGGGGGGGGTTGCTGGATCACATGGTAGTTCTATTTTTAATTTTTGGAAGAAACTCCATATGGTTTCCATAGTGGCTGCACCAGTTTACATTCCAACCAAAAGCTGTAAGAGTCCCCTCATCTTCACAACCTTGCTAATACTTGTGATCTTTTGACTTTTGATCATAGCCAACTTAACAGGCCTGAGGTGATACATCATTGTGGTTTTGATTTGCATTTCCCATCACCTAAGGCAATACTGAGCCCCTTTTGATGTATCTGCTGGCCATCTCTATGTCTTCTTTGGAAAAATCTCTCTTTAGGGCCTTGCCCATTTTTTAACTGGGTCATTTAAGTTTTTGCTCTTGAGTTGTATGAGTCCTTTATATGTTTTGGATATTAACCCCTTATCAGACATTGTTCGCAAATAATTTCTCTCATTCTGTAGATTGTCTTTTTCATTTTGTTGATTGTTTACTTTGCTGTGCAGAAACTTTTTAGTTTGATGTCGTCCCACTTGTTTGTTTTGATGGCCTGTGTTTTTGGTGTTACACCCAAAAAAAATGCCACTGAAAGTTTTGGAGCCATTGTTATAGCAATTTGCCTACCCGTGTCTTCTTTATACATTCTTTCATATACTCTCAGACTGCCTTATGTAACTTGTTTTTTCTACTTATTTCCTACTGTTATTATTTTCCTTAATAAAATTTCACTTGTATAAAAATACTTAAAACAGGAAGGAGAGCAAAGAGAATGTTCTGGGCCTCAGACATCTGGGAATGGAGCACGTGAAAAAATCCTATTTGTTAGGATTTCTGACCTTCTGTCACCACAGAAGCTAAGGGGATAAACACTTAGAAATTTCGTGGTCTAGAAATATTTGCAGACTTATAAAGAGAGACTACTATGCTAAAACTTCCACCTAGGCACAAAATGTTAAGGAGATATACAAAATCAGGCATGTACATCTCAGCATTAAAATCCATTCATTTTTTTGCATGTACAAAGACTTGGCCTACAAGAGCCTGTGTTTCCTTTAGATAGGACTTTAGGTAAAAAGAAAACTTGGATTTAAATCTGATGGTTTGGAAGGGGATGCAAAAATATCTTTAAATATTTAAGGTAATTGTGCATAAATCCCTGGCACAGAGAAGAATATATTTCTTTCTATCCTTTATGATATTTTATGATTACTCTTCTAATAATTTGTGTGATATTTCCCAGTTGTCAAATGTCCCTGATTGCCAGTGATTAAGACTAAATAAGAAGATCACACTCCTGCCCCAGGTGGTTGTTAGGAAACATCTGAATCATAGTGATTTGTTTCAACTCTCCCTAGCAATCTTGAGTTTACATAAATAAACATTCAGTGCACACAACACTAATACATTTATTCGCAATGCAGGTTTCTGATGTAAAGTATCCACTTTTTCATGGTTTAGCAAATCATAAGCATATTTGGAAAACAACGGCATGGACTTCAAGATTCATGGTTTTACACATGTTAAATAAACCAGATCTGAGCTCCTGGATAATGTGGGCATTTGAGCTTCATATACAGTAGGTGAGAACAATAGAATTCTTTATTAATGATGACATCAGTCACTGTTCTCTTTGAATTGCGAGGGAAATTGTCAGATGTGTCTTATTTTTTCAGTCCTTTTAAAACACAAGAACAAAAATCAATGGTTCAAGAAATAATTAAGAAGTAGCCAACATAGGGAAAATGTAAGATCACAATGTAAGGCTGTGTCTGCCAGTGTACATGGCATAAAGGAGAGGTGGCATCTAATGGTCTACTTACTTGAGTACTAACATGGAAATCAAAATTCTAGCAAAATATAGAACTAAAACTTTTTGGAATCTTTGGGGTGGATTAAAATACTAGTTTTACTGTTATTTACATAGTTATATAAACATATCACACTTTGCTCTGTCTTCATATCTTTGAATTATGTTTTACCCTCCTCCCAGAATACCTCCTTTATATTTTGGAGAAGCCATTTCTCAACCTTCAAGTCTTGCCTCAAGAATCACCTCCCTGCTATGGCCTACTCTGACCCTTACAGAAAGAACAAAATATCTGTTGCCTCTGTTCCATAGCATACTCCACCAACTCTAATCTACTATTTAATAATGTGTGTCTCCTTTTAAAAAAACAGAGCTGTTTGAGGGCAGGTACTTGACATTGTCCACCTTTGTATCCTCAGAGCCTAGAAATATGTGCTATACTGACTGGGTGCTTGATAAATGTTTGATGCATCATTAAACGGTTCTCAAAGTATTGTCTGTGAACACCTGAGGGTTCTATAGACCTTTCGAAGGGTCTGTGAAGTCAAAACTATGTTTATATTAATACTAAGATGTTAGTTGCCCCTCTCACTGTTGACCTCTGCACTGATAGAGCAAAAATGATGGGTAAAATGACTGGGTTCAGAGCACAAATCAAGTCAATGGTGACAAAAAAGTACTATGGGTAGTCCTTTTAGTTTTCACAGCTACACACTTACATAAAAAAGAGTGCTAGTTCCACTTGGGAATGTCTTTGGGAAAGCAGCAAAAAAATATCAATTTTATTAAGTCTTGACCTTCAAGACATGTCTTTCTAATACGCTGCGTGATGAAATGGCATGGATGGATTAAAAGCCCTGCTGTATTCTGCAGCCCAGTAGTTTTCTCAAGGATATGCCATGGTTTGTTTGTCTTGAATTACAAACTGAACTAGCTGTTTTTTTGTCGTTGTTTTTTGTTTTTCCTAAAAAGAAGCACTAACAGGTAAAAACCATGGTTATTCAGATTTGGAAATTTGGCAGAAATTTTCACATAATTGAATAGAGTAAGTCTGCTACTTCAAGGAAAACAAAATACATTGCAAATGACAAAATTCAAGTTTTCAAGTATAAATTAGAAGTTTGGAAAACTTGTATCTTCCACTTTGCTCCTTGACAGCTTCACAATATTTAAAGACTTTCCTGATGAGATGAGTGGTGATATTTACAAATGTTGAGTTTTGATATTCTACGGTAACTTGTGTCAACACTTGGAGATCTGCGTATTACTTCCAGTCCCCTGAAAAGAAGATGCTAAAATGAGATTAGACATTCAAGAGAGTTATTGATTGAAATACCTCTGAAGGGCAAGGAAAGAAAGCCTGAGAAGGCATAGAAAGCCTTCAGACCACAATGCAGGTCTGATGCCTGTGCAGGAGGGAAGCAAGAAAGTATAAGGGGGCAGAAAGGGCTTCAGACTGCAGTGCAGTTTCAGGAATATTTCTGCCGAGCCAATGGTAAATTCTGGAGCCAAAGTTATCACTTTAAGGAGGTCTGCATCTCACAGGGATGGGACTGCATTAGTGCTTCTGCTATACTCATTCCTTGGCTGGGATCAGCTCTGGGAAGCATCACCTTCATACAAACATGGTGGTGGATCCAGAAGGGCAGCAGCAGATGCTGTTAGTTAATTATATTCCCTGCAGTATGAGATCTCAGCAGTGCATTTTCATGTCCAACAGAATCTGGTATAAGTCAATGAACTGATATTTTCTAAACTGCCAATGCATGTTGTTACACAATCATGAATGAATAAAATATTCACCAAACTGAGCACAAAAAAAACTCATCAACATGAACTACGGTTTCAGATTCCACATTGCAACAAATTTAAATTGCATTTAATATTTAAGAAACCACCATTATTTGGGGTTTGATGCAGTATCAAAGAATAGCCATAATCATCTGAAAAGGCTATTAAAATAATCCTTTTTTCAACCAGGTGTATACATGTGTGGCCAGATTTCCTTCAAACACTGTACTTCCACATAAAGAACATATCTCAATAGATTGAATGAGAAGCTGATATGAGAATACATAGATCTTCTATTAAGCCAGCTATTAAAGAGACCTGAAAAAAAAAAGTAAGACAAAGCCCTTCACCACACTAATTGTTTTCTTGGGAAATACTTTCCATTAAAATATGTTATTTACGTTAACCAGCAATAGATTCATTAGTTATTTTTTAAACAAATTGATCAATATTTGAAAGTTTCTCAGTCTTAATTTATAATACAATAAATGTCAATGGACATTATTCATATAACAGAAGCTCTCTGAAGTCCTCAATAATTTTTAAGAGTATAAAGTAGACCTGAGAGAAACATGTTGGAGGACCACTGCATTAAGGAATCATTACATTCAGCTATGAGCAGTGAAACAAAGTCAGTACACAATAGAAGAAGGCAGAGAATATAGTGGTTAAGAGAGTAGCTCAAGAGTCAGAAAACCAGAATTTAGATTTTGGCTCCAATATGGCATCTTTGGCCAAATGGATTAAGCTCTCTGACACTCTGTGTTGGTAAGGATATGGAGCAACTGGAACTTTCCCCCTTTACTGTTGAGAGAAAAAATGAAGTACCCATTCTTGAGAAGTATCTAGTGGTTTCTTATAAATTTAAATATACATCTACCCTATGAGCCAGAAATTTCTCTCCTATGTATTTACCTAAGAGAAACAAAACTCATGTTCACAAAAAGGAATTTATGTTTGTAGCAGACTTATTCATAATAGTCAAAATATGATAATAATCTAAATGTCCACCAAAGCAAAAATCACAATTAGTGTTTTATTCAAGAAAACAGGGTAATACACATGCAATTTTTAAAAGAAACTACTGATACACACAAAACTACTGACTCTTCCCTAATAAACATTCTGTTGAACCAAAGAAGCCAGGCACAAAACTATACATACTGTAAAATTCTGCTTATATAAAATTCAAGAGAACAGACTGAGGTAATCTGTGGCTAGAAATCAGAAATTGGGGATGAGGAGAGGAGGTTAGGAGAAATGGAATTTTCTAGAAAGGGCACAAAGGAACTACCTGTGGTGATGAAAATATTTTACACCTTGTTTTGGGGAAGTAATTATATGGATGGACACAGTTGTTAAAACCCATTAACTGAATCCCAAGATACGTGTATTTCATTTATGTTTGTGTATGTTAATTACATTAATTGTATGTCAATAAATGTATTAAGAGGAATAAGTAAGAGAAGGAGGAGAGGAGGAAGAGGAGAAAGAAGACCTTGGCAACAGCAGTGTCTGGGTCTGACTGCAGATCTATTAAATAAGAAGTTGTGAGGGTGGGATCCAGGAATCCGTATGTTCTACAAGCCTCCCAGGGATTTGGCTTGTCAAGAACTCTAGGGTCTTGACAGGTATCGTCCATATCGTTGTCCCCACAGTTGTAGAAAACACTGGTTTTGAGTGAGAATAGATCAAACAGGACCTTCTGTGTCTCAGAACTTTCTCTCAGGAATCCCCTCACCTTGGGTCTCCTGAGCACTTTCTATCACAACCTCCTAATTTTTCAACCTGACCTGCATATTTTCTTTTAAAAGGTATAGCTTAATCTCTGATGCGGATCATAGACCCCTCAATCTCAGGTCCTCTCTGAGATGTCTTTCCCGACTTCCCACAAACGTTGCTGGGATGGTGTTCCTGGGGATCTCTCCCATCCCCGTCACTCTGCGGCATCGCCCTGGGAGCAGCTGCGGCCTGTTCAGTACTGGGAACACCTTGTTAGCAGTGCTTCCATCACAGGGGCAGTCTGGGCAGGGAAGGGTCAGAGCCTTCTGGCCTCAGAGTGAGTCAGCAGGACCGCCAGGCTGAGCATCCAGAGGGCAGTACAAGGCCAGGCCAGAAGTGTGAGGTGCTTCTGGCCTTTTCTAAGAAAGCTCATAAAGGTAAGAGCTTAAGAAAGTAAACTGGACCATTGTTCCCAGCATGCCAGGCTTCATGCCCAGGCTCAGCCCTCCACTCAAGCAAATGCGCATAAACCTACTTTCAAAAAACCACTTCCCCAAAATCTAACACAAGGCCCTTCTGGCTTCAGGTACAGAATCACGTGAAATGAAGGATTCAACAGCCTCCAGTTAGATCGCTGAGAAAAAAGGCACATTAGTGACAGGGACAGTGAAAACAAAGGCAGCTTACAAAACCTGAACATGCTTTGGTCACATTTTACACTGAAAGGCATTGTGCAATCTCTAAATATTGAGATCCAAGATTCTGTACAGCTTGAATCAAGAGCTGAGTCACTCGTTCCATTGACGGTATGTTTAAAATGGGTGGGCACAGTTCCACTGAGTATAACAAAATTGCATTTTATCCTTGCATTTTATCCATTGGTAGCAGAGTCAATAGCCATCCAAAGGTTTTGACTGCCTATTGTATGTCAGACACCTGTTAAGCAATGTATGTGAATGATCCCAATGTTTACAGCAAACTAGTTATGAGGCAGAGACTATTATAACTGCCATTCTAAAGATGTGAAGACTGAGGCTAAGAGAAATTAAATAATAGATTTGATGTCATCTATCTAATAGCCAAGCCATATTAAGACTCAGGTGGCCCTACCCCATGACTCATTCATTTCTGCAACAAATCTACCCACTGAGTAAATATTTATTAGACACCTATTTATTATATGCCAGATACTTACTCTAGGCTCTACAAATATCATGACAAATCAAACAAAGTCCTTACTCTCATGGAGCTCACATTGCAGCAGAGAAGACAGTAAATCATGAATAACAACGTCTCTAATGTAATAAGCAGTGATAAGGGATAAAAGTGATGGCATGTGCTGGGTGCAGCTTAACTAGATAGGATGGCCTATCCAAGGCGTCTCTGCAGGGGGGTCTTTGTAATGGGACCTGACCAAAGGCAGGAAGTCAGCCAGGCACACATTTGCAAGGAAAGAGTCCCGCGTGGTGGCAAATCCTTGCAGAGAATGCTTGTCAAATTAAAGGGATGGGAAAGAGGCAAATGGCACTAAAGCAGGTAAGCTAAGGGAAGAGGAATGGGAAATGTAGTATAAAAGGTTCCCAGGACATATCTTGCAGGACATTGTGGAAGATTCTATTATGAGGCCTATCAGGAGCCTTTTGGGCAGGTGGGGGATGGGCTGCCGGGGAAGATGGGGGATGGGCTGCCGGGGCAGGTGGGAGATGGGCTGCCGGGGCAGATGGGATTCGGTGGGGGGCTCGGCGAGAAAGAGAGCAGTTAGGAGACTACTGCAGGAGTGTGCGCTAGACATGGTAGTGGCAGAAGGGGTGAGAAGTGGCTCAAGTTAGCACATACTTTGGCTACAGAGCCACGGGATCTGCTGAAGGTTGGACGTGAGGCGTGAGTCAAGGATGACAAGGAGGCTTTGTACCGATCCGGTGTGCTCACTCTGTGTGCTCACCGAAGAAAAGGGGCTGTCATTCTTCCTTTCTTCCGGGAAAAGGGAATGAAAATCAAGAGAAAGGCCTTCCCTAGAAAAACCAATAAACAAGCTTTCCTAGCAGTTGGGTCTTTTGTGTGGTGGTAAGGAAACTGCAGGTTGTTTTTGCACGAGGAAACTTAGGCTAAGTGTCAGAAGTGGGCTTCATTTATGACTCAAGCCCTTAAGGAGAATGTGAGCCCAGCAAGATGCCTAAGCCCTCGGGTTTCATTTGCTTTAATTATGAAATGGGCATTATAATTCATGTCTACCTACTCAGAAGGTTGTTTTGAAGACCCAGTGAAGTAAAGTAGATAAAAGTATCCTAAAAATTCTAAAGTATAGCATACTGCAGTATATAATAAGAATTCTTTCTTCCCAAATTTAGTATGTCTACATATCATTGGTAGTGAAGTAAACTTTTGTTACATATACTTCATAATCTGGGTTTTAGTATCTGTCATTGGATTTTGTCTGGCTTCTGACAGATTTCCCTTTCAGCTACAGAAGGAAACTCCACCATCATCTTTCTCCAAGCACATGTAACTCTCTCTCTTTTCCAGCCAGGTCACTTGCTCTGTGTTCCAGTATCAGTTCAGCTGTGTATACCTTCTTTGTTGCATGCAGCTCTTTTTGCTTATATGAGCAATATGGTTGAAAAGTCAAAAGTAAACTATGGAAATTTCAATGAAAAGGAAGGTAAAACACACAAAAAGAATAAAATGTTTGAGCTTTAAAAGGAAAGTTAGAAGTTTTAAATGAATTGAGGAATTGCAGCCTTCACATTCAGAGAACACTGGGGCTAGGTCATTCCATAGAACATAGTAGACAGTGTAGAGGAATGTCCACTCAGGCAGGAATCTGAGTATTTCCTAATTTGCAAAACCTAACAGAACCTACTGTGCAAACTCATTAATGTATCAGATACTATTCACTTTCCATTTCACAATTTCACAAGTAACTTACATTCATAGTGATTCCCAGGAAGTCCACCCTTAGCACATACATGAAGTCAAGTGGAATGACTTCCTTCTCTGTAATTTCAATGATATACAACTCTTATTAGGACTTGCACTATATAAGCAATTACCCACATATTTGGACTTTTCATTGTAATCATCCTAAAACTTAAAGAGTTGGAGATAGTCATCTCAGACCCTGTGTCTCTAGATTTACTGTTTGTATCTGAACAATTATGTGAAGAAATAACCAGCCAAGAAAAAAGGAATGATTTCACCAACTGTTATTAAAGCAAACAGATGAGGACCAGAGAGAGAATGCCTGATTTAGGAATCTTGATATACAAATAACATTTCCATGCCTTTTCTGCTTCTCCCTCTTATGCTCATTTCTTCCCATTTCCACATGACCCCGCTAGCCTCCTTCACTACCTTCCCGACCATTTTGTTGCCATAAATTACACCTTACATTAGCCAGGCTAAAACATACACACACACACACACACACACACACACACACAAACATAGGTGTCACTTAATCAGGATTGAGAGGAAAGAAGTTTGGAGGTTCAAATAAGTTTTGGTTTCAGGTAGGAAAAAAACATGAAAAAAATGCACAGCTTAATCTAAGAACATATACCCACTGGCAAGGGTGTGACAGAGATGGGAACGTTCACCTGTCTATGTGCTCCTCCTCTGTATTTCCAGGTGCCCTTGCAGTTGGATTGGACCATGGGATGGAATGCGGCCATCACAAGAATGGGCAGAGAAGCTGTGCGTGTCATCTGTTCTGTCGGCCTCTGGAGCATCCAGCTCGGTCTTCCCTGTTCTTTCGTTAGCAGCTGGAATTGAAGGACTGAGATGATGGAGCCACCTGACTCTCCTGTTGGAGAAGAGCCGCCCAGCTTCCACAGGAATAGAACAGAAACCTTCACTGGGTAAATCCACTGAGATATGGGACCTCTTAGTTTCAGTAGGTAGTGACACACATGCTTTTGATGATAAATTACATGTGGTCTTGAGGTGTCAGAGTCTTAACCAAGAGCTGAAGCATATGAATCTGTAATGCAAATTCAAATCAAAAGCCAGGGTGTGTTATATATTCATATCTATAGAATATATAGTATCTGGTGGGAATTGCAAGTTGACCAGATTTTCTATGATGCTGCCCACTTCCCCAAAAACCATCACCTCCTCTGACTGTTATAACTGCAGCAGTTTATCTGAATTTACATATTTGGGACAACAGGTCTCTGTTTTAAAAAATGCTTGCAGACAAAAACTGTGGTTTTCCACACCGTAGTGTGATTTAGTTGGTTCTGACTGAATTCTTCTAAGCACTGTTGGTTCACAAGCTCCTTGGGAGCTTACCAGGTATAATCAGAAACTGGTCCCCATAGGCAAAGGGTAGGGAGAGACTTGAGAAAGAGGCAGGCCACTCCAGATTGGTAAATGACTTGTTTGATAGTCAAGAGAACCCACATATGAGGCTTGTCTTGGGCGGCCACAGGATGAGCAGATTTCTGCATGTGCCTGCCGGAATCTCAGAAGTTTACGTACTCAGTGAGGTTCAGTCATAAACACAGTCCAGATGGTCTCAATACCATGTCACTCTCTCAAGGCTGTGTCCTTGGGACAGCCTCTGGGAGTGGGGAAGGCAAACAGAAACCACATTCCAAGGACAGGGGAGGGGGTGAGGAGCTTCTGATTATCCAGTTCACAGGTCAACTGGCAGTCCCATTTTCTCAAAGGCCTCTCCCAACAAACACCTATCAGAGAGGAAATATACTAAGAAAACCAGAAATCAAGGGATAAGGAAGATAGATCCTTTAAAATAGGGTGGAAATGGTGGGTGAGGTGCCTGAATGTGAGTGCCTTGGGACAGGCTGAGGGTCTAGCAGGACTGCCAGAATGGCACCGAGTGGAGGAAGAGAGAACAGAGAGGGTTGTTAGAAGGATGCCCAGGGAAAATCCCATAGGTTTCAAATTTTTGCTTAGAGCCAACTCTAGGAAACAGGAAAAGACATTCTTCTCCCATCTCACTGTCATGGCTACCTGATACCTATTCCTAGGGGGTCTGACAATGTATACTGAAGTTCCTCTACATGAATTAAATAAGCTTTTGTGGGTTAGCCTGACACCCTAATCCCCAATCAACACACTGCTTTTATGAGAGAATACTTCCCAAATTTCAAGTAAACAGTTCTGGAGTACAACCTGTTCATAAAATTGGAAATGGCTTGTGAATTAAATCAACCCATACACTTCCTTGCCACCACCAAGACTAAATTCTTTGTCTTTATTGCAAATCTTCTTGAATGCCCTTTTAAAAGTTTATAAATTTTTCCTTACTTAGGTTGTTCCAAGAATATTTTTTAACCTAATTTCTTCTAGTTATATGTATTTTAAAATTTGAGCTATAGAAAAAGGCATTATGGAGATAAAGGTATGTACCATGGACCAGAAAGTTATATAGGTTAGGAGAGATATCAGTTGGTGATGCCTAGCAAATACCTGATGGAGGAGAAAGAGCTTATCCTTTAAGAGAGGAAGAGCAACGCCAAAATCTCTCTAATGAGAGCTGCCAGGAGAGGCAGACTGTAGTGTAAAACATCTCTGGGAGTATCTAGGAGGAGTCAAGTAATTTTCCCATACTGAGGGGGCATGTGGATAACTGGCTCTTGAAAAGTAAGAAGCCTGAACATTAAAACAATTGGAAGCACTTTCTCTTCCATGGCTTCTCCATCCAGAATCTCCAGCAAGAGCTGCTTTTATGATGAAAGTCAAATACTGTCAAAATGGTAGTATTGCAGGAGGTAGAAGGGTTGACATGGGGGTTCATTTTATCAAAACTTACAATCCCATACCGCTACTATGTTGCAACAATAGTCAGGACCACGTATCTGCTTGTTGGCCAGAACTCAAGTCTTAAAATGGAAAACACACATCTTTGAGAGATTCCCCCAAACCAAGAGACTGTGGTGTTTTTAAGTAGCAGGCTCATATGCAGAAATGCAGGGCTGGCCCTCAAAGTCAGTAGATTCTGCTTCTCCAACACTTCCTTCTACTACCATCCATCTCTTTTGAGACTGACATGGTACCACTAACTACTTCTCTAATCTACCTGTGAAGAACTCAGATAGGTGCTTTGGGTCATCTGAGGTTCTTCACTAAACACCTGACTGTATTTGGGTAAAATTTGCCACATATAGTCAAATATAAGCAATGTACTAAAAAGAGAAACCAAAGAAGATGATCAAACAAGTTTTACAATTGCCCTGTGAGTGAACTCATGTTCCTGAAACCTGACACTTGACTGAGTTATTTACCAGTTTCAACTTCTTCCCTGGATTATAGTTTTAAGAATAATTCAGGAAAGACTTCAGGGCTTCCCTTTGTGTCCGGGACTCTTCTTTGCAAAATAAGCCTTCTCTTTCAACCATGACATTGATGTGGCAACTGTTATATCTCCATTACTGCCCTTGGAATGAGAGCTTTCATATACCTGGTCTCATTCAGAATTCTAGTCTTTGACACTAGTTATTATGGAAATGAGTTATTCTAATACCTACATTTATTCAATTGAAATGCCAAGAACTAATCTGGGAGATTGAGGGAATATAAAGAAATATAAGCTCATCTATGCTCCAATGGAGTTCTCATTTGGAGTGATAAGACACACACCACTGAAATAGTTTATTAACATAGACTAGCCTGAATTGGCCAACATACTTCAAACATATTTGTTGAATGAGTGAATAGAGAACAAATAACTACTCAAATGAGCAACCCAGTGCCTAAGGAGAGCAAAGACGTGCCTAAGATCTTATCACAGGGTGAGTAAACAAAGTTACCTGGAACTATGAAAGTGCATTCCACTTGCATAGCACACCTTTCTATCCCAAGAAGTAACTGTGAATCCTTCATGGCCACCTCTACAAGTAGAGACTTAAAGTTGAATGCAGAATGGTCACATTCACCCCTCCTTTGGCATAGTTCTCCATCCTGGATCTGTGCTGCCTGTTGAGCAAGGCCTTTGGAATCCCCACCATTGCAGATCACTTTTGGAATCCAGAAAAGTCTCTTTGTAGCACAACAGAAAACTGTGACTATAACCTGAAGACTTGACAAAAGAATTAAAAATATAGTTTATTTTGGCACATGGATTATTTTGAGCTGAAGCCAATCAAGACCCAGCAAACTCAAGAAAAACTTTTACCTCTCCCTTAACTACCTAAAAGTATTGAGATAGGGGTCCTGGCTCACAGAGAGAGATATTACCAGAGTTACCTTTTATCGGAGGACCCATCTGTATGCCAGGCCAAACATCTAATGATCAAACATCTGCTCTTCTTTTTGTCCTGTGAATTGCCCTTGTGTCCTTTGAAGCCCCATGCCCCAACCCATTCCTCAGCTCAGGATGGCATATAAGCCTCAATTGCTTCTAACTGCTCAGACCTTTACTATGATACATTTAGGTTGAGACCAAGCTGAAGATACTGACTAAACACAGTGTGTGACTGAGTACTTTCTTTCTTTCTTTCTTTTTTGATTTTTTTTAAATTAGGAAATATCTTTATCTTGACTTCATTTTTCAGTCTGTCTACCAACACAGCTTCTTTTTGTGCCTAGCCTTTCTTAATACCATATTTTTGTGTGGTTTTTTTGTTCATTCCTTCCTCTATTTGTTATTCATTTAATTTCCCCAAGATGTCTTTTCATCCACACAGGGTTTTCCTACATGCATCCTCTTATTTCTTCATGCTACTTTGTTATTAAAATACTTTACATTGTTTCTTTCCCTGAGTGCTTAACTTATGATTTTCTTTGTTAGTACAGCTTCTGGGCCTGATTAACAATTTCCTTCAAACAAGTAAAGAGGCCTGATTTTCCTTTTCTATTCTGGTATTTCTTCCAAAATCCATTAAACCTATTTCTAAATCAGTCATCAAAATCAATGAATACATCCTGGAGTCTTACCCAAAGCCTTGGAATCAAGATTTCTAGAACATAACCTGTCTGAACATTTGCCCACATTTTCTGTTGATGAATCAACATGATGGTTTTATATGAAGATCCTGCATCTCTTCATTTCTAGATTTTCTCATTTGCATTAAGGTATTTACAATTAATTAAGCATGTTCAACATATCAAGCTAGAAACACCCATCTGATACGAAATTCCCATAAACAGAGAAAGGCTCTAGACTTTGGAGCTGTGCAGATTAAAACTTCACATATTTTGATCTGTAAAAAGATTAAGTAGACACATAACTTCTTGGAGAGTTTTAGAAGTGAGGAATGTTGATTCAAATTGCACCCCTAGGGAAAGACAATTAGAATGGGTAGAGCAAAGGCTACCCTTTGGTAAAACTGCCAAGAAATACCCGATGAACTTGACATATTCATGGCCCTTAGGCCTCTCTCTCTGGAAGTCCTAAACATTGAGCAAAGGGAGAAGGATATTTGGCATCAGAAAGCATGCCTCCCCAGTTCTCTTCTTTAGCAAGTTAATTAGTGACTTATTCTCTGCTTCAGTCTTCACCCTACTTTGAGGAAAACAACAGTATTAAGGATGAGGGAGTTTAAGAAACCTTTTTTATTCTCTTACTTTCCCAACCTGCAGACTAAGAGGTGAGTAGGCAACAAATCTTCATTTTGTAGAATTGTAGGAACTACATAATTCTTTGGAGTTTAAGGTATAATGTTTACCTAAAGAGATAAATTAATATAAATTTGGCATCAGACACTATTTGAACATAAATAGATCCTTACAAATGCAAATAAGATATCAAGTTGATGAATGTTGCTACAACCACAGTAAAATGTCTTTTAAGATATTTTTTAGTAGAATGAATGGGCAAGTTCTTCATGAGTGTCTCCTTTGACTTGTAGCTCATCAAGCGTCTCAGAGGCAGAGAGAGAGGCCTGGCATAGGAGGAGAAGGGAGAAATAAACAATTCACTCAAGTGACTGCAGAGACAATCAACAAAATCACCATATTGTGGAGCAGGGATCTAATAGGGAGATAGGAATTTTTGTTCTTAAGTTTATAATAGCAAAACACCACTTCTTGGTTTTTGGTAGGAAGTAAGTTTGGAAGGGAGCAGAGAGACATTATCTGTGTTCAGAAACCTCGTTTCTAACACAGACAGAAACTGAGCTTATCAATTGGAATTTACTCTGACAGGGCTGGAAAAATATATTGTCATACTTGTGTGCTGCCTCAAAAATTTGCAAAAAATACTACCATGCTAAGCAACACATTGCAGAAAATGTGACAAAACAAACAATATGATTTACTTTCCTTGTATTCATACTATACTGGCTACCTTATTCTGTTCCCTACTGTTTATCATTTACATAAAATATGTAGGTTGATTCAGCTGACAGAAATCATAAGCAAAAGCAGCATGTTTTTTAAAGCTCATAGTCTTGTTTTATGGATTTGCATTTGCCTATTAGAGACCTCCCTCCTCGCCCACCTTTTTTTTGTATTTTATTCCTGGGGAAGAGGGAATAATAATTATGAGAGAAATATTTTTTTGCAAGGAGCATGAAATTTGAAATCTTCAGAGCTAGACCTGTGAGATTCAACAGAACCTAGAATAGAAACAAACTGCATTGATGCAATAGGAAATTACATAGGAAACATTTCTACAGGAGCAAAAAGGAGGGGAAGGAATGGAGATCCAACTCCAGACTGATAAGGACACAAGGTCATTCTAGCAATGCATTCTGCACCCACAAGGACATGTATGTGAACTGTCAAATTCGGTAAGGAAGAAAGATCCCACCATTCTAATTTTAAAAACTCAGATTAATTCCCATGTTATATTTCTATCGCTGTTACAAACAGACTAGGAATATTTGAAACAAATGGAAATTCGACTATGCCTAATTTATCCACTTGCCCCAAAGTTGTGTCTCCTTGGGACCAAAACAATCAGGTGAAAATATACAGCACAAACTTAAGCCTAAAAATACAGATAAATATAAGTGGCTGCCTGCCAGTAAGAATCTGCTTCATCTACATTTAATGTGAGTTGACTGATTTTTTTTGTGTGTGTGGATTTGGAGAAGGCTACCAATGCTTTTAATATGGCAATGATGTTGTCATGTTTTCTGTGTTCCTGCTGAAGACAGTGGTAGTAAGATAAGGGCTTATGGAATTCCTACAAAGGACCACAGAGTACACTATTAAGTTCCTAAAAACAAGCCAGCCAGACCTGTAGAAAGACAGAGTATAGAAATGTAGGAACTGAGACTGGAGCAAAGAAATCAGGTCATTCCCCCCAGTATGCTCATGTTTACTGTTACCATACACATGACCACCCTTATCTACTGAAAAATGAAAGATGTACTGTTATTTCAAAGCCAGAACATCTTGGTTACTATAATATTAAAATTATTTTTTAGAGTGTTTCTAATAATTCGAGGTTTCATCCTTATTTCAATTCTCCCCCCTTAAAGACTAGAAGCTTTAAAAATAGAGGTAGTTATGTCTTGGAGGTTGAGGAAATGTGTTATAATCATATGTACCCTTGGGGCTTGGTACTATTGCATCAGAATGACAAGATGGCTAAAACCAGTGAATGGTTAGTGACATCAAGAGACAAGAGGTGGCCTAGTCCGTAGTTCACTTGCAAAGGCTCACGCATATTGCAAAGGGAGTAGTGGGCAAGGTCATTGCTGTGGTTTTAGTAGTCCAAAAACATAGAAGATGGGAAAAAGCAAAGGAAATTTGAGAAATCATGCAAGTTTCTTCTGATTCAGTAATTGTACTCACTAATTTGCATAAATTTTTATGATTGAACAACAGCTCGCAAACATTTATTGAGCATCTAAGATGCTGAGGATCTTAGCAGGTCACAGAGGTGTTACTAGAACACAGAGTCATTTATATATAAATACTTAAGAAAATCTGATATGTGGAAAAATATAAAAATATGCAAACTTCTTTGCATCAGTGCACTTCAAATTCTGACTCTGTAATCAACCAGTAGTATGACCTTGGGAAACTTATCTAACAATTTGGTGACTCAGTTTCCTAGTCTGCCAAATGGGGGAACATTTGCCTTACAAGTTCATTATGAAGACGAAATGAGTTAATATACTCAACGCGATTGGAATAGAGACTCACACACATTAGGCATGAAATAGGGTTAGCTCATTTTTATCACAGCAACAAGGAGGAGAGAGCTGTGTAGACCCAGAACTAACAGAGCTTAAGTTTAAAAGCTGAGTCAGAGTTTGACTGGGCTAACAGAAGAGGTAGAAAATGGACTGTGAGGAGTCAGAAGGGATATTCCAGGCACAGAGAATGGCTTTTGTCATGGGCAAAGGTGACCGGTATAAGTTTTGCATTGCTAGAGCTAAAGTGAGGAGAAAGGGAAGAAATGATAAGAGATTAGGCAAAAAGAAAAAGTTAGGGCCGATCAGGAAAGGCTGTGTATGCCGACCAAGGCACTTGTATTGAGTCTTATGTGAATGATAGAGAGACACTAAATACCTCTGATCAGGGGAAATGACGTGATTGTATTGGATTTATTTCTGGAAATGAAAAGATTGATTTGAGAACATCTTAACTGGAAGATATTGAAAGACCATATGTCTATGACTATTTCCGAAGTTAAATGACTATTAAAGGTTAATGTATAAATAAAAAATTAATTCACCCAGTTTAGCCTCTTATCAATAAATAATAATTTAATGCCTTTGCCTAAGTGCTTCCTATAGCAAGACTCTATGGTGAAAGATCCTGGGAACCACTCTGATCATAATTTTGTTCAAATTTAATGAAAAGGTTTAGTAAAACAGAATCTCTGTGAAAAATAGAGATGTGGACCAAATACTGAGCAGAATGCTCAGTCACTCAATAAAATTTATAGGCCATCCACGAAATGTATATCTAAACTCTTTCCATGGAAAGTAAGTCTTAAGCAATGTCATCTTGCATTGAAATGGTGCAGTATAAGCTACTTTCACTGCCACTCCTTTTCTTACTGTTAAGATTTCCATCTTTTTGGAGAGGGTTGAGCATTTTATTTACTCAGAAAACACTTCTAAGTTGCTTACTATATGGCAGACATTATTTTAATTCCCTTACAAATATTTGCTCCTTAATCCCCATAACAACCTTGTGAGGTAGATGGTGTTTTTCACTCCATGATATACATACTAGAAACTGAGTCAGAAACAGGTTAAGGAGGTCAAAATACAGAGCCAAAATTTGAACCCAGGTAACCTGGCTTCCAAGTCTATGTTCATAATCACCATACTATACTGTCTTTCATCTATAAAAAATGTTTATTTGGAAGGGAAACTAGGAAACTGACTACTCAAAAAGGCAACATTTCCCCATATGTATAATACTATTCTGGCATGGCTAAAGATGTCTAGGACATGAAAATAATTCAACTTACTTGTTTATAGATTTCAAAACTGGATGAGATTGTCTCTCAGCTGGCTCTTCCACTTGTGTCTCATAAGTGACTACTCACTGACTTGAAAGGAACATTCTTCACTCTTCCTTCCTCCTTATGTTCACGTCCCCCACGGATTGAAAAATTCAAGCTTCAGCTGAAGAGAGAATCCTGCCTCATCTTGGGTAAATAAAATTTACTGGTAAAGCTGTTTTTACAGTGGTCATAACTGAACTTGCTTTCTTAAGACTTCAACTATCTCTCTGTGTTGAGATCTAAAGGACCCACAGAATGTTTAATCATCTCTGGATGAAATGCTCGCTTCCAAACAGAAGACAGGGAGGCAGTACCTCATAAACAAAACACAAGTCAGGTCAGGCTTCATGCCCAGAAAAGAGCTACATATAAATAAATGGAATAGATAAAGGAAGGAAAGAGGGAGGGAGGAAGGGAGGGGGAAGGAAGGAAGGAAGGAAGGAAGGAAGGAAGGAAGGAAGGAAGGAAGGAAGGAAGGAAGGAAGGAAGGAAGGAAGGAAGGAAGGAAGGAAGGAGGGAGGGAGGGAGGGAGGGAGGGAAGGAAGGAAGGAAGGAAGGAAGGAAGGAGGGAAGGAGGGAAGGAAGGGAGGAGAAAATGTCCACCTACCTGCAGAGACTGAAAAACTGTCTGGCTATGCAGCTGTGAGATGAAAAATCCAATCTATTCCTAGATTCAGCCTCAGGCTTGTTAGGGAGCCTGCATTAGATCCTTATATAGAGAGTTCTCAATGGGGGGTAATCCTGCTTCTTGGCCACATTCAAGTAGGAAGCACAAGACTAGAGCCAGATGCTGTTTCCTTAGAACAGCCCTATGGGAAAGGCAATGCCTCAGACATAAGTGACTATGAATATTCCAAGAAGATGATTTTCTGCTTGCCTACTGGAAGCGTGCACAGCTGGCAAATGAGAAGTCTTGGTAATTGTCTGACCCATGGAAAAAGTAGTAGCTTGCTCTCCAAGTTAATTTTAAGGGAACCCTAATTAGAACGTGCCAACTGCCTAAAGGCGGCAACTCTATCACAGGCCTGGGAGGAGTCAGTGTAAATGAGAACACACCATTGTTTCTGAGTATTATAAACATCGTCAATGGTAAGGTGATAGCAGGGCTGAGGTTTGCCATCATTAGCACCCTTTTCCTTTACAACCTTTTAGGTGCAAAGATTGCAAAAAAGAGGTCCATAAAACTCCCCTTAATAGGCCCTGGGTATATTGCATATCACTAACAGCAATTACTATAACTTCTGTAATCCAGGCTCACAGAAATGGTAGAAATATATTTTTTAATTACCTTATTAATGATTTCTGAGAATTTATTCCAGGGCAGAGATACCAAGTTTAATAGAGAGGCAGCTTCCATGTTAGCCAGATCGGTAAAACAGCAACATCGGAGCCAGCTGTCCAAAATTATTCTCCTGTGCAGCCCTATTTAATAGGGAGAAATGTAGCCCAAACAGCCAGTGACATCATTGCTTATCAGGCTAATAACTGTGACTTCACCTAATTTAGACACACTGAAGACACTAGTTGTAGAGCAGAGGTGATTTGTAGCACATTTAATTGTCTATTGACAGGTTGAAGAGCTTGGGTACTAGTTCTAACACGTCCTTAAATAAAGCAGTTAGTGAGAGCAGCTCTTCTCAAATTTTTATAATCCTGATGGGTTCTGAGCCTATTTAATACATTTCTTAGAAACATAAAGTTCACTTCCATTATTAGCCTGTTAACTGCTCCAATGTCTCTTCCTAGTCAGAGAGTGAAGATTGTTGTGTTTATCACATAACAGATGAAATGGAAATACAGACAACTCTCTTACTGAGCACTGCATTTGCTGAGAGAGGTCTTGTTTCTCTGGTATCTTTAATCATGAAGTTCTTAGTGTCTACGTTTACATTTCAAAGGGAAGAGGTATTCAGGAGAGGAGGAAGATTGAGAGAGAGAGAGACTATGCTTCTGTACATAATGATAGAACACAGAGTAATCAAAAAGTTATTTTGTGTGTGTGTATGTATATGGCTGTGTAGTTACTGGAATAATCTAACTCTGATTTACCACCTGATTGATTTAATCTAAAACTGTTGTCTGAACAATGCTAAAATTATAAATATACCTATATAATCAAAGTACATAAGGGGGATTACCTAACTGTCCAGTGCACTTAATAGTTATAATTCAATTTCACATAGAGGTTTTATAAAATTCTGACCTTATCATTCTCCTCATTCTCTATCATGACCAAGTAGAGAATAAGCAAAGATTACATGGTATTCAAACTCTGAAGATAAATTTTAGCTGCATTCAGAAAATATCTAAGAAAAGGGTGGGAGAGAGAAAAAGAAAAGGAAATAGCACAAATAGCATTTTTAAAGGAATTTGCAAAGCTATTTCTTTTTTGAGAGTATTTGGTATGGTACCAGAATACGGATAGAAAATGTTTCTTTTTTAATGTTTTGCCCTGAGGAGAATATCACAAAATCTTCTCCACCAATGTCTGTAAAATGTTGGAGAATGTTATGTAGAGAATGGAAATGTAATAGAATATTTTTGATCTTTAATTTCAGTTTCTAGAGCTTGGTCATGGTAGTCTTGTCTAAGATAAAAAAAAAATTGCCCTGGATCTCCTTGGACAGAAATATTCCTGAACAGGAAATAATATGCCAGAAAAGCAATGTATTCAGTAGCACTAGACATAATGTTAAGAAGTCTCTTTGCTATATTTTTTCTTATAAGGTCACATCCACTTAACATTTAAGAGAAGGAAGAGCTAGATGTTGAGCATCCATAGATCCTAGTACATTTTAAGTTTCCTTAATTAGAACCAATAATAGTCAGGCAAATATAATTTGTTCAATTTCTCTGATTAAATAATTATTTTCTAAATATTTTAAGGAGAACTCTCTGTATTGGTCAGCCAGAGAGCAAAACATGAAAAGAAAGTTATTTTCAAAAGCATGTTCTTCAGAGAATGAGAAGACAGGCTACAGGCTGGGAGAAAATATTGCAAAGAACATATCTCATAAAGAATCGTTATTCAAAATATAAAAAGAACTCTCAAAGATCAATAATAAAATAAACAATCCAATTAAAAAATGGACAAAAGATCAAAGAAGATATGCTGATGGCAAGTAAGCACATGAAAAGATATTCAAACAACCTATGTCATTAAGGAATTGCAAATTAGCAATGAGATACCACTATATACTTATTAGAATGTCCAAAATCCGAAACACTGAGAATACCAAATTCTGAGGAGGATGTGGAACAACAAAAACTTTCATTTATTGCTGGTGGGAATGCAAAATGCTACAGCCATTCTGGAAAACAAAACTGAACATACTTCTACCACACCATCCAGTAGGCACACCCCTAGATTTACCCAAAGCAGTTGAAAATTTATGTGCCACACAAAACCCTGCACATGGATACTTGTTTCAGCTTGTTCCTACTTGTCAGAACTTGGAAGCAACCAAGATGTCCCTCAGTAGATGAATGGATAAACTGTGGTACATCTAGACAATGGAATATTATTCAGCATTAAAAAAAAAGAGGTATCAAACCATGAAAAGACATAGAGGAAATTGAAATGCACATTCTTAAATGAAAGAAGCCAATCTGAAAAGGCTACATATAGTATGATTCCAATATTCTGGAAAAGGAAAAACCATGGATTCAGCAAGAAAATTAGGGTTTGATGAAGGTTGGGGGAAGGATGAATAGGTAGAGCACAGAAGATTTTTAGGAAATGAAACTCTTCTGTACAATACTATTATGCTGGGTACATATTATTATGAATCTAAACTCATGCAATATGCAATCCCTAAAGTGAACCATAAAATAAATATAGACTTTGGGTGATAATGATGTGTCAATGTAGGTTCATCTATTGTAACACATGGACCACACTGGTGTGGAATGTTGATAATGGGGGAGGCTGTATGTATGTTAGAGCAGAGGGTATATAGGAACTCTCTGTATTGTCTGCTCATTTTTGCTATGAATCTAAATAAAACTGCTCTAAAAATATAAAGTTTATTAATTGAAAAAGAAAAAAAGGATGTTCAAGTTCCCTACTCTTTTTATTACCTTCTTTAAGTATGAACAAGTTCATGTAAATTAAGTGTTTTCTCCAATCAGGTTTAATTTTGTAACATTTTGTTTCTTGTTTCTAACCATTAAGAGAGAAGGGAAGTAGAGTGATCCCTCCAATGTCAAGGTCGACCCTTGCAGTAGCTAAAAGCAGATCCTGTCCACACATTTTCCTACAGGCTTGCAATATTCTTTGACCTAAGACCACTAACCCCAACAGATGCCTCTAGCTAGAGGCATTAGCAAAAGCTTGAATAGGGTCAAGGCAGGTGATTTTGAGCACTCTTTTGGCATGCAGCTTTGATTTTGAGCCTATTCACTGCTTTTTAGCTCACAGAACAGTGTGTTCTTGAATTGACTTCACCATGGCCAGAGAGGAGACAAGATGGCCAGATGAATTTTTGACAATAAGGGTATTTGGGGTGAAATATTCCACCAAATACCCTTTATAATAGAATAATTCTTCTAAATTTGATTACTTCTCAAACCAACTTAACATATACTGTATTTTTCTCATATGTTCTAATTAGCTGTAAGCTAATCTAGTCATGATGCAGATACTCTGGGAACATATAGGATAAAAGGGGCTGGAGAGATATTTAGAGGTTATTGAAACTTAGTTGAAATTTATGGTCAAATAGTTTTGATCATCAAAAAGACAATTTATGATGTCCCTGGTACTAAGAATTTAGTAGCTGAGAATAACTTAACATTTCATTACCATTTTTATTGCCATTTTGGGAAACACATCATGAACTCAGAACAGCCAGTCAACCACATTTACTGGGCGTCACACTTAAAGAACTTAGCATTCTACATTGTGGGGAGAATACAGAAGAAGCTTCTGTTTATACATCTTTTATCTGCTTTGCAGATGCTTATAATCTTATGATGATTTGAGATTCAACAAAATTGTATGATCACTTCCAATAGAGGCTGTCAGTATTTAAAAAAGACCAAAATAGCTAATGATATGTTGTTAAGAGGACAAGCAGGCTATGGTACTATGCATACAGAACCATATAAATAACATGTACAGATAACATGATGTTAATGGTTACTGTCTGTCACAGTTAAATTCCAGGTGATGTTTTCTGTCTCTATGCCTTTCAGAGTTTTCTGTTTTCAATATTGAGCATGTATACAGATTTTATATTTAAAAAAATGAAAAAAGGGTTCTCTTGTTTTGAATCTAAGATGAAAGCACATATAACCAGTTTTAGTGATTTGATACATCCCAGAAAAATAATTAGTGAAAAAATAGTAAAAAAAAAAATAAGAAAAAACAAATTGGAGAGAGTTGTAGGAAAGAAATGAGAGCATTATCTTCCCTTCCCTCTAAGTAGCAAGAACATGGGATTGACAGGGCTCTCTAATGCCCAGGTTGGACTTTCTTGGTCTGCAAACCAAAGGGTTAATTACATTTTGGGCCAGAAGGGGGCAGCAAGGAGCTGTTCATGGAAAAAACCCCTTCCACTCCAGAGGCCTTTAGAGTGAAAAGGGTAAGTAGTGGAGCCAAACCGAGTGGGAGGTGATATAGGGTCAGCCAGCAAGTACATAGAACAGGGCAAAGCCCAGAACTGATGAGGAAAGACATCACTCCAGCGACCGAGAAGTGACCGCAGTCAGGACAGCATAGGCCGAAGCTGAATTTTGTGGCAGGTTTAGGTACCAAGACAGAAACATCTGAAAGATTGCTCGACGGGCTGGAAGCTAGAAGGAGAAACCAAATCTTCATTGTTTCAAGTGTCAAGAGCTGGTGGGTCCCCATCTAAACTATGATCAACAGAGCTGTAAATGAAGTCTTCTAGGCACAAAAGTCCTGTCCTAACTCTTCTCTGACCTGCATGCCCAGGAAACAGTGTGATCACCCTACAAGATTGGGCATATAATTTATGGGTACATGTGAATCTAAAGATACCGCCCACACCCAGTCATACCCAGCCACATTCACAAATCAAACCCTTCCAGTTACCAGCCCGGGGACAAGTTTTTAATCTTATTTAATTCTAACTCATTCTTTAATACCCAACATTTTGCTTGGGAACTAACAAAAAAACGGGCTTGCAGTTGATAGAATATTCATCTTTTACTGCTCCACCCAGGAAAGGAATTTGCCCTCTTTCTTTCCCTTCCTGCCTGCTGAATCTAGAGGCAGTGTTGTCTATAGGATAGAAGCATTGAACTAGGGTTTCTTAAAAAACGAAATTCAACTGAGTAAATTTTAAAGATCTTATTGGCTTTATTCAACAGTTCATGAATCAGACAGCATCCCATCTAACAGACAGAAAGGAGCTCTGAAAAGCTGTGCAAAATGAAACACTTTCATGGGCACAGAGGGGCTAAACAAGGAAGTTGCTAACAAACAGTGGATTGTTTCAGGTAAAGCACCTTCCTTTGGGGGATGACAGGAGCCTATCAGGCAGATTACCTCACTACCGTAGACCAGGTAATTCCACACTGATTAGGACTCCACTCATGGAAAAGGTTGAAACTGTAATTAAGTTAGGTATTAAGTCTGGATTTGGTAATGTGGGCTTAGCACAAGTGACTCCATTTGTCTATCTGTTAACAGGTTCAAATCAAAGTGTGTCTTCCTGCAAAGCCTAACCTTATTGTTGCATAACTTGAGTCTCAGTTACCCTATCCTAAAAATAATCTAAATATCAAAGAGTTGTAGAGAGCAAATGATATCATCAACTTATATGAAATACTTTGTAAAGTGCCCAGAATACTGTACATTCTCAATAAATGTTGGCCATAGTTTTTCATTCTTTGCTCCATTTCCTAACAAATCTAACACAACTCAAAGCACAGTATCTTTTCATGGGACTCATTAGAAGTCTGGCCGTCACATACCCTACTCTCTATTTCTCCTAGGATGTATTTTAAGCATTTATAACTGCTATTGAATGCATGACAATTTCCATTTCACAAACTGATTTTTCTCACAAATATGCCTGAAGTCCTCTGCAAATGGTACTTAAATATATTAATTATGCAAAAATTCTCACCTGGCATATGAAGAGGCTAAATTTCAAATGACTTCATAGTAAATGGAGTGCCAACTATTGAATACATAGCCTTCTCCAACCAGTGATAGCAGTGTGTTTGAAACCAGGTCATGAGCCTGCTTGAAGAAGTGAGGCCCCTGAACAGTCTCCGAAGCAAATGGGCAGGTGTTTTGCGTGCAAAAAGACAAAATCCACTGCTGGGGAGTGGGTTAATTGTAGCACTGATAGGCAATCTGAAACTATATCTTCTTGCCTTAAAAAAAAAAATCACTGAACCCCCTGAAGTCCTTCACCTATAAATTTGATGCTACTGAAGAACATCAAGACAGCCCATACAAACAATATGAGAGTAGGATAATGCTTCTATAACATTTTGAAAATAAAAAGTGTTAACTCCTTCCAGAATGTTCTTTAGTCAAGAATAAAAATGCATCTTTTAGAGGCTCAAATAACTATTCCCCTGTGAAGATAAAGCCCTGGGTCAATTTAATATTACTGACAACAATACAACTGTAATATGAGTACTTGAAGAAACAATTTGGGTTTACTCAAATTTGTGTCCTTAGAAGGCAATAAATACCTTTATCATTTTGACAGGTAATATCACCTGAAGTGCTTTGAACAGACATAGGACATGTGATTCTGAGTGAATGCTTTCACCTGAAGACTTCTCTTTTTATATCCACAGAACTACCTTGAATTCAAATGACATTCATTTTCTAAAAATATAAACAAGCCTCCCATTTTCTTGTCTTTGCACTAACGTCCAAGGAGTTTTTCCTACATGAAGCAGCAGGACCCACAGTCTCAATAAATAACCACAGCTGGGTAACTGGCCAAAGCATGGGAATGAACCCCAAATTTAACACTGAGATCCATCAAAAAAACTTTAGTTATATGTTTATGGCTTTGATAAGAAACAAACAGAGACACCTCTTCTCACGCCACCTCCCCAGCTTCACTAAGGAAGGCCCCAGGAGCTCTATGCATCAGAGGACAGCAGGAATAATTTAACACAGCATAGAAGCAGTGACATTTCTGGACTGATTTCTGTACTTTCCACAGTGGTTTCACATATACTATCAGACACATCAAACATTATTTTTCTGCTTTTGCAGTCAAGAAAACTGAGATATAGAGAGTTAAATATCTAGTTCTCAGTATGTTTATTCATGTAAACCTATGCATAGAAGCAGCCAATGGACAGAGACATCACCCAAAAGCTATTTGCAGGTTGGAAACAGGAAATTTTAAAAGTAATTGAAACTGGATAGCATTCTCATTCCTACAGGGTTTCGGAGAGACCTTTATATTTAAGAGCAAGGGTCAAAGATTGAATGACAATGTGTTTGCGAAGCCTTGGCCTAACTATATTTCTGGGTTTTCTGGGCTAAGAGGGCCATTTCCATTTTTATTCCTGTGAATTCCTCCTCTAGTGAGATGGGTGTGCGTGTGATGACAGCATAAGTGATGATATAGAAGATAAGATATGGAGTTTACATGGTATTTTTGTAAAATATTTATGTCACTTCATTCCTACCAGAAATAGCCCATCTCTTTTATTCAGAACATCCAATTTGATAGAGAAAACAGGTGGCAAAAACAAGCTCATTAGGAGATTCCAGGAGAACTCTAGGCATCTAAGAACTCAGGAACATTATCTGCCAGTGACCACGTTGTACCAAAATTAATATTTTAAGTATTCATTGCCCCTCAGATATGAGAAAAATCTCACAAGATGTGCATATGTGTGATATTAGCTACTTAAATCATCTCAAAAGCATTATAATGGCAAGAATTGAGAAGAGACTTTGTGGAGTACGATATTGTCCAGTTCGTAAAACTCTGTAGAGACGGTTTTTTGCTTTTGTGGATGTCGCTTTGGCCACATTCTATCAGCCAAATAGAAAGCTATGAAGCTAGGACAGACAGCATTCCATAAAATATTCAAATTGCACACAGCAGTTATTTAGAAGTAGTGCCTAGGAGCTCCTTTCAAACCTTTGTTTCATTTCCTAACAAACCTAACAAAACTCAGAGCACAGTATCTTTTAATGGGACTCATTAGAAGGCCACACAGTACAACAGGGAACTCACGACTGCTGTTCCAGTACTTCAGGTGGTCTAGTATTCTCTAACCCAGTAAATGGTATTCCCATCCATCCGGTTGTGTTACCCCTGTTCTCTACCTGGAGACATTAATCTCTATCGTTAGCTAGTGGAGATTCGCATTATTTTTTCCTGGACTATTACAACAGCCTCTAATGGGTTTCCTTACCTCTAACATTTTACCCTGAAAATGCCTTCTTCACACAGCCAACAGAACACTGCAATCGAAACAGTAACACTACCAGCTAGCTCTTCTGCTTTAAAACCCTCAGTGACTCACCAGCTTCTGTGTGATGCTGTCCAAATCCCTCATCTTTGATTATAAGCCTCCTGAAGACCTGTGTTCACCTCAGCACCCAGCTCCATCTCTGTTTAAGCCCCAGAACGTGGGAGATCTGTGAGGTGCTTACACAGCCCACACTGTTCCTTGTCCCTCTCTGTCAAAGAGTCGAGCTGAGCTACCCCACAGTATCGCTGCCTCAACATTCATTTGTGGGTCAAGTGGCCTGCAGTGGGTAGGGACTTAGCTGACATCTGCCATTCACACAAGTGCCCTGGACAACAGCCCACTGAGTCACATGTAAGCATAAGTCCAGGACATGACTTCCCTTGTGATGAACAGTCTACCCTACCTTGCAGGGCCTTCCCCTTGGCTACTCCATAAATAAGACCCCCATGGAGCTACTAAACCCCACTCTTTTTGGTTTAAATTGACCAATCCATCCTTAGTCCAGGAACCCCTGAGCACTCCACCCATGCATCCTAATAAAGGCATGTGCCCCAGGTCCTGCGCTCTTTGCCTGTACCCTGCCTTAACCTCGCCAGAGGCATGCTGTGTACTTCCTCCTGCACTTGTGAGTAATACTCTATTTCAGTTCCTTTGAGGTCTTTTGTTGAACAAGTGGTTCACCAGCCACACCCCTCTTAATAAATGTTTATTTAACAGTCACAATACTTCTCTTGCTTCATCTGGTCTTTTTGCCAGAAATGTCTATTTTCTGCTTGCTTCTACATTCTTTATCTTTAGTCATGTTGTCTTGAGAACAGATTCTGAAATAGACAGCTGTGAGGAGGAAATTCCCTGAGAAGATCTCCTGGAGGGAAGTTCAGACAGTAGGATTGGGCAGAGAAGATAGTACAGCATAGTGAAAGCCTCCAAGGGAAGATTTGGAGCTGGAATGAACCGTCAGTACTTTCCCACCATGACATCAGAGGGCTGGGGTTTTAATTATCCCCTTCCCCATTAGCAAGTCCTTGGATGCCAATGTCTCCTTGAGAGGGTATAACTTTGACCCCCTGCAGCTTTCTTCTGATGAAGGCAATTCCTTTCAACACTTCCAGTATCTAAGGGAAATAGTACCTCAGTTCTGACAGGAAATCTACATGGCTCATCACAGCATCCACTATACTGGGCCACTCACTACCCATTCTTTAAGGGTCTCAGCCTACGCCTCTTCCATAAAGTCAAGAGGGCTTTGCAGACATGCTCCAGGCCCTAGATAAGGCAAATGTCCTGAGCTATCCCCTAAGACTTCGGCCTATCTCCACCATTGTTACTCTGTCCCACTCCAATTATCTGCAGGTTTCCCTACCTCCCTTGCTAGAATGTGAACTTTGGGATTCAGGACCTTTCCTTGTTCATCGTAGTGTCTTAGAGTCACCAACAACAGAGACTAACATGTAGTGGGGACTCCATATATGTGGTTGAATAAATGAGTGAGTATGTGCTTGATCCTGATGTATAAATTCTTTGGTAAAATTTCATCTACTGACATTGTAGTTTGGGACACAAATGGGGATTATCCAGTGGGTTGTGAGAGGCATTAAAATGGGATGTTAAGAGTATTAAATATGCTATTTACTTTTTAAAGAACAAAGCAAAACACACTGAAGATGATTCCTATAATAACACAGCTCTCAAATTTGTATTTCAGTATGTTCACATGAGTGGGAGAAAAAAAGTGAGGTTACATCTGCAGAAGTGGGGTGCACATAATACCAAATCTTAGTCCATCTATTCTACAGCCTATAATGAACAACTTCTAATGGTCATGGTGACTGCAAATTATTAGTGAAGCTTCAGCTTTCCGTGAACTTCTCATGAGGTTTGTGGGAGTGAACTGTGCATGTGACCATTAGCTTTCCTTCCTATCACAGTGAAGAATCCCAAAGTGTGAAGACTGAGCACGAGTATTTTGATTTTAGCCAAGTTTCAACATTCTATGGTTTCAAGGTCATCACGGAAGTACAGAAGTTTTCATTCCTCTTCCTAACTTTGTGCCCACCTGATGGATTATGTTATCAAGGAAGGAAAAGAAAAGGTTGAGATATCATTGTGAAGGGAAGGGGAAAAAGCTGTTTCAGGAGCTTAAAAATCTAATCCTTTCCATTTTTCCAAAGAAACACAGAGACAGGATGAAAATAAAGCAAAGTTGTGTTCATTAATCCAAAACAAATACTCAAAGGTGTATTCCTTATAGGAACTGTAGTCTGGAGAGGAAAGAATGTCAAGTAAAGTAGTGCTTTTCTTGAAGTGTACTGCAAGCTCTCTCCTTGACTGAACTTCCAGCTGCTTCTGGTCATTTGGCTGATGGCATATACCTCATCTCCCACTAAGTGGGCAAATGACAATTCCAGTTAGTTTTTCTTCAACTGACTAACTGTGTTTAGACCAAAGAAGAGGAAGAATGATCTAATTATAAATGTTTAAAGGCATTACTAAGTACTTTGCTTTTCCAAGAAAAAACAAAACAAAACAATTTGAGAGTTGTCAAGTGGAGCGAATGAAGTCACGATTTTGTTTCTGGCTCTACCACTAACTCACGCTGGTATGTGGACATTCTTTCATCTCTCTGAACTTCAGTTTCCTTATCTATAAAATTAGAAGGCTGGACTACTTGACTTTTAGCATGTTGTTTAGGTTTTATGACTCAAGAGTGTCTGTGTTAAGTGCTAGGACCCTGAAGCCAAACGACCTGAACTCAAATCCAAATGTATCCCTCTAGCTTCGTGACCAGGGCAAGTGATCCCACCTCTGGGCCTAGTTTCTTCCTTGTAAAATATGGTAACACCTATCTTCCTGATGTATATATTAAATATGGCAATAAATATAAAGAATATAAACAATCTTTAGCTTATTTATAACTGCTATGTAATATTTTACTTATCAACTTGTAATCTGTAAAGAATACTGTAATACCTTAGATTTGTTTCCACTGTAGATCAAATCACAAGGGCTTTTTTTTATTCACTATAATGTAAAAAGTCAACAAATTGTATCCTTGCTCCTGTGTACTCAGTGTGAAAAAAATGCACTAAATGTGGATTCCTACCTATACGTTCTCTTAGGATTCTGCTTAGAGTTTCCAAAATTCTGTTAATGTGTTGATTCCACGATCTCCCTCCTCTGTCACATTCTAGGTCCTCCTTGTAGGTTAATGATTTAAGAAATTGCCTTTCTCAGCTTGCCTTTCCTAAGAAATGGCCCATTCCACTCGAACCATTCCAAATATGTTAATTAATTTTTACTGACTGCTCGATTACTTCCATAATATCTGTATATATATATATATATATATATTTTTTTTTTACTAGTTGCCTAAAACGTGGATAATAGTGAAAAATTATCAGAAAATGTCTACAGTTCCTGGATTATAGCCTTCAACTATCATATACCTGGCATATATAGAAATTATATTACTGGGAGAATTGCATAATCTACAGTGGCCAATTGTTAGCTGGGCTGCCAGAAAGTAATATCTTCCTTTCTGAAATTACATGCTTATTGCACATGATGTTTTATTTGTCCTAAAGGTTAAGCTTTTGCTGCACTTATAATGTTATATGTCATTCTTTGAAAATCATATTTGAAAAATGCTGAATTCAGGATTTCATTGCCGTATAACTTGCTAGTGTAAAGAGAAAGAGTCATTCTTTACATTCTGTTCTCTCAGTGAAAAGGAATAATTTAGAAACAATAGCATCTACTTTTCTAAACAGGGGAGTTATTTCCAACCTGGGCTCATATGTTTGAGAATAAGCCAAAAATTCAATGTTTTTTTACTGAGCCAAGAACCATTTGAAGTGTGGTCTAAAACCAAAGGACAGGGGAAAGGAGTAAAGGAGAATTTCTGCAATTGATTTTAGCTAGGAAGAAAAAACTAAAAACACTCAAACTGTGGCCTTTTGAAAGTTATTTCAAATCTATCCAAACAACAAATGTTTTTCAGCTGACATGTAAGAACCTGTTAAATTCAGACTTTATACAAATAGCCCTGCAGGCTGAAACAAACAGGTAGACTCGTTTCAACTCGTCCTACTTGTGAGCATTTCTGAAAACATACCTTCAGAAATAATGACACATTTTAGCAAGCACCATTCTTCTTTTTCTGAAACTATTAAGTTATTATAAGCTACATACATAATCCCTGAATTAATAATATGCTATTTTCAAAGTCAACAGTCTTGTTAATTTGCATGAGTTTCTGTTTTCCTTTGGAATAAACATATCCTGGATGTTTCCCAGCACGCTCTTGCAAACATATCTCCTTCTAATTACCCTTACCATAGAATTGGTTCAGCAGATTCAATGCAAGGAAAAGAAAGCTGCTCTTATTCCAGGGGGTGGGTGGTAAGGAACTATTGGAACTTGCCTTAAGATATTTCTACTTTTCTGAATACTGATTTGCAACTGGGGCACAGTTCATTTATCTTCCTTCTCTCTGGAAAATTGGAAATGACAATATTTTATATCAGACTATATGAGCCACACCACTATAATATAAAATCATAGAATATTAATGCATGAAGGAATCTCTGATACTCTAGTCCATATGTCCAATTCTACAGGTAAGAAAACTGAGGCAGTATAACACAGAGAAGACAAGTATTGATTCTATAGCATCTTACTATGCTGATGGACAGTGACTGTAACGGGGTATGTGGTGGGGACTTGATAATAGGGGGAGTCTAGTACCATAATGTAGCTCATGTAATTGTACATTAATAATAGCAAAATTAAAAAAAAAAGAAAACTGAGTTATAAATAGACTAAACATTTTATAGCTTAATAATAAAAAATAAGGTCTGGAAATGGGGTCTCCTAATACGTTTCTCTGCTACAGTCTTTTCATTGTGTTGGCTTGCAACTCATGATCACCTGGTGTTCATTACAGTTCATGTGTCAAATCTAATTTATTACTCTTTTTTTAGTTAAAACAAACTTTCTATGTCTAATATGATCAATTTATTTGCTATGGTTATTCCATTTCTCTAATACAGTTGTATGCTATATTTCATTCATTTAATTTAAACATGAGTCCACCAGTTGATATCATGGTCTGGTTGCTCAAAATGTCAGTGGAAGGTCAACATCAATTTGGATGACTTTTAGCTTCAGGATTTGGTCAAATGGACACAGGAACTCTGGGGAGATGAGTGGGGTAAAGCAGAGTCTCTCTAGTAACCTCTAGGTTTATCAAAATGGAGTGGCTACATGGATCAGAAAACAGAGGTCTAGTTGTATCTCAGAAATGAGAAACAGGCCTCAAACAAATAAGGCAGACAAAATGAAATGACTACTTTGCTCTTTTCTTTTCTTCTTGTGAGGAAGATGCTGGTCAGTCTCCAGGGCTCTTTGTCCATCCCTGCCTCTTGTCTAAATTTCTTGACAGTTTTTCTTAATAAGCATCATCTGGTCATATCTATAATATCATCTGGCCATAAGCATCATCATTCTATATAGCATCCTTGCAAGCCCCTATCCCAATTCCAGAAATACTATTCCAGGAAGGATAGAAGAAACTCGCAGGAGCTCTATAGACCAGCTACTACTCTTGTTGTACACTAAAAATGGCATCTCAATAAACACTCAGATGGTGAAGCAGAAGCAGCAGAGCTTAGACAGAGGAAGAAGGGAATCTGGCAGTCTGTCTCTTCTCTTATGACTAGGGTTACTGGGAACCTGGAACATCTTCTGTGCTTGATGGGTTAGCACTGAAATTTAGGGGAGCCCTGGATTCTCCAGACATTCATATGAGACTGGTTTTCCACCATAACCCTTTCTTTTTTTTAACTGAAATATAGTTGATATACAATATTGGTTTCAGCTGCAAAACAGTGATTCAATTATACGCATTACAAAACGCTCATCATTGTAAGTGTAGTTACCATCTGCCAATATACAAAGATATTACAATATCATTGATGAATATTCCCTATGCACACTTCCATCCTCATGACTAATTCATTTTATGATTGAAATTTATCTCCTTTACCTATTTCGCCCATTCTCCACCCCTTCCCTATTCTGCCATTGCCCTTTCTCAACATCCCACTTGAGTGTCCTATCTTCCTTTTTCCATATCACACTGGAGACTTGAACATTCATGATGGACTCTGACCTCATGAACCCTTGTCCAATGACTACTTGTCATGCAATTGAACTAGAATGGCCTTTCATTTGTTTGGAATTGAGTTCTAATTGTCATTGTCAAAGTCCCCTTAAGACTACTGTTCCCATGTCCAGTTACCCCAAACTCCTCCCATCTCCATGATCTTTCACACTCAGCATGCTGTGGAGCCAGTGTGTAAACATCTGGTTAAGAGTCTGGGGATGGAAAACTGGCTTACCTTAACCTTGCCCACATGTGGTTTATATTCTTCAAAGACAGAGATCATAGTCTCCCCTGGAAAAGCTAGCCACTGTCCAAACTCTACCTTTTTTACCTGTTGAGAGCCATCCAATACCTTTAGATCAATGGTCTTCAAAATGGAGTGCAAGCACTACAGCAAATGTGCGAGCTGATGCATTTGGACCAGGTGGGGTAGGAATAGTAACACTGCCACTTGTATCTATTTTTATCTCTTATTTTTTTATTTTCTACTCTTACAACACTGAACAAAGTACTTAGCATATTAGTATAGTAGCATCTATGTATAATTTATAAATAAGTAACATATATTAGAGGTGAAGGAAAACACATTCTTACTGATGAAAGTGCATGGCCAATACCTTCGTAGGCTACTCCTTTACTGGACCAAGCACTGGGTGACCCAGAGTAAGTAATCAATAAATCATATTTGAGTGATTGGCCAAGTGATGGATAAACAAAGCACGTGAAACTATTGTGCTCTGGTGCATTCTTAGAGTCTTTTTTCTTCATCAGCCCAATTACCCCCAGTTCAATTTTTAGTATCCTCCATTCCTACAACTGTTCAGGAAAGAGGAATTTTGTCATCGAGAGCAACCTGTGTCAGTAGATTGGCAACTCATGGGATTACAAAGTGATATACATGAAACTAATGAAAAGTCAAAATTTGTGAGCAAGTCTCAACCGAGATCTGAGTGAGCCTCAGGATGCATTTTCCTTGAACTCATAGGGCTTTGATTTTCTCATTTCACAATTACTGAAAAAACCAATATCCCAATACTCAGACACCTTGTAGGTAAAGAAGAAATCTTATCAGAATAGCTTATTCTTTGCCATGATATTTTGGAATATTCAACTTGACTTAAAAATATCCAAATGTATGCAGGGGCAAACAGTAAAATTCTGAGTCCAGAATTTAAATGAAGCCTAAAATGACAGATTGATTGTCCCTGAAGCTGTCATATGCATGTTCTGTACTCAGTGTAGACTCCCCTCATGGGACTCACATAGGTAAGTTATATAATTTTAACAATAGTACAAACTAAGGGGAATGGAAAATAATTAATGTAATATAAAATACCTTAATGTAAAATATAAATATTGTAATGTAGTATAAATGCACAATGATTTGGAATTTGGCCAAGGACTATATTTGAAACCTAATGTCTATAGCACTAAATGAGTTAACTCTATGTGACCAGCTAAGCCTCTTTAACTGAAGGTGAAATTGTTACTTTCTTTTCACCATTTTAATCAGAGTATCTCTAATTCTATTTTGAGTTAGTAACATCCAATGAGAGAGATAATTTAATAACAGATATCTATAGAAAATTCACACATTTTCATGGAAATTAGATTCTGTAGAAGCACAGGTATCTGTGGAAACATTCTTTATATGAGGATTTGGAAACTCATATAGGTCTCTGGAAAATATGTCACTTCCAGAACTATAGTGATAATCCTATTATGGAGTGTCTAAAATGTGTTAGGCTTTGTACTAGGTAATTTAATTAATTTTCTCATTAAGTCTTTGCAATAATCCAACAGGATTGGAAACTGAGATTTTGAGAGATTTGAAAGGCTTGCTATAGGTCACAAAGCTTGGAAGTGGTGATGCCAGGTGTTAATGGTAGATTCATCTCATTCCAAATCCTCTTTTCTTTAAAATTAAATCTCATTTACTAACAATTTTTAAATTATTTAAAAACCAAGAACTATGACAATGATAAGTGTACTTCATCCCACATGTCTGTCATAAATCTGGGCATTTCCAAGGGGAAAAGCTGTGGGGGTTAGAAGAACGTCATGAGATATAACATTGCACTAACATAACTAAATTGCTTAACACAGTAAAATATACAAGGTGAAGCTTTTCCCAAGATATTTTGGTGGTAACATGGCAGTGAAAAGTAATAGCAAAAGTTGAATGATAGATGTGAAAGCACCTAGGGAAGAAAAAATAATCGTGAATCTGTCATGAAGGGCAATCTTTGGAGGGTAGGGGTGAGAGGTGATTCTTGGCTTTTACCACAGTAAATAAAAGAGTCAGGGCTTTCAGTGCCTGGGAAAACAGAAAGAGTCTCAGCGACGAAGGCTGTAGGAGACAAGCATATTCCCTGATTATGAGAGAAGAATCGAGGCATGGAGAGAGTAAAAGAGAAGGAATCAGTGTGGGAAGGATGGGGGGTTTGAGAAGAGCAAGATCTGAGAAGCTAAGACAAAAGACCCTTTAAAGAAAGTCAGTCCTCTACAGAGACCACCCCTCACTTGTTGATCCCACTAGTGAACATCAGAACACCCTTCCTATTTGAGAGAAATCTCACTGTAGGTGGGAGATGAGGGTGATATTCCCTCCTCTGCCTGCTGGAGCATGGCACATGACCTGTGTGCAGCTGGTCCGAAGCCCCTCCGGCACTTCCCATCTTCAGGGAGTGACCAAAATGAGTGGCATCAGTTTGAGATGATTCCCAGTAGTTGTCAGGCAATCCATTTCCGAGGGCAATGGGACCATCAGTGGCATCCTTCAATAGACGAGCTTTGCAGCAGAGATTTGCCTGCATCAGCCCCCTTCGGCTCCTGCCATTCCTGGCTCTATATCTCCATTCCTGGCTCTGTATCTCCATTCCTGCTGATACCCTTCCAGAAAATCCCTAAGCCAAAGTTAGTTTCTGTTGCTTGCAACAAGAACCATGATTATTACACACTGAAATGGATGTTCATGACAAAAAGATGCCTTGGAGATGTAAAATTAAATCTTCTCCTGAGAAATATTCAGAATAACTCAGATGAAGACTGAATCGTATCCCAAACTATGATTTGAGCAAAGGTCATCCAGGATCTATGAAGGGGGAAAGAAATGGGCAGCAACAAGCCCTACCAAGAAAGCCATAAGGGAATATGGACCATCCATCATGTGTATACAGACTATCAGGTCTGTATCAGATATTCTTGCGGACAGCAGGGGAGTCCCTTCTCCATGTGGCTCCCAGTGACCCCCTTGGGATCATCACTGGCGGCTCAGTTATAGTACCTCTGTGTATGTGAACAGTCTCAAGCTCCCCAGTGAATGAATGTAGATTGAAATCTACACAGATCTGGAAAGGAGACAGAAACAGACCCAAGGTTAATCCTGCTCCTTTATAAACATCATTTACAACATGTTCCAGTGAAGACTGTCTTGGGAAATTACCATAGTCATTTTGACTCTGTAGAAATCTGTAACTCAACTTCCCAAAATAGGAACACACAACTGAATTCTATAATTAATCCACATTGTGGCAGTTTGTGAATTATAAGTTATAAACTCAATATTGAGTACAGCAGTCCTGCTGCTCCCAGAATGTTAATTTTCATGGTTCAATCCCTATAGCAACTTTTCCATTGCTAAATGTCTGAATTCCTCACAACAGAGCCTTTCTTGGCAGTGAAAAACTTTGCAAACCAGTATTTCGTTTGAGCCTCTGAATAACTCTGTAGGGTTAAAATGATTCTCTTTTGAAGGCCAGGAAACTGAGACTCAGGGTGACCAAGAGCCTTTTTCAACATTGCATAGCTGGTACGCGGCAATTCCAGGGAAGAAATTCACTATGTTTTTAAGCAGAGTTTATGATATTGTTACAGAGTTAATGATGTTTGTTTTCCTGTAGATCTGTGTGTTATGATTATTGTCTTTCGGAAGCAAGTATAGGACATCATTCTGGTAGATGGGTATCAGAAAGTCATGCCGCCTAAAATAACTTCTCTTACAGAGGACCGAGGACTGCTCTTAGCAGCACACTGCTGTGTGTTAAGCACTTTTTTTCTCTCTTCGCCTGCCTTTTTAAAAATGCAAATGCCCCTGAAAGGATTGTGTGAAGGATTTTCTCCTATTGCTTCTTCCAACATCTGGTTAGCCAACAACAGCGACAAAACCAAAACAAAGCCAAAGTTGTAAGAAGACACTTAAAGGCTGAAAGAGAAAGGAGATTAGAAGACAAACGTCTGCTCTTCACAACTCCCCGGATCATGGGGGGCTGCCTCACTCTCCCCCACCTGCCCCGTGTGATCAGTCTCCTGCCCAGAAATCGCAATGCTAGGATCCTGCAGGTCCCCAAACTTATCTTCATCCATAGAACTACTGCTCTTAATTCTGGGGAACATAAAAATGGAGGCAGATGACCAAGCCTACAAATGGTCACTATACTGTGTTCCTCATACTGAGGGAGTAAAGAGATGGGGTGGTCCCACCCACCTGCAGAACCCTCCACAGGAAGCCCCCAAAACTCACAGAAGACCAGATGCAGCTGATTCATGAGTATTATTCTCAGAAAATTCTTCCTGAATAACCTACCAAGACACAGTTCCCTGTTTTACAGAACAGTGAATGCACATTGCCTACAGAAGTCCTTCTTCCTCTTCTGCAAAGCTGAAACCCAGAGGCGAAGCTACTTTCAGTGGAGCTCGGGAATAGTTTAGCCTCTCTTAGTGGAATCTTTGGACATTAGAGCCTCTGAGTTCCAGGTCTGCCCCTACTACCACTTCTTCATAGTTAAATATCTAAATGAATCCCTACTTATAGATGATCCACAACCAACTTTTATTGACATGTGCAAGACTTGCATGCTATTAAGATACTTTTCCTGACATAAAGGTCTGGTATTAGTTTATTAAAATATGAAATATTAGGCCACTTTGTAAGTTTTGCAAGTTCCTTCATTTTTTCCTTTTGTTCCTATGTTAAAGGGAATAAAGATGTTTTCTTTTAGCTTTTTTTAGATAAGTCTGAAAACAGAAATATTGATTTCTTTAAAAAGGAAAAAATACTGGACCTTGATTGAAATCATTAGAAAATAAAAATTTTATTTAAACATTATATTTGCAGTTAATTTAAATAAAATTATAAGTTTCATTCCCCATATATAAAGATAAATGAGAAAAGTATAAAAACAATCAAACAGACTGAGAAGCCAAAAATTAAAACACATAGAATATTTTTATTAATGCAGAAGAACAAATGACATAACTTGTGGAGGTTTTTTTAATAAAATTGTTTAATCAAGAGTCCGAGGCTCCAGTACTGTTGACCAGCGGTCTTGACCACCCCCTCCCCAACATCCATCTGCACTGTAACTTGGATCCTTAATGCATCCTGCTGAGCATTGATTTTCAACCACCAATTTACACAGGAGACTTGCAAGCCCCCTAAGGAGGAAGGGAGGAAAGAGGAAGGCTCAGGGCTCCATGGAGATGTGCATGAGCAGAAATACACATGTGGTGGAGTAGCTGCTGGGTGGATGTAAGATTGCATAAAAAGAGCCGTGGGTTTCTGAGAAGGGGCACCCTTACAGGGTGGAGGAGTAAGGACCAGTGAATTAAAAAGAGCCTCCCGGATGGGAGAGGTAGAGGACTCAGGTTCCAAGCCCACCATGTGGCTTAAAAGGAACCCATCACGATCCTGTCACCAGGGACGCTCAGCTGCACCTTCAGAGAAAAGGAGTATATGTCTGTGTGTGTGTGTGACCTGAAAAGCAATGTCACTAAAAATCTACAGCACTTTGCACTCCAGGCAGCTTTGCTGTGGGACACTCCTTAATACAAAATAGGCCTTCCTTTTGTAAAAACATTGCTGAATTAGAAATGGTTGGAATATACAATTTGTATCACAATGGCAGGAGATAACCCCAAAATGAACTGCCACTCCATACAGCTGTCAGAAGAGGCAACCTGGACTCCTACCCACAGCAGAAAAGAGGACTTCGATGATACAAACGAGGTTAACAGCCGCTCAAGATTCTGCCACATCCACATGGCTTTTAGAAAGATCAACAATGGTGCAGCTCGGTCCTCAGAACTACAGCTCAGCTTCCACCTGCCAGGAAGTGGAGATAGGCAAGGGAGAAGACACAGAGAAACTTTCTGCAGACAAAGGTTGCCAGCTGTGGAGCTTTTGACAAGTTTTCCAGGAACAACCAGCACAAAGAACTGGAGATCTTATTAGTAATGCAGGTGAGGGAGCCATCATCATTTGGACCATCATGAAAGTACATGTGGCTTCATTTATACGTGCGCTCTATTAGGCCGAAAACATAGCAGCTACTCAATAATCTTGTTTTCTAGTGTGTCCCACTGCCCTACTATGAGGAAGGTCAAAGGCTGTCTGATACAACTCAGTCATGCAAATCATGTATTATCCAAGACAGTTTTCCTTTTCCAATAACTATTTTCTACAAATTAGTTCTTTTATTTTTGTAGGCTGAAAATTTCTCCATTTGTGCGGCAATGTTTCTGTGTAGCTCCTAGTAGAAAGTTCTTTCAGATCCCAACATTTAATATGATCAATATATACCAATACTTCTTAGCATTGTTGGATCATTAGCCTCTTTGAACATGTGACTAAAGATACGGACATCCTTCCCAAAAAAAGGGCATATGGATATGTAACCTTAGAGCAGCCCGACTTACAATCCTCTTCAGTACTTCCACCACTCCCATGTCTTTCTCACACCTACAGTCCCTCATGTAGGTGAGATCGTCCTGGCACACAGCATCACCAGCTTTCTCTGCCTCTTACATCCCTCTCCATCCACACAAACTCAGACTTTCTCTAGTTTATTATTTACACTTCTCTCCATGTGGCCCTTCATCTGGATTCTCCATAACAGTGGGGAGCTCAGCAACTGACTTAGCTAGCAGGGTGTTCTTCCTTTGTTTTCCTACCTGTTCAGTCTCATCTTTCTCATCACATTTGTCTGATTTTACATCTTAATATTAAGTATGAGGGTGGAAAAGACAGACCTCCCTTGAGAGAGGGTGAAAGAATCCAAACAGACAAATACCTAATTCCTTTATGGGAATGGAAATAGCCTGTCATTCCCAGATGTCAACACAGCTGTCCTTATCCTATTTCCATGCACACAAACCTTTAAACACAAATTGAAAATGATGTCCCTTCTAGGAGTATGATGGTAGGGGTGGATATAAGGAAGTCTCAGGTCAAGACTGACATATTTCTTGAATCTTCAGTTTTTCTTTAACTGGCTATTGGGCAGAAGATTAATTTTATCCAAGAAAAAATTATTTAGAAAACTGTCCATAGTCTAGCATCCCAAGTAACCATATCTATAGTTTGTTTTCAAACTCTAGAACACCACAAATATATCAAGAATGCTGGGATACAACCCATACATATTAAGAAAAAGACCAATAGGATAATAAGCTGCATCTCAAAGGCATCTATAAAATCAGAAAATATCCACCTTGCAGTCGGTCTGGATGGACGTCACAGAGAGCAAATGCTGAATAAGTCAGTGTCTTTCAACTATGGAGTCAGATATCTCTGTCTTCTCTCTATTCTCTTCTCCCTGGTTGAAACTCTGACTGAATTAGGATATCAGAGGAACATTTGGTATGTTTGGATTCCAAATTCCCCTTGGAGGTTTGGATTGCTGATTGAACTATTTTACTTAGAAATAGTTATGTGCATTCATTATTTCATTATACTTTCACTTAACAAATACTTATTAACCATCTTTAAGCACCATGTTAGCTGCTGAGGCCATAATGATTATCATGATTTCGTCCTGTTCCTCAAGGGCATGATAATCTAAAAGGAGTTATATCTAGTAAAGAGGCAATTAGGTGAACCCTTATGAAGTACTTCTACCCCTGCATTGGAGCACTGAAAGAGTCTTCTTTGAAGAAGTGTATCTAAGCTGGAGCTACAGGATGATTGAGAGTTAGTTGAGTGAAGATAAAAAGTGGGCCAGACAGACTTATTCCCTGGAAAGGTGTGTTTGAAGCGGAGAATATTTGATGAAAATGTTTATCCTCATTCCAGCCTGTGAAGCAAGACTATACAGGATGGTGGAGAGAGAAAAGATCAAATTGGGATGTTTTAATCATGGGCTAACATAGGGTTGAATTTACACTGAATGTAAAGCTTGGTATGAACATAAAATTGGCTCAGTATGTAGGAGAGATGATAGCATTGAGCAGACATCCAGCACCTCTTTGTTGACCTGATATAACAAGGAATAAAGAAAGATTTTTTTTTATTTTGGATAGTTGATTTCTAAGCAGTATTGAGTAGTATGCTGTGATCAGTAAATGACTGATTCTTATATATTTTTTGCTTTATTGTTTTTCTTGAAATATTATAAATTCTGTGGTTCAAACTATAAATATTAATTTAGATTCTGATACCAAAGATAAATTATATCTAAATTATCTATACTCTTGGGCTATCCATTCTGTTCTGTTCTTTTGACTTACTACCTCTGTTAATGAGTATAATTAGATGATGATAATGAGAGTCATCTGTATAATTAAAAATCCTCTTGGATTCTTTCATTCCAAAAACACTGAAAATATCAAATCATAGCATCTTCTGGAATGATCATCAGAGGAATAAAGTCTACTGGCGAAGTTAAAACCCAGCACTCAGGATGCAGGTTATCTACAATTGGTTTACTACTTAGCCTCAAAGAAACTCTATCTTACGGTTTTAAGGAAACACTACTCTCTTCTAACAATTTATTTCTTCTTCTACTCAGTATTGGAAGAATTCACATTCCTCAGAGTTATGTATCTTCTATAACTAGAATCAGCTATTGCTTTATCTTTTATATTGGAAACATTATAGAAAAACTAGGCAGGAATGTAAGCTATGTTAATTTGTTCCAAAGCTGAGATCTTTCTAAGCAGGTAAGTACTAGGATTGTAGCTCTTCTTTTTCCCTGCACCTTAGAGTATCACATTTTCACTTTGAAACAACTTCGGTAAGTAGAAGTCCCCCAGAGTAACAGTGAATGATGTTTCTGACACTCAAAAGATACTTGGATTTTTTAACAATTTGTAATATGAAGTGGGTCCAGACATAATCCAGTCCTTGATTTCTTATATAATTGTGCCCAGCACAAAGCCTTCCCTCAGTGGCTGCATTCTGGTTTAAGGGCTCATTATTAGGAGAATATTTATAGCCAAGGCTTTGCCTAAATCTGACCAGAATATACTACTAACCTCTTCTATGGGGATCCAGAAGTATACAGTCTTCCACTTTTCCTAACCTTAGTGTCTTCATCTAGTAAATATTACAGAATTTCAGGAAAGAAAACTTAAATTTAGAAAACTCATTTTGGGTCTTTGTTCTGCCACTTACCAACTGTGTATTCTTAAAAACTCATCTAAAGTTAAGTTTTATTATCCTGATTTTACTGGTGGTGAAGCTAACACCTACCCCATAGGGTTGTAGAGTTAATGAGATGAAACAAAACACAATGTTTCACAAAGTAGTCTTGTATGGCTTTATTGGATAGTTTCCTTTGCCAAAGCTGGAACATGTAAACATGCTTTCAAATGAGCAATACAAGGCTTGACATTATTAAATTAGTCCTTTAACTCTCTAATACACATTTTGTTTACTCTTTCCTTCAACAAATATGTATTAACTATGTATTTCTAATTTTTATCACCAGGGAGAATTTAAGGTGTTGAGAATAGTGGGGCACTCAAGCCACACAGACCACATCACTGGTGACAAGCTGTGGCTCCTCAGATACACGGAGTGAGCCGAGTGTCATCAAGACATCAAGGGTCAATTTGTACATAAAGTTTTCATTAGTCTAAGCCTTTCAAGCAACACACTGAGCCCAAATTCTGAGTTAACTGAACCGTTGGAACTGTATGCCGTTTCAAGAATGCCTTGTGGAGTAGCACTGTTCTGTAAAAATAGCTCTGTCTTATATTTAAGAAAAAAAACCTGAAAGATCTCAGAATGCCATTTCTTTCTAAAAGAGTAGCCATATTTGAATTATCTTAGCAGCTTGCTGAGAGAGTGCAAAGCTAACAAGAATCAAAACAGACTCTTTACATAGTTTGTTTGGGTCTAGAGGAAATCTGTCCATGAGCTTTTGTGAAGGGGCCAACATGTCAGCATATGCCTGACTACATTGAGTTTATCTTTCAATTGATTTAGTCCATTCTGGGGAATCAAGATGATGCGAGTGTGGTGCAAAATCAAGCTCTTTCTCTTTTCATTGACAGAGATGATAGAAATGTCCTTATTCTGGTAGATTATTTGGTCAGAAATAATAGAGTCAGAGACTATGCTTAAATTCTTACTACAGTTATTTTGTTCATGCTTTAAGATGTTATTATATATATATCTGTGTGTATACATACATTTTATATATATATATATATGGTGTGATTTTTGCAACAGTAATGGTTGTCAATAGGAAAGAGTTGAGATGGATCGATAATTCTGTTGCCTTGGGGTTTACACACAATTTCCTAGAACATGTGTTCTATTAATGGAGTCTGGAATAAGGCCTTGGCCTTCTAAAAATGCTTGAAACTGAGCTGCAAAGGTGGCAGACATTACTTCTGAGGAATTCTCACAGACAACTCTTAATCTTGGACATTCTACAAAAATGTCATCCTCTATTCAACTTTTCTGTTTCTTTGAAGTATGCTGTTACACATATGCACCCTCAGCAAGGGTGTGGCCTGAGGCTAAATCGATGTCATGCAGCTGAGTGGATGGCACCTGAGGCGTATTTTTCTCCAGGTTATTTGTACAAGCCATGACCACAGAACTCTAGAGAGCATGACAGCAGATGCCAGACAGGCACACCCACACCTGACCAGTGAAAGGTGTGGCCAGCAGCATGGCCTTATATAGAAACACATGGAGCACTGCTGGGGCCACTGAAATACATGGGGTGGGGGAAAGGTCAAGGGAGCTGAGGTCTCACAGAAGCAACAGGCATGTTAAGGTAGTGAAACGCCAGTGCAAGGTGGTATAAATGCCCATTTCCATCTTACTCTTATCCACAAACTACTGAAACCTGGTGGCATATAGTTAAACATAAAGTCAACAAATATTATTTGAGAACCTAATATGCCCAAGATACACACACACACACAGAGTTAATTGTAGAAGATCTTAAATAATAAGGTTTAGGGATAGAAAAAGAATTTTAAAATAAGGGGGATTAGCATCTAACAAACTGTGTGTGCTAATCTTGTTTCTGGTAGAGCATCTCCTGAATGATATTGGGTCTCTGAATAAAAGGAATTTTTAAAACCCCAGGTTTTAATTCTGGCTTTTCTTAGATGTGATTGTGTTTTCCTATTCATATTTGGTACATCCTCAGCTATAGAAAAATATAACTCTGGAAGATGGAGGCTGAAGAGAGTCTGAAAACCAGGAAAAAAGACATTTGCCAGGTCCGTCACTAACAATATGGCTCCCTCTCCCTTTCCCCTCTGTTGTTTTCAGCTGTTTCCAAATTAATGCTATGCCTAGTCATGAAGATCAAGGAATTCGATTATCCATTGGCAGAACTTCCACTGACTTCTTCCCTTTTAGATCCTGAAAATCCTGGGCTGTCCACCATGTTCTTTGCTTACTTGGTCCCAAAGCTTCTCCTCCCACATCTTCTTTATCCCTTAGTCATGTCTGCCCTCAACTTTGCCTGAGAGACAGCCCTCCCTAACTTCCCCTTGATTCCTTCATTCTAACATTCCAATGGACTTTTCTCTTTCTGATTCTCAAGTAGTAGATTCTTGTGCTGAAGTTTGAGGTGGAGAGCAACACACATGTTCAGGACCTCTAAGAAGCTGAATGTAGCTGGTGCGGGGCCATGCCGAGATTTACACAGGATGAGTTAGACCAATAAGGTTTAGGCAAGTAAAATCCTACAGTTAAGCAATGAAATTTTTGAATTTTTATCTCAAGAACAGCACAATATCATTGTAAAATGGGAGGCATAACAATGTATACTGAACATTCATGAAGGAAAGAGATCATTATGAGTTGTGTTAGGGAAGATTTTGCAGAGAAAAGAACCTTTAGGTGTGGGTAAAATATGTATTGCCATAAAGGAGGCAGGGATGTCATGGATGTAGAAGCCATGTCTAGATGATGCCAAATTAGTATCTCTGGCTGGAAAGATGTGTTTGGGGAGAGTGGTGAAAGATAGGTGTGGAAAACCAGAGTAGAGCCATGCTGTGAAAGGCTTCATGCTTAGGCTGATGAATTTGTACTTTATCCTCCAGAACCAGCTTTCTCCCATGCCTTTTACTTATTTGTCTCCCAGAATCAGCTTTGGGTCCTATTTGCTTTCCTTATCCATCTGCCTCATGATGAAGGGGTGCCTGCATCTGTTCTGAGCCTCTTGTCAATTTCTCCATGAGGCAGATGGTCTATTTCTATTTCCAGACTTTGCCAGATCCCCCTGAGTTTTTCATCCTCTCTCCCTGGGGATTTATTGCCAGTGCAGCAACACATACCATGTGGCAGATGAGTTTAGAGAATAAGTTTCAATAGCTGTATTCACCAAGGAGCCATTCCAGCACATTATCTAATGTCTCTTTCAATAGTTATCATCTTCTTATCATAAGAAGCAATACCTAGGAAGAAGGTCAACAAAATTTAGATTGGGATAGAGTCAGTGAAGTTTTTATGGGTTCCCTTTAGAGTTTTTATTGCTGTGTTTTTCTCCCCTGCAATGATTTCATTATTAGATTCACCCTTTTGGATGGACCATGAGACAAAGAACCTTAGATATGAGATGTGGCCCATCTTTGACATCAGGGCCTGTTACCCTGTTCCATATTCCCATACAGCTCTAAATCAAGTATCGCTAACAACAGCCCCCAAATGTTCTAGTCTACCTCTTCAATCACTATGAAAAGCAATATAAGAGTCCTTCCTTATGGGTCAGCCAAATCTAGAATCCTCTCTTGCCTATCTGCATTATTAACTTCAACTAGATCTCTCCTATACCAATATGGCAGATTGTATCTTACTAAGAGTATCATGTGTTCATCATGTACACTGGCCATGACATTTCCTTGAGTTCTACAGCAACAAGCTGTTTCTGGGTCTCTTACCAACCATCACAAATTGCATAGTCACCAGCCAAGGGGAACCAAACAAAACTGGACTGAATCAGTATACATTCTTTTTCTGCTTAAAAAAACTAAAATCCCTGAATGCTTTCCCTAGAGATGATAAACCCATGAAAGCTCCATGTGCAAGGGTTGTTGATTTATTTAGTACCAGGATTAGATATTCCCTAGCTGTAGGCAGCCACATGGCTTGACCACTAAGCATAACATTAACCTCTCTCACTTTGCATTTTGATGTCTACAACGACTAAAAATCAGTTAATTAAGATGCATTCAAACCTTGTCTGAAAGACACTGAGCTCTCACTGATGTGACAGGACAGATTTCTCTCCAGCTGGAATGGGAGTTTTGCTGGTAACCAGGCACAGGAATTTCGAAGACTTGTAGCTGAATCTTGAGAGCACACGATAACCTTGCTAATTTTTTTCCCAGACTACCCTAAGCTTTGAACTTTCCTTGGCTAATGGGCTCAGTTGGAAGGCAGACCTAAGAAAAACCAGAGGAAAGAATGGAAAGAAAAGAGGAGTATTACCCTCAGAAATCAAATCCATGCTCCTTTACAACAGAGAATGCCATCTTTGGGAAAAGATGAAAACTTACTGTTTTCTTTTTCTAAACTTAGACTCTTTCTTCTTCTCAGAGTTTAATAAGCTATCCACTAGTTTCTTCTAAAGCTTTTTGAGAACTTTGCCTCAAATATACCACTAAAGAACTAAATATTCTCCTTAAATATTATAATACTTGTAAAACTCAAGTAAAGAGAAGTATTTATTTGAGGATAATATTTTTAAAGCAGATCAAAAGATTGGCCTGAAGCCCTGGTAGCTCACCTTTATAATAGTCACATCTCAGAGCCCATCTTCATTTCATTTCACATCCATTATTAGAATCCTGTATTTTTCATTTAAAAAAGTTTTTGGTGGAATGCATGCCGACTTACAGTTAAAAAGGAAGAAAAAATTATCAAAACCGTCACATAGTCCTTTGTCATTTCCATACTTGCATAAAAAGGGATCAGACAGGGAATCCACATGAATGCACATCTACACATATTTTTCTGTTTGTATCCGTGGTATTCATAATCTATGGAAGTTTATTTCACATTTACAGAGCTCAAGAGTTAATCTCTTCTAAGTATCTAGATCTACTAAGGAGGAGGTGAGAAGACAGAAATGAAAGGACAAACATAGAAAGACATAATTGCAAAAAAGCAAATAATAAAAACCACTAGCTTAAAGATATATATGCAACTGTGTGTTCTGAATGAAAATGGTAGTCATATTTTGAGTCCCTCAGCTTAGCCAAATTTCCTGGTCCATCCAAATCTGGCAGAGTGTCTCCCAGAAATATTTCTAAGTTAATCATCCAGGACAGCATTTATAAGTGTCTAGGCAAAATCTCTAGAGAGAGGGAAATGAAGCCTTTTTCTTACCAGAAGTAGAGAAATTTCAGTCTCACCTTTGCCAGCCTCCTGCCTCCTGTCCTCGTGTGTGCCGTTTCATTCTGGCTTCAACCAGAATGTTTGAGAAGTGGATCCTGGTTTGATTTTGAAGACTTGTTTGTTTGTGGTTTGTGTGTGTGTATGTGTGAGTGTGGAAATGAAGGGGCAGGGGTTGTAACTTGGTTGAATACTTTCCTGTCCCTGGCAAAGACAAATCCACATGGGAAGAGCAGACTGAGGCTAGCGTCAACTGCCACAGAAATGTGCTCTTGATTTCATCTTAACTTTTATAAGCCCAGGATATATTTGAAAGGAAGATGCCTTGGGCTTCTGGGCAAGTGAAGTGAAAAGTAATTTATGATGTTGCTCCTTCATTGTGTCTTACACTCTATTCTACCTTAAAGAGTACGTACCCCTTTAGAATAGATATGACACCAGAGTACTGAAAGCCAGGGTATTACAGCCTCCAAGAAGCAAAACCAGCACAGAGAAAATGTCCTTGCTTTTGTCACAGAACATTTTTAGAACTAAGCAGCTGATTTTATTTTCTAATGAAGAAAATCTGTGAGTAAATTTTAATCGTGCTGTGAGGGAAAAAACCCATTTGCAATTGAATCCAATTACAACTCATTTGTGATTAAGATTTGCTATTTAATATTGATGGGTTTATATTGTTTTCTTATTGCTGTCCATGGAGAATTCAATATGAACAATACATGGAACACAAAATACATAAATGCCATTGTTTTTTTACTCTATAAATACTGGAGTGGATTTATATTGTAAATATAAAAGAATCACTTGTTGAGAGTATTTTTAATAAAAACTTGAAAATGCATAAATGAAGAACATCAGAGTTCCTACCTAATGAAACTCCATAAGAAGACATTACATGTATTTAACACAGAGACTGCAAATGAAAAACTGGGTTACTTTAGATAATAAACCTCTCCAGTTCTCACATTTCCTTTTGGCAAAACATGTAAAGAAAGATAATTTTCTATGTGATTTGTCAGAAATCAGACTTGACCACAGATGTTTGATTTAATAACTAAGCAGTTCATTGTCCAACTTTGAACTACATCATGGACAGATATAAATGTTATTTCAAACTCCCTTGAATCATTGTCACTCCATGTTAATGACCTCACACGATGAGAGAGTCCACCTTTAACATTAGAAGTTATATTTAGTTTGTATAAGGGAGAGAAAAGAAAACATAATTGCAAACAATCCCAACCACAATCTGGTAACAAAGGGGGATAATTAAATAAATTGTAGTCTGTTTATATAAGCAAAATCATAAGACCATGAATGTATCCAAAATATGCTTGAAAAGCATTTAAAAATGAATAGGAAAACACATTAAATTTTTAAGTGATAAAAGGCAGGAGGGCATGATCATGAATAGGTTAAAAGACACTATACTTTTACTGAGAAAGTACTGAAAAGAAAACATAGCAAAAATTTAACAATTATTTTATCAAGCTTGGGAATTATAATTTTCTTCTTTCTAATTTTGAAATTTCCCCATTTGTATAATGGGCATCCATTATTTTTAATACTGAGAAAATACATAGTGTTCTCTTGAGACTAAATGTGATTTAAAACTTAATCTTCTGTGCAAAAAGAAGGTGCCATCAAATCCTGAGGGGAAATAAAATGACTTTCAGGTGCTTTTTATTACAGCCCCTTTCCTTGCAGATCTAAAAGACAGTAAAAGCCAAAGGGAGAGAATCAGGCTAATTAAGATTTTGCTCCAACAAAGCTGATGCCATAGATACTGCATTCTCTCTGTCCCAAACCAGTGTGTTTTCCTGGCCAAGCTCATTCCCTACGAATTGCTTCACTCCACCCAAATGTTCTCAGCCAATCCCTAGTGCCCATGATTCAGCTGAGAGAAATGGCCTTTTCCAGTTCTCTTCCCAGCAACCTCTAACACGTAGGCTTTCAAACCAGATCGCTCACTCTTGGGAACAGTCTTTCCACAATGTTTTGGCATTGAAGATGCATTAGAATGAATGGGTTTTATAAATCTAAAGTTTGCTGAGCTCCCAACATTGAACCTCCTAGGGTAACACTGTACAAAACAAGATGACAGTTTTTCACGACTTATAAGGATATTTTTTTTACTCTATAACAGAGTTGGAGCAGAGAACCTGTTTTGAGTGACTGTTTCATAGACTAGGAATGGGAACTGTGTTCTCACAGGGCTTAAGTTGGTGGGCAGGGGGATATACTGTGCCTGAAAAAATTGGGTACATTTAGAACAGAGAAGGATAGACTTGTGTGGAGAAAGTAATATTACAAATTCACATACTGAGGAAATTAGTATCAGTATGAGGAAGGGCCAAAGGCAGAACCTAAATTCAGGGGCAGCAGATCCAAGAGTCCAGAACAAGGTGAAGTTGAGATTAAAGCAAAAATATTTCATAGAGGAAACAGTGAAGCAGCATCACTAACTCATAACTTCAAAAAAGATCTGGTTTGCTGGGCTTCATTTATGAGATAGGCAGGGTGAAAAGTCAGATAAGATTGGAGGGCTGGTGTGTAAAATGTGTCATTAAAGGATGTTTAAAAAATCCTTGGTAGCTTGTACCCTGAAAATATTCACTTCTAAGTATAGTGTATGTTTAAAAATCTACCAAAGTTTCTCATTTAAGTGTTGAAGGAAAAGATTAATGATTTAACTTTATCTAGGCTACTTGGCTATTAATTCAATATGATATCACGTAAGTAAGCAATACTAAGTCTCATAGAATGGTCAACACAGGCATAAAATTATTTTATTTGGCAAATATTAACTCACCAATTTCTATACCTTACTGAGATTGTAATATAGTGACACCAATATTTGCTCCACATGAGAACATCAGTATGCAGTAAATAAAATATGAATTCAATTGCTTTTTTTTTAACTATCTGAGGTCCCAAGGATAATATTTATAATGAAACTTGAAATAGGTGGTATTTTATTCATTTATTCATTTGTCACTCATTTTTTTGAAAATCTATTACATACATAACTTGATGTTAAGGTTTAGTAGAAGATTGAAAAGGAAAGGAGAGCTAGTTTTGCCTTTAAGAAAATTGAGATTTTATGGACAAGAAATTAATGTGAAATATTTTAATAATGATAGTAGCAATGATCAGACTAGTCCCTTTGGCTGGAATTGCCTCAGCATCTTGCTTTGTTCTTCCCCACCTGATAAAGCATTCCCTCTACTTCCTCCCCAGCAAAACATCACCCCAGGTACACCATGCAAAAGGGAGTGTACAGGAAGGAGAGCCAACCTTTGCTAGCACTCCTCAAATGAGAATAATAAATTACCTATATTTATTGAAGATCTACTATATGATCAGTGCTGTGATAAGCACTTACTGTTTACTGTGCTATTGGTATTTCCTGAATCCACAGTCCAGTTCTGGGACAGAAACATTGGCTGATGAAGAGGTAGGTCAATACTGGCTATTAAGTGTAGCTCCAGGAATAAGGGGGTTCCTTGCTCGGGGCAAGTTCCCTATCAATCCGTCAACCAAAAGAGGACAAGGGGAAAGGGAAGTTGGGAGAAAGAGATTTTACTGCTCATAGCTCACTCGGGTTTGCTAGTTACCGCCTGCTCCATTCGTCCCCTGCTGCCAGGCGTGCACTCTCTACTCCACCCACCCCTTCTGGCAGGAACTCCATAGGTGGGTCCCTGGTGACTGGCAGGCACCAGACCAATTAGGTACCAGGAATGGAGGGGAGGAGAAAATGACCATTCTCTCTCCACCCTTTGCCCTGGATCCACTGGAGGTTCTGCCATGGTGAACATCCATTCGTATGTAAATGAATCCTTAACCACACACCACTATGGAAGCCTGGTGGAAATTCTGGGTGGAAACTTTCTTCTACCCTACATTAAGATGGGACATTTTGATCTGTAAGATGCTGATCTGCTGTCAAAGGTACTGTTAGAAAATGTGTGAATTGGACATTCAGCTGTCCCAAGGCTTATGAAGGAAGTTCCATCTATGTCTATGAGTCAGTGAGAAGGGGAGACACACATCTTCTTAGAGAAACTATGTCTACAGAAATATTTAAAAATAGTGAGATAGTGAGCAACATAGTGAAAAGTAGGGGGGAAGGACTGAAAAAAAACAAACCCTAAAATCGAAAGCACTTTTTGAAGGAAAACCCATCCTTGTCTGGTTGGACATTCAGATCCAACACATCTTACATGTTATATCATTCTTTATATTTTCTTCATGCTTGAATTTTAATTAATTGCTAGTAACTTCTTTTCCTTTATTTGCTCAAGAAATACAAAAGTGTATTGATAGTTACATGAAAACACCTTTCAAAGGCTGAAATCCACTTTTCATTCATTTGTGTGTTCTTGTCTCCAACCCAAAGGCTATAGGAGTAATAGAAACTGTTTGTTTGACAAAACTGGACAGCTGCCGTTTATCCCAGGACTGTACAGGTGACAGTCTGGCTATGGATTCAGGGCATTTTAGACTTAGAGCTATTTGGCCAGGAGTAATAGAAAGATTGTACAATATCCATAATTTGATACCTCCTATTATCATATAGAATTAAAATAAATCTATGCATATTAATTAAAATATAAGAGCATTTATTTCTCAAAGAATTTGTATTCCAGATGACTCCAGGAAGTGTGGGATTTATGACTATATTCTCATTGTGTTGCCTTGGATTATGGTTAACCAGCAATTACAAATGTGGGGTCTTAGGTTTAGGCTATCACAGATCCATTCAAGGATAAGAACAAGTGCTTAAAAATTAAGGAAATAGACATAAGAGTACAGATTTCTGACTTCTGTTGAATATTCTTACTGGACAGCAATCCCTGTTGCTGAGGAACACTCACCCCCTTCATACAGGGAGTGTAATTTCCACTTTGCCAGTAACCCTTGCTTAACTGCACCATGCCCTCTTCACTTTTAATTTAAACTAGCTCCTTATTGCTGTTTACATTTAAGTTTATAATTCCAGGTGTAGACTCTGACATAATGTTCATGAAATTCACAGTTTTTGAAAGTGGTAAACACTTTGAAAATTAAATGACATTGTACCTGTAGCATAGATGTGAAAAAGAAATACAGCACTAGCTTGCAAATGAATACTTAGTTAAAAAAATTAAACCTGGAATATTCTGGATCTTGGTTTGGCAAATCATGTGAGTTAACTCCATTGTCTGCTGCTATGAATAGATACATTGTATTTTAATTCATTTGAATGTGGAAATCATAATACCCTGGGCATGTTTGAATTGTGCATACTATAAAATCAAGGGCCAATTCCCCCAAGCCATTACATTTAGAGGCTGGTATTTGATCTATTAAGTTTCTATAGCTTTCATCTATGCTTCATCGATCTGTACTGAAGAACTTGAGAATACTGTCCTCAAAGCAAGCTGCAGTTTGCATTTTTTCCATTAGATGGCACAGAAGATTTTTAAGGTCCCAAACAAAAAGGAGCTTTGGAGAGTTCTGTGTATGATCAGCTATGTGTAAACACCAGCAATTTCAGTTCTACCACACCTTTGTAGCAGGAATCTATCTTAAAGTATTCCTAGGGAGGAGCTATTTTGTAACCCATGAGCCATATTTTCCTAAATACATAAATACATAATAAGAGTTGAGAACATAACCTTTATATTTGAGCTGTGTTGTTCTTTGGTTTATAGCCCTGTTTCTTATCAAACTTGAAGAAAATAAATAGTTACAGTATTGCTGCAAAAGATATGAGGGAAAATGACACTTTTACACAACAGGGAGCAAGGGTCAAAGCTAAAGCTCATAAAATATTAACCAAAATATTTAAAAGCTTTGCAGATGTATATAATTACAAGAGTTTGCTGTCAGTCCATTTCTAGTTGTTTTTGTCCAACTATCCTTGGAGTCTTCCCACTCTAACACTACTTTTTTCTTTTGATAACTTAGGATAGGAAATGGTTTTCAATATTTTGGATAAACTTGAACTTAGTCATTCTACATTCTTATATTATTCCAAATGCCAATCATTCTGTCCATTATACATCGTCGTGATTTTCAGGGTTTCATGCCAATGTTTTTCTTAGATTCTAGGGTAAAGTGTCTCACATCAATTTCATTGGAAATTAAAGACATTCAACTGAGCTCTGCACTTGATTTTGATCCATAAGTGGAGACAGAATTTGAGCCATAACCAATAAAATGTTTGTTTATCTGGCTCGGATATCCTCAGTTCTTTACTTTGCATGTGTTGAAAGACTTAGAGAAGTCCCACAAGACTTCATAGATTGGCCAAAATGCAAGCTCAATGTTTTATATAAACAGGAAGAAAATGTTCTACCAGATCAGAGAGCTCAGTACACATTTAAATCAAAATCTGTTGAGCTGGTAGTAAAAGTACACAATATTTGTAAATTTAGTAAATTGTTCTCTAATGCCCCTTAAATAGCCCAGTCTCTTCTTCAGGTGACTCATTTCCATTATCCTCTTCTGTATAGTAGACTAAACATTGATGTTTCAAAGTCAGACTCATCTTGAAAAATCATAGCTTAAACTTAACCTAGAGCCATGGCGATAGTGCTGAAACTGGACTATTCCAACCACCTCTCCATGGAAAAGCGAGCATAGAAAGCAAAAGATTGTAGGGAGATCATTGCAGATGGGCTACATTTGATTCTGAGTCCTTTTCACCCTCCTTGAGATAGCTTGTTAGTGATGAAGACTGGGAGGTTATTATTTATATAATATGTAGTCCCATTTCAACAGAAATGAAATGGTTCTAAGGTGAATTGAGGACTCAAGGTAAAATCTGCACACCTTGGAAAAATAGTACAGAGAACAATGAATCATTGTTTCAGAGGACGTCTTGGATACAGAATAATGAGAAATAGGAGAATTGCAAGCTTAACTGAGGTGCCTCGCTTAAAACTGGAAAAACAGAAGGCGTGAACTCCATGAGGTCTTTGTTAGTGTAAACCTGTGGATATTAAGATTCTTTTATGATGATGCTAATGGCCGATAACAGCTAACACAATTAACACGGCTGACTAATTTGAAAGAACTAGAAAATTAACATTTAAGACATAAAACTAAGATTAGCTCCTGCACATTATGACATTTTTCAGGAGCATTGCTTAACCATCAGAAGATCTAGATTCCACCCTTATTCTTACTTACATTAAGTTAAAATTCATCTCACTAAAGCTGTCATTATTGACTTTGTGTATAGTCACATATACACCTGTGAGACCAGGCACACAGTATGGTGGTTTTTCTGCCCTTTAGGAAGCAATCAGCTTTTTTGGTAATTTTTATTCCTTTAGATCTGTAATGCCACCACACCTACCTCCTCCCACCCCCACACATATCCCTTTAACTTATAAGCTTTCTGAGAACCCATTTCTCTTTCATAGCATGGATATTATACTGGGTTCATCTTTCCAAAATTCTTTGATCTTTTAATTTCTTGTTTTATAAATGACCACTGTAATTGCATACTTTTGACCACACCCACTTATTCAACTCTGAATAACACATGTTCACTTATAAGTAACAAAAGATGTAATCTTGATGAATGACAGTAGCAATAATATCCAACCAGTAAAATAACACAATATTTCAAAAAGCAAAAACACTGACTTTTAAAGAAAGGGCAAGAAGCCGAAAGACAGGAATGCCAATACAATAAGGGGAAGTTTGAAATTAAATGATTATTTGGTAATTGGAATCAACACTAATGTTCACTTTTAGTTGTTTTGGTACTATTCTTTGTTCAAGAAGAGAAGGCATTTTGATCTGAAAGGAAGGCATTTGGGTGGATCAACAAAATCAGATCAAATCTCTGAATTTTTCACTCTAAATTTATTTGCAGATTCTGCTCTTTTTCAATTCTGAGTACAGAAAATAGTTGTGGAGGAAGAAATTTGGGAGAAAGGCTAGCTTTTCTCTGAATGGTGGAAGTCTTTTGGATGTGAAAGGCATTGGTATCAGCCCCATTTGAGTTTGATTTCTGCTTTGGGTTGCCTTATCCAATACTGAGATACATTCAGACTGATGGTGTTGGCACCATCACTTCTGGTCTCACTTGTGAACCTGATGGGAAGGTGGACAGGAGTGAGACAAGAGCTCAAGTTCTTGGGGAAGAGAAAGTTAACTGCTCCATATATGGGCGGAAAACTTGGGCCTGGAATTAATGACAACAGCACAGTTTTTATGTTACTATTGAAGAAAATGCTTTCTGAGAAATGTCTGTGTCATATGAGGTATAAAAGGGTATTGTGGAAGAAACCCCGGGAATTGGAAAATCTCTGGATACACTATATCCCTCTTTGAGATTCATAGTGTACAATGACAGAAAGATCCTGAGAAAAGCTGCTCCAAAAAATCCTGTTTAAGAGACTGTTTCCACACTTAAGGAGCCAATATCAATATCTGATATGATTTTTGAGCATACTGGCTTGAGTTGGAAGTACAAGACGTTAAAATGACAGGGTTAAATGTTAATAACATAAGGAATTCTTTTCAACCCCAAAATGTAAACAGGTACTAAGGAAAAATCTACTTTCTTTCTGTAAGTTCGCCTCTTCCACTAGGCAATACATAGCAGAGTATAGCAATTATCACAACACAGGGGAACATGATTGGACTATTTTCCCAGGTCCTTGACAAATGATTTCAGCTGGAAAAAAAATAGTCACCGGTCAATTTACTTGCCTGCTAGAGTATAAAAAATACTTTATTATGAAAACTGAAATTTGTCTCCAATTTTTTAAATACTCCCCTTTTCACACACTTATACTTCTTTCTGAGGGGCTCCACTACTATCACATCCTTTATTAAAATTTCCTCATAGGAAAGGAAGGTTTAACTGTCATTAAACCTTTGTGCAAAGAAATCTTTGTAGTACTTGTACATTAAGCCTTTTACCAATTATTCTGAAATAAAAATTTCTATCCATATTAAAGGAGTTTGAGGCAGCCCTTAAAACTTAAAGAATGGTCTTAAAGTAAAAAATGTTATCATATATGGGCTTCCTACTAATCTTGTCTTTACCTTACAATTTTCTCTTAATATAAAATTAAGCCATGCATTGTTCCTCCTGGTTTATAATCTAAAATAAGTGGATTGATCCCATGATTAAGGATTTTCAGTGTGGGGTGTGTACAGTTCATATGTGTAAATATGAATACTCTCATGAAGTAATATTGACAATAAGTGAACAAGGTTTTGTCATAGATTTTACCTAGTGAGAAAACTTGCCTAGACAAGCTTTGGCAGTTCTGTTCAAATATGTGTATGACTGACACAGATTTCTCAATTCACCTTGCTGGATTACTTCAGGGCAAACTGTCAGGTGGATATGCAACAGGAGACCAGGATTATCTTTTGTTTTTATTTTCAGCTAGCATTAGAACCCTTGAGATTTTTCATTCACCATTTTTGCAAAATCTGTTCAGAATGTGAAAGGAAGAAATATATCACATGGGAAGATGGATGCAGGACAAATGCAGAGGATGAATTGTATGGCCCAGAACATAAAAAACCACAAACAGAAGCACAGCCCCCAGATGAGAAGTCTGCCAAGAGTTTATTCCCTATGATGATTCACCTTCATCTCTCACTTTCTCTGAATAACCATATGCAAACTACACATGAAGAAAAAGTATACTACTTCAAAACAAAAATCATGATCAAAGGGAGAGGCAGGTACTACAGGAATGAGCAAAAGAGACACTTGATGTGCTCACTCTCCCACAGCATCGTTCACTCGGGAAAAGTTGCACTCGGGAAATTACCGCTTGGACTCATGCCTGAGCGAAGCCAGGTGGTAAAGGCTAATTTCAGGCCGGGCTGCTCCCGAGTAACACTGTGAAGCTGGAGACTTGTCTTTTTTACTTTTGTCTTTCCCTTCACCTTCTGCAATTGAGGGATCTTTTAACTGCAAGAAACAGAAAACTCATCCAAGACAGATTCTATTAAAAAAAAAGGGGGAGCAAGAAAGGAAATTGTGTGGCCCATCTAACCAGAGTCAAGGGGCAGAACAGCTTTTATTCAGGAGCCAAACAGTGCTCAGGAGGCTGTTTCTGTACTTTCATTGCCTGCACTCTACATCCTTGATCTGGGCTCGACTCTCAAGCAGGTTTTCACTCTGTGGCCCCAAGAGGGCTGTGCTCATGAATTTGGACTGTGTGCTTCCTTTTTTGTCTGTCAGAGAAGGCAGGATTCTATGTCCAGCATTCTCAGCAAAATCCTCTAGGTTCAGTCTGACCGGACCAACTTAGAACACAAACCACTATTCCTGGACCAGGACAATGTAATGAATGAGCTGACTGACTTAGGTCTGAGTTACATACCCTGTCCTAACCCATTTTCCACAGTCACAAGTGTATTATGCTCAGATTAGCCTAATGCCATCAGAGTCCTCCTCTGGAAGTAGGAATGAGTTCATCCTACTCAAACCACGTGACTCACAGGAAAGGCAAGGTGTGTGCATGTGTGTGGGCAATTGTTGCTAAGGACACATAGACTATACCAGAAGAGACGCAGTCAGACGGCAAGCCAGGGATGCCCACTGTAACACTTCCTTCCCAGATTCCTAGTCTTTGGCCCCAGAATTCCATTTAATGAGGCCTTAAATTTAATTAGCCCCTTGATTCATATAAATTAGATTAATTCAGAAATAGCTCAGAATTCACTTGAAAAAGCCTACCTGAAGAAAAAAAATTTTGAGGGAGAAATAAACTGCTTTAGAATCTTAAATGCCTATTGTGAAATAAAAATTTCGATCCATATTAAAGGAATTTTAGGCAGCCCTTAAAACCTAGAGAAGGGTCTTAAAGTAGAAAATTTTTATCATATATGGGCTTCCTACTAATCTTGTTTTTATTTTACAGTTACCTCTTGATATAAATTATTCCTCATGGTTTATAACCTAAGTAAATTAATTTAAATCCATTTATCCATTATTTATAAACTCAAATGTGTTTGTCAACAATGTAGTATTTCATATCTAGAAAAGGGACAACAAATTATAAGGTGATCACTTAAAATGTAAGACAATAGGTTGGTTAAAATCTGGATATATTAGGTTTTTATGCTGCCCTAACAAATCACCACAATCTTAGCAGCTTAAAACAACATCCATTTATTACTATGAACTAATTAGAATAAGAATTCTGGCTGAACTCTCTTTCTAAGATCTCATCAACATAAAACCAAGGCATCAGCCAAGGTTGTGATTTTCATTTGGAGCTCAGGATCTTCCACCCTCATTGGTTGTTGACAGAATTCAATTCCTTGTAGTTGTAGGACTGAGGTCCCTGTGTCCTTGACATGTGGTCGCTCTCATCCTGAAGCATCTTGAAGAGAGGTATGTTGAATCCATCCTACGCTTTGAATCCCCATGCTTTCATTTTCTGCTCTTAAGGGCTCATTTGATTATGTTGGGTCCACCTGGATAACCCACTTTTATTTTGAAGTCAGCTACTTAGTAAACTTAATTACACTTACAAATGTAGTTTTGTCGAGTAGCATAACCACAGGTACATCAAGGGGTGGAGACCAGGGGGACCAAAATTCTGCCTCCCATGGTAGATGTTTCATTTTCCACATGGTGAAATCAAGTGAAATTGGAGGAGGCACACACAGGGAGGAACCAAGTGTGGGTTCTTCAGCTTTTACGTTTTGGCGAGTAACATCCTTATAGCCATTGATATATGTATATACATATGTAAATTACAGAAAGATAAAAGATACTGAGACTTTTCATTTGTTCTGATTTAGGCTTCTAAAACCTCTGTTCTGCAGACTAGGAATCAGTAATAAGGACAACTTTGAAAGAATCTGCCTGCATTTATCTTGCGTTTCTTTTTTGTCAGACAGTACAAAGAAAATTAAGGTTTTTCTTCTTTGCTATACATATAATACTCAGAAGTGAAAGCTTAATTAACTTGTCAGAATCATGGCATTTCTTTTCTTGAACTGCTGTATCCACCTTCCCCAAAGATTTGAAAAAGGAAGAATAAGCCTCCCCAGCACCTTAGCTGGTGGAGCTGGACATCCATAGCAGTCTTGCCCTCTAATAAGGCTTCCTGTCATTACAAGTGGTGTTTTCATTCATCTGGGTGAGCACATGCTTTCACCATTTGTTATGAAATGTCTACCATGCAGAACACCAATTGTGACGTGAAGTAGAGCCCATCAGGTTGCAAAGAGGAAGCAAAGCAGAGCAGCTAATTACCATGTACCAAATTCATCTTTTTCGGGAAGACAAAAAAAAAAAGTTAAAAGAAGCAAAGTAGTTGACAATTCCAGTATTGCCTGTAAATTAATTTTCACTTTCTTACAGTTGACTTCTTAGTATTTTACTGTCTCAGAAAGTGATGTTCCCAGAAGCATCTCAAATATAAGACCAGCTCTTCTTAATAGGAAAGCTTTCCTCTGGGTCTAAATTATTTACCTTTGAAAGCTGCATAAACTCCTTCTGGAGGCTATGAGACCAAGAGTAAATTTTGTCTTTAGTTTTCTATGGGTAATTCTAGGGATTTGAGTTACTTCAGTGAAAAAGTTTGGCAACCTCTATTTCAATCTTTGACATCCACTTTCTTAAGTACCCCCCAACCCACACCAGGACTTGACTTCAAGGAACTGCTTCTTGACACAACCCCATTACTCCCTGACAACTCCTTTATTCTGAAGTCCCATGGATTTGGTTTTGCCAGTATTAATGTGCCTGTATTGCTGAGTTATTTGGTAGTTTCTTATGTCACCTATGCCGATTGTCCATCTTCCCAACTGAACCATAATATGCTCAGGAATAGAGGCTACGCTTTACCTTACAATGATGGCCAATTCATGATATTGGCTTGATCAGGATTTTATTATCTTTTAAAAAAATTCACAGTCTGGTAATTCCAACATCCTTTCCATATCTGAATCTGGTTCTGATGCTTGCTCTATCTCTTCAAACTGTATTTTTGCCATTTGATTTGTTTGTGATTTTTTTCTTGATAGCCAGACATGATGGACAGGGTAAAATAAACTGCTGTAAATAGACCTTTCCTCTTCGGGTCGTGGGGTGTCAGGAGAGGAAGCATTCTGTGTGCTCTGACTATGCTTCAGTCTTTTGGACGTTCATCTGGACTATGAATCTCACATGTGCTTCTCAATCCATCCCACCCCCGCCCCCAGGTGGGACATGAATGGCTAGAGTGGCTGAAGTTGGATTTTTCCCCTTCCTGGGGGTCTGTTGGGCTCTGATAAAATTCCGGCTCCTGGGGCTCTGGTTAACCAGTTTCTCTTGAGGGCAGACCTTGTTAAGAAGACCAGAACACTCTAGAATATTTCAGATAGTTCCTCTCCTCTCACCCTGCTGGAAGCAGGAGGGGAGTTTTCTGTGATATTCGTGTGAGAACCCGGTCAAGCTTCGGGAGGTGAAACCCACAGCAGTGTGAGAGCTCCCGCTCCATCAGAAGACTGAGTCCCCTTGCAGCTTTTAGCTCTCGGACTTGTCGCCCGGGCGTCAAGCAATCCGTTGACGGCAGTTCGGGTTTTCCCACACCAGCACAGGTTCCTTGGAGGTTGTATGCTGGTGGTTTTCAGCTTTGATAAGTTGTGAGTCTCTGTGTTTACTTGTCTGTCTCTCCAGTTTTGGGGGGAGGCAGTCATTTGCCTTGTGACCTCACTTCTCTAATGAATCTAAAAAGTTGTTGACTTTTCAATTTGTTTATCTTACTTGTTAGATGGAGTGGCAACTTCTAGCTTCTCACATGCTAGAACTAAAAATCAGGAATCCTCAGGTTCTAGTTTTTAATGTCTTATTTAATAAAGATTTATTATATGTCAGGCATTGTTCTAAAAATTTTACAAATAGTCAATCTTCCTACCAAGCCTGTAAGGCAGGTGTTAGTATCACCATTTTATGGGTGAGGAAACTGAGCCACTGAAGTCATAGGTCTGGTAAAAGTGGAGCTGGGAGTTTGCATCCTTTATTTATAAAAGATAAAATCATTGGGTTATGCTTTGTAAGGGTCTCTGCAATAAATTAGTAAGAGCTGAAGAAAATCACTTGCTCATCGTAAATTCAAATGTTTTGACCGTCCACTGGATTGGAGTTACTCCTCTGCATTCTCTTGGTTCCTACTTTGTCCACCTAAACCGTGGTTCAACCCTGTTTGGCTAGCTTCATTTCTTCTTTCAGAGTGTTCATAAGCCAACACTACCCTCTAGAAACTAAACTCTTAGGTCAAAATGACTGATTTGCTTGTCTGTCTTGGCACGAGAGGGAACTTAATAGTTTATCAGATATATAAGATATCTCTTTCCAAAGGATAGTTCCTTAGAACAAACTTTTATCATGATAGGCAGATAAAACTTGCCTTAAAGAGTGAAGGTAAAAAAGTATCAAACTGAACAGAGGTCAGTGCCTTAACAGGACAAAAACAAATAGCTAATTTATCAATTAATGTGGGTTGACATTTCAACTATGGAAAAAAGGAATATTGGCTATATAAGAAGGATCAAGCTTTCTGCAGAAGCTCCTCCACTCTAAAGCACATTAGGCTTCGTGTGTCAGTGGGTCCAGCAGGGCATAGCGTACCATTTTTTGGTGGAATGCAAAGTTAACACTCTTTTTTGAATGTAACATTTTATGCATCTATGTATTTTTAAGTAAAAATATAGTATGTATTTTTTTTATTAAGGTATCATTGATATGCACTCTTACGAAGGTTTCACAAGAAAAACAAGGTCGTTATTACATTCGCCCTTATTATAGAGTCCCCTCCATACCCCATTGCGGTCACGGTATTTTTAAATAAAAGTTTCATAACTAGAGGGGCTTTGTTACTATGAAAGAGTCAACATAAATAAATATTTGCCAGCTTTATCTTTGCCACAACAATATTGCGTAATAAACACAAATCTCACATACTGGCACCCAACAGCATTCAGTTTGTTCAAGGCATCTGTGAGTTTCCTGGGGGCTTCAAAATTGGCTTATCTGAGCTGAGCTTGTTCATGTGTCTGTGATCAGTTACAATTTGGTGAGGAGCTGGCTGGTCTAGGAGGGGACAATTGGGATGACTTAGCTTTTTTCCACTTGCTCTCCTGTCCTGGAACAGGCAGGCCTGGGCTGATTCCCATGGTGGCTGCCAAGGTCCAGGAGAAAGAGCAGAAACATGCAAGTCTTTCTGAGGTGTAAGAACAGAACTGTCACATGATCACTTTTGTCATATCCTATGAGCCAAAGCAAACTACATGGCTATCCCAGGTTGAGGGGGAGAGAAAGATTCCATCTTCTGATGAGAGGAGCTGCAAACTCACTTTGCAGGGGGTGAAGTCACAGGAATGAGGGGAATACTTGTGGTTATTTTTGCAATTTGCCTGCCACACCAATCTTGTGAGTAATATTCCAACATTCTTGAAGCAACTCAAACACATTTTTCTTTATTATATCAAATAAAGTAAAGAAGATTTAATTCAAACAAGTAATGCATGGTAACTCAAGAAAAAAATAATAAATATACCAGTGGACCTTGTTTGGTGGACAATACTAGCCTAATTTTCTCTCTTCTCCAAACATAAATAACTTTCAAAGGCTCATGAGGTTCAACTAAGTAAGGTATTTTTACATTAAAGAAAAATACATCTGTTTGTGTCTTGCTTGTTTGTTTTTGAAGCTAATGTAGCAATATTGTCATGTAGGGAAAAGAAAAATGATCTTTCTTAGAAGGTACTTTAGTTACTTTTTTCTAAGCAAACCCAGTAATACCTAAGCCGATCTTGGCTTTTAGTGAGCCGTCAGACTAAGTGCATTGTCTTACCTGCTCATAAACTACAGGGCTACTCTATAATTGTGGGCTCAAAGACCCCTACTCCTTGTGCCCTACTGAGAAATTCTATTCCCTATTCTCATTATGAAAAGTGCACACAAATCTTAAATTACTCAGTCCCACATTTATTTCTACACATGTAACTAATTAGATTTGGCTTTTTTAAAAAAGGTACATTAGGTAATGGCTGGGAAATATTTTATCCCAGACATTTTCTGGACCATACAAATATCTGGGATCAAGAAAGTTTTGACAGATCATCTTTTGTTGCTAACAAACATGTTCCCTGAAGAAGAAAACTTTAACTGGGGACTAAGAATAGAGCATCCTACTTACACTGTAATTGAGAGAGACATAATCTTTCAAGTCATTGGGGCTCTTATTTAATACACCATAGAATAACTTATGAAACAAGTGTGGCCTTTAAAATGTCCACATGGTCTTATGCAGAACACTGTTCTTGTAAACAAGAATGAAATGTGACCCATCTACGCTGGGTGTGTTCCTTAAAGAATAGTGTTTCATTCCAGATTCCCAATAAAAATTTCCTTTAGGGAAATGAGTGTTAATAGAAAGTACTGTTCTTCAAAATATACTACAGTGAAAAGCTTTCTTATGCATGGCAAGCAAATAGCCGTGCCAGTTAGACAAAGACTCTGATTGAGAAAGAGAATTCCCACTGCCCCAGGTGGTCTCCTGCTCCCAGCTTCCTACTTTGAACTCCTCAGACATGTATGTGAAAGAGAGGACAGTGATAAATCACCCACATTAGTAGAATCCCTCCAGGGAGAGTTCCAGCTTTTTTCTAAAACTGCTGGAAGAATAAATAACAACTCAAATAGTGACTAGCATAGTCTAACTGGCTCATTCCTTTTGCTTTGATAACCATGTCAAATAGCAACAATATGTACTGTATGACAGGGCTGTCTGGTAGTAAAGCATAAGCACAAGTCAGAGGCTCTTTCAGTGATGACTTTGAGACTGAACAATTCATTAACTGCCTCAATTCAAGAATCTCTACCCAGAGAGGACAAGTAGTAACTCTATGGCATCTCACTACGCTGATGGACAGTGACTGTAATGGGGTTGGGGGGGGGGACCTGATGAAGGGGGTAGTGTAATCACCATAATATTACTCATTTAATTGTAGATTAATGATATCAAAATAAACTTATTAAAAAAAAAAGAATCTCTAAAAGGAGGCAATGAGGCCCCCTGTTACCTACTTCACCTGAATGGTATAAACATGAGATTAGCAAGTTAAGTGTTTAAATGTTACTAAAGGTGCTATGGAATTTAAAAGATCAATGTGATCATTAGATGATAGGCAGAATAATGTGGTAGGAAAAGCACCAGATTAAAAAATCAGGTGACCTGGTTTCTAATCTCAGCTCTGCTCCAAACTAGGTGAATATCCTTGGGCAAGTCATTTTAACATTTTGGGCCATAGTATCCTCATTGTGTAACTACATGAGAGACTGAGGCAAGAATGAAGTGAAGTGCTGGGAAACAAGAGTTCCCAAAGCAGAGGAGCTCACCTCTGGTGAGAGGGATGGAAGTGTAAAGAGATGAATATGATATAATATATGGGTTATAAAGGACACTACATGCTCTACTTGGAGAGCAAGGAGGAGGAGTGATTCATGTTGCCTAAGGGAATTAAGTGGGTTCCACCGAGAAGGTGACATTTTAGCTGGGTCTTGAAGGATGAGTAGGTGTTTCACAGACAGCAAGGAGGGAAGAGACAGGAGATGGGGCTGGAAAGGTTGAGCTGTAAAGGACTTTTCATATCATGCTAAGGAGTTTCAATGCAAAGGGACAGGTGACAGCACAAATGTCTGTTGATGGTGTGGAGCAGCCAGCTAAGGATTTGATATTGTTAATGGATCATTCCCTAGTCTGCCTTTCCATAAACACATATGAAAGGTATAAGCAGCATTTTAGGGCCAGCCTGGCTATCAAATTCTGGAGCCTTCCTTCCTCTTTCCAACATATCACCTGCCTTCTGATTGCAGGGTTTCCATGTGCTAATAGCAAGAGTGCATGAAGGCTAATAATGACATGCAGTTGGTAAGGATGTGTGGGATCAGTGAGAGGTGAGGAGGATGGGCTCTCAAGAGTTCCAATGCAATGCTCAGTATCTATCTTGTTCTTATTACCGGATCAGCTCTGACCCTCAGCTCCAGTTACATCCTGTGAAAAGGTCCTATCTGTCCCTCAACTCCCACCCACTCCCTTAATCTGGTTTCTCATACCCAGGTTCTCATCCTGACTACTTGTAGTTTGTACCTCATAACCTCTAGGAATTCTGGGGTCTTTCTTATTGCTTATTAGCAGCTCTGGTCTAAAAGCTTGTTTTCTGCTTATGAATATTCTTGAAAACAGATACTGAGTCATCTGATTAAATGCTGACTATTGACCTAAGATTTCTGCTATTGATCATTACTACACTCCATCCACTTGTCAAGGCAATCTTGCACTTCCTGTTGGACCTTTGTGACCTGAGCTTCTTACAGTTTTGCCACACACCTCAAATAATGTTCTACATTCTAGACTGGACCTTGTTCCAATACCTCAAGGTGGGTTTATCGGCATATCCTGCTTCACTGCATCAGCTAGTCTGGTTCCAGGGCTTTGACTCTGTAGTGCTATCTTTCTCCTTTCCTGTTAGCCATGCCCTGCCAGGCCAGGGCACAAGATATGACACACAACTGCCAAACAAATGCAAACAAAACTCTTTTATAATGGGTGAGAAGTCTTACAGACTCAGCTATTCAAGACCCCTAATAAAATTAAAAGCATTTCCCAGCAGGAAACTTGGTATAAATAATTATTACCTTGTATTACATTATGATTATAGTAACTATATTTTTATAAAGAATACATCTGCCAACACCTGCATACAACTTATTTTTTCTGTCATAGTTATCTATCACCTACCAAGGCCTTGAGGACAAGAACCACAGAATAATATCTATCGAGGGGCCTACAACAACCTTAAAAGGTAAATGTCATAATACCTATTTCACAAAGGTGGAAACTGAGTTAGAATCTAATTTGCCCAAATAAAGCAACTTGGCTTTACTTGGAAAGGAAAAGTAAATGGAAAAGCCTTAAACTATCTTCCCTTCTTCCACTCTTTGTTTTGTGTGACTAACAACTTTTACTGATGGCTATATGAATCATTACTATAGCACAGAAAAATAAACAACTTTATGTGAGACATCACGGTTCCTATTATCCATGAAGAATTTCTTCCTGATGTTGTCCTTACATAGTTTCTGATGTCATGTTTCTTAGGCAACCCTAACCTCTAAACCTCATCCTCAAGCCCTCGTCTTTCAGAATAATTGGCCCCTCCATCCAACACTTTATAAATAGGTTGGTTTCAGTAAAAGTGTCCAAAGACATGAGGATAACATGAGAAATGCCTACAGCACGAGGCATGCTGAGATCACACATCACATGAGCTTCCTCGGTTGGGAATTCATGTGCACTGGGGAGGGAGAGGTCCAGCTGAGACCCTGGAAAGGTAGAGCAAACAGACTGCACAGACTTTCCTGACTACACTGAGAGTCAGGCCCAGCTATCTGTGGGTGGGTGGGTGGATAACTGGATAACAAAACTGACTGAAAGAGAACAGTACAAAAGGAAGGACAGGGCACCAGGTTAGATTCTGTCACTAGAATAATCTCAATGCATGGGGGCAAGGAATAGGGGCCCCTCTCTTTCAGTGCAGCTGCCTGGTTAGCCTTAGATCAATCAAACTTCCTGCTTTTTGAACTGTTTCTTGTTTGCCTGATATCACCGAAGAGAGTTAAAAGGCCATCCTGTTGGAGTTGTTATGGGGGTGGGATTTTCATCTTTGGTGGCTCTTTTTCCTTTCACCTGGTTATTCATTTTCCCGTTATCCTGTTGCAGGCTCTATTAGCATTCCCCACAAGCTCCTTTCTGCATTCCCACCTCATCAGTCTTGGCAGAAGGTCTTGCATCCTACAGCAAGTGTATAGTGTTGTACATGAAGCACATCAAAATCCCTCCCATTCACCATTTGTGTTCATCCATATTTTTGCTTCTTCTATCTCAAAGTCTTGTCTCTGCTCCTTTTTGAGTCTAACACCCTCACCCATATTCAAGATTTCAATCCCTCCATATCATCTGAAAACTTGATTTTTCAATAATTCCTTCTTTACGTAGTTCCAATCTTTTCCTCTCCACCCACTCATTCCCTTCAAGCAACAAGTATATTCACCACAAAACAATTTCTTCGTTTCTTGTTTCCCTTTAAGCATCATGCTCTCCTTTTGCTTTACCAGTATTTTTCGAAAGAGTACTTAATACTCTTAGCCTCTACTTCGTTACTTTCATTCATTCCTCAGTTTGGTTTTCATTCCCACAATAGTGCTGTCAAAGCTGCTCTTGATAATGTCAACAGCTTAAGCTCAGGTAGGAGTTCAGTCCTGCTGGTCCTCAGGAACACAAAGCTGGAGAAGACAGGGAGGCTACTTCTGAGCTTGGACTAGTGAGACTGACAATTCAACCCTGATATTAACGTAAACAACGGCCAATATTAGAAGAATATTTATAGATACAAAAAGTGTGACACATCTCCCAGATAGGAAGTTGTACATATAGTCAAACAATATTTTTGAAAATTTTAAATAAAATTTAAAAATGCATTGACACATTGAGTACAGTGCACTACAAGATATATATATATGAAGTGTGAGCCTCTATAAATATACATATACACGCACAACACGTATGTACATAATAGAAAAAAAGACCTCTAAAAAATAAGAGTGAAAGATTATTCACCAAAATGTTAACCCTGAGAGTCTTTTTGAGTGTGGAATTCTGGGTGACCTTGTTTTCATGTTTATAAACTTTAATTATTTATAAATATTTTCTAATTTGTATTGAATTTTTTCTTTTTTTTTTAGGAGAGCCAGGGCAGAGGTATTTATTTAGAAATAAAGTGAGAGGAAAGAGAACTCCTGGCTCACGCCAAGAGGGGACAAGAGAGCCTCTAATTTGTATTGAATTTGTTTTCAGAAATACATTTTGTAAAGGAAAATCATTCTTAACCTTTTCAATCTCCCATATTGTTAACAGTTGAGTTTCCATTGTAGATTTCTTTTCTTCTCACTTTAAATTTATGGTTCACAAATTTAAGAGTGTGCATAAGAATTATGGTGCTTATAAAACAACAAAAAGGAAAACCACTTCTGGACTTCACCCCCCCCAAAATTCTCATTCTTTAGATCTTCCAGCCAGGGGCCTACAATTTTTAACAAGCTATCCTATTAGTTCTGCTGCAGGAGACGATCCATGTATCAAACTAGATACATCATGGGACTTCAATTGTCTTCTCAATATGCAATGTTAGGTTTTGTTCTTTTAGAGGGTAGAAGTTTAGAAAAAAATACAGGGTGGGAATAAGGGCAGAATAGTTCTCATCTTTGTGGTAATTGGCTATTAAGCAGATTCTAAGAACAGAACTTTATGAAAACCAAGGTCCAGTTGAGAGTCCAACCAAAAGACTAGGTTCCTAAATCCGAGAAGTAAGCAAAGATTGCAACTAATACACCAAGTAGCTATAAAGGCTGTTGTCCGGATCCAGTTCATAAAGAGAAATTGCAGTGGTTTTAAGATCCCACAGATACCAAGAGTAAATGGAAAACTTCTGAGCTATTTCTCTGAGCTCTAGATCCACATTACAGTTGCCAATTAAACAGTAGCACCTGACTATCACACTGGCATTGCAAACTCAAATTTTCCAAATCTGAACTCATTACCTTCCTTGCTAACTGGATACCTACTCTTTTAATCTCTGCTTCCATTGAAAATATCACTTGCCACCCATTTGCCCCAACAAGAAGCTTTAATCATCTTACACTCCTCCTCTGATCAACCTTCACCATAACCAGTGTGATACAGGTTATGCTATGCATCAGACAGAGAATGCCAAGCATCTGACATCGTGCCTGGAAAGAGTATTTCAATAAATGTTAATTCTGCCTTCTCCACCTAAAATCTAATTAATCTACAACTCTTGAGCCTTAGCTTCCAGTCATCCACCACCCCTGGTGCTCCACAGTGGTTATTTTGTTTCAGTTCCTAGAGAGTGAGTGGAGAGTTCCACTCTTTTTCTTAACCCTTTTTCAGAGGCTAGGTGTCAGAAACGTTTTTCTGTGAACGGCAGGATAATAAATATTTTATGCTTTGCCAGCTATACCTACCTCTGTCACAGTACTCACCTCTAGCAGTGTGGACATAGACAATATGAAACGAATGAGCATTATTGTGCTCCAATAAAACTTTATGGACACTAAAATTCATGTAATTTTCATGTTTCTCAAATTTTTTATTTCCTTGATTTTTTTCCAACTATTTATAAATGTAAAACCATTCATAACTTGCAATCTGCATACAGACTATAGCCTGACCACCGCTGCTCTAGGTCACGGAGTTCCTATCTTACCTTCCAAAACCATTCTTGCTCCCTCCATGCCTCGCCAACTCCACCAAAATTCAGTCAACGAATTCAAACTATTTGAACCTACTTCCAAATCTCTCTTAGCCAATAGGTAGCCCATGTCTACCACATAAGAGAATATTAATCACAGGTTTGTTGAATGACTAGATGAAGAAGAGCTAGTGGAAAAATGGCAAAATCAGAGGGCATGTTCCTGATTCTTTCTCAAATTAAGCAATTTTTCTAGCATGCTTTCTTTTCCCTAGCATAATCTAATTGCAAAGTGAAAGGGCCGTGCAGAATGGTATCCCTGAAGGGCACCCAAAGCTGTCCTCTCAGTCAGGGGAAGGATTCTCCTCATCAGCCAGTTGAAAGAGCCAAGTGTGGATGCTAAAGGCAAAGATCAGTCAGCTGGACCCCTGCGATTTGAATGTGAACTCTGAGACTTCACTTGGGAGGAGAGAAGTTCTAAACTGGCAGCATATTCATGGTTGAATGAAGTCAGATACAAGGCTGAAAAATGACTAATTTATCATTTTCAATTAATCTAAAGTTTTCTGATATTCAAACATTATCATAATCACCAAATCAATTTCCCTGTGGAATTTAAGCATTCGTGTAGGAAATGAAGTAATTTCTCATATTTAAGTTCAAATGTCTTGTGTCCTAATATAATAAGGATGAAATCATAACATGTTATTGCCAAGAAAGAGAAAAAGCCACGAATTCCATCCCCAGCCTCCCAGTCCCTGGCTACCCTTGTGAACTTGTTACATCTACCAGAACTCCAATTACAGGCAGAATATGTATCTGCAGGTACAAACCTCTAAGGCTGTTTGGTTTTTAAACAATAGCAACTCTAAGAGTCTGGAAAACCACACCTGGCACACAGAAGTGATAGTCTTGGGACTGACAATATTAACAAAGGTGGAAAATCTCTATTTTCAGTTTGTATGAAACAAAGTCAGAGGCTCCCATGCACATGGCCTTGAGTATTCTCCTCCTCTGGCCCAAACTTGATTCCCCTCCCTGGCTTTCCAACTTTTCCTCTCTCCTTAGTTCTCTCTCATTTCCTGATTCTTCCTCCTTCAAAGATCAAAACAAACACAAGTGATATTTTAAATTCCAATACACTTAAATTGGAAGGATTCAGAAACTTCTCTTCCAAATGCAATGGAAAAATAACCACTTTCTTTCTGGAAATAAAACCTCTAGCTCAGGTGTCCACTGCCACATAATCATTCATCTGTGCTATGTGCCAGAAAGGCAGAATTCTTGGTGCTTAGTAAGTGTAGGAAGCAGAATTTTGGCCCCATGACCTTTATTCCCTGTCATTACTCTTGTGAATATGTGACATTATGTGACAAAAGGGACTTTGCACATTCAGTGAAGATTACTAGTGAACTGACTGAAAAATAGGGAGATTATTTTAGATTATCCAAGTGAGTACCATGTAACCACAGGAGCTCTTAAAAGCAGAAGTAGGGGTAGAAGAGGAAGTCAGGAATTGCAGGCATAAGAAGGACAAAATATGCCGTTGTATATTGGAAGATGGAGGTTGGAGGGCCACATGTGAAAAGGATTGCAGGACTTTATGGGCTTTGGGATTTGAAAGTAAGGGCTCTAGCTGACAGCCAGTAAAGACTAGAGACCTCAGCTCTACAACTGCAAGGAACTGAATTCTGCCAACAAGGTGAATGAACTTGGAAGTTAATTCTTCCCTAGAGCCAGAAAAGGGGCCAGCCTGGCCAACACCTTGGTGTCAGCCTTGTGAGACCCCAAGCAAAGAACCCAGCTAAAATATGCCAGACTTCTTACCTATACAGAAATGCAAGCTAATATATTTGCACTGTTTTAAGCCACTACATTTGTTGGCAATTTGTTAACTAACGCAGGGAGCCTCAGAGAATAAGATGGGGAGAGAGCTCTGCCTGCATTTAGTTTATATTCCATTAAGTAAAGACAGATAATGAATAGTACATATGATTAAAAAGTAGGTGATAGAGTACATTAGAAGCTGGTAAGTACGGGGAAAGGAAGAAAATAATATGCGTCATGTAGGTAAGTGGTAACATAGGAAAAAGTAAAATGGAGTGGTAATGTACAAAAATGTAGACAAGAGGAAACAGAATGATGTTCGGTCAGGATGGTGCAGATCACAGAGCATTTAATTGGTGGTCAGGGCTTCATTGAGGAAGTAGTACTTGATTGAGGAGCTGGAGGAGGTGAGACACTGAGTTAAACAAATACTTGGAGTAAGAACATAAAAGGCAGAACAAATACCTTGGGTAAAGGTCCTCACACAGGACAAGGCTGGTCAAGCTGTGCAGGAATGACGAGGAGGCTAAGCTCTGGAGCAGACTGATCAAAAACGAGCAGTAGAAGAGGGCTCAGAGAGGTGACAGGCAGCCCAATCAAGTGGGACCTTGTAGGCCACTCTGAGCCATTGATTTTACTCTGAGGGAAACTGCAAACCAGTAGAAGGGCAATGAAATATCCAGGTGAATAATGAGGACAGCTTGGACCTGGATGGTAGTGGTCAAAGTGGTGAGAAGTGGTCTGTATTTATCTTGACAGCAGGGTCAACAGGATTTCACATTGGATTAGGTGTGTGGTTATGAGTGAAAGAAGATTTTAGAATGACTCTAAGGTTTTTGGACTGAGCAATTTAAGGGATGAGTTGCCATCAACTTAGATGGAGAAAGGCTCTAGGTAGAGCAAGCCTTTATGGAAAAAAAGGGAAGTTCAGTCTTGGACATATTAAGTTTGAGGAGTCTGTTAGACATAGAAGTGGAGATTTTGATTAAGCAGTTGTATAAACTTAGTCTGCAGCTCATGAGAGATCCTGGCCTGAAGAGCTAATTGGAGAGTCACTAGAATTTAGATGATGTTTAAAGACACTAGGATGAATGAGATCATGAAGGCTGTAATTCAATAAAAGAAAAGAACGTAGAATGGAGCTAGGAGATACTCCAACATTGGAAAACCTATGAGAAAAGAAGAGAAACTTATACAGGGGACCTACAAGGAGCTACAAGTGAGGTCACTAACCTCATATATTTCTCCCAAACCTTTGACACGAATTCTTCCTTTCAACCTCACTCCCCTTCATCCCTTCCCAGCACCCAAACACAACTGATGGAAAAGCAACATTTCAAAATCGTCAATATGCAAATTGCATGAATGAGGGTCATCTGGAAAAGGTCATTCTTAATTAGGTACTATTGGCTAAACCTATCAATTTAGTGTCTGCCAAAATATATTTTTGCCTTTATTCTGCCTTCATATTGGTCTTGCCTTCATGACTGTCCTTGTTTCTTATTTCCCAAACTCCAAAAGAGTGTTTGCTTGTATTAACCTTCACACACATTGTCAGATTCCCTGCACTCTCTATTCACTGACTCTTCTCTTCCCACCAGATTATATGTCCCTTGAGAATTGGAATTACGTTCTCTATTTCTTATAACCTACACACTTGATAACAAGAATTTCTCTGTATTTACTGAATACATTGTTATGATTTTATCTTTATATTTCCACACACCTAATTTGTAGAAATTTATTGGATCAAAGGGTAAACTGTGCTGCCAAATGACAGGTTAGAATAATGAAAGTAATTGTGTTTTTCTTACACCAGATTTGAAAATTGAGCTTATATTTGGGCCAAGTATTTTCAAACCTGGCTTAAAATATCTTCATGGGTCTCAGGTACCATTAAAATGACAGCAAAGACAGAAACTTTCAATTGGAAAAATAGGTGCAAGAGAATCACCTCACTTGCATTCCATCTAATGTGTTCTCAGCCTTATGTTCACTCATCTAGAGGGCTGTTTGCACTTTTCATATTTTACAGACAAACATAATAACTATCCCAATGTAATTATTCAGTCTTCATAAAATTAACTGCAATGAGCAAATTTTACCCAGAAAACTTTGGAATCAACCACAAATGTCTTACTAGTTTTCTCTTTGGGGGAACAGGCTGATTCCCTCGGAGGCAGACTCCAAGATCAGGAGGTAAGCATATTAATGTGAGAGGTTATCCTAGGGAGATGACAAATGGAGAAACGAGCCAGGGAAGGAAAGTCAGGAAATGGTGTGTCATCAAGTGGGCTACTATATTAACTAGCATTCAATCTTACTAGGGAATTCTGGAAGACAGTGAAAAACATGCCTCCAAGGTCCGCCAAGAGAGAAGAGAGGTAGCTGGAGTAAGTATCCACCAGCTCTTGCCCCATCATTGGTTGAGGGATGCGTCCAGGGGCATTAGCCCTCCCTCACTGCCTGAATGTTGGCCAGGCCTAAAGAAAGCCCTTGGATGGAGGTAAAGTTATGTGCTAAAGGATGCTGTCAGCATATCACTGGAATAGTGGGCACTGAAGGAATGTGAGGGAGGCACCAGGAACATATCCCACCTAGCGCTACTAGTTGAGAGGACTACCCCCGTATTGCTTATGGACCTACTGCCTCCACTTGGAGACAGACTGCCTAAGAATGAAGCCAATTCACAGGGAAAGAAGAGATGGAAAGAGACAGACATTATTACCACAGTGCCATGACCTGTGTACCCTAGATCCAGCTAGGTCCAAACCAAATCCTGATCCTGAGACTTTGTAGTTTCTTGAGACAATATTCATTCTTTCTCTCTCTCTCTCAGTATTTAAACATTTCTTTTTCTTATATTAGTTTGAGTTGATATTCAGTCATAGTGCTATGAATATAAATTTTATGAACATTGGGCAGATGGATGCTTTTGTTGGATATTGTTTATCTGAGTCATACCCAGATTATACGCAAGACATGTAATGATTAGGGTGAAGCTTAAGCAAATCAATACAATTTTTGTGTCAATCTTTTCTGTATATTTTTATTCATTCAGAGAATATTTATTTGAAGTAGAAAAAAAACGCATGAATGTATATTGACTATCTGGAAAGGTAGAATATTCATGTTCTGTTATCCTCACAGAGACTAAAATTTTGTTTGTCCTGGGTCCCACAGCTAAGAAGTTGCAGGTGGTGGGATTTGAACCGAGTCTCCCTGACTTCCTTCCTTATAGCACCTTTCTACTGGGCGTCCATGTTTAAGCCAAGTGCTATGGGAAAGGGAGCTGTATTAACGTGAATGAGGAAGAAGCCCCTTACTACAAGGTGAATGAAAGGGAACAAACACATGGACCAATATCCTGAAAAACACACCTATTCCACTCAGTGCCATCTTCAAAAGAGGATCAGCTGAGAAAGGTTTTGTGAATAGAGTGCCATATAAGCAAGATTTCAGCAAGAAGAAAGGGGACAAAGTGGACATTTTGGTGGAGAGAGTAGCACAAGAAGCACAGAAACTATTCAAATTAAATATTGTATGGAAACTCTCAGAGAGCGGTTGGCAGAACCACAAAGTACTATATACAGATAGTATTTCCTCAACTTTATTTGGTTGATAATGTCCTCATAGCTCTTTTCCACATCCGTAGGCCACCTACACTAGCATTTAGTTAATTTATATCAAAACAACTTTAAATCAACTCACTTGTTTTTGTTTAGTTAAGCAATATCTGTAAAATCACATGCTTGTTGTATTATATTTTTAAATACTTATTACAATGAGTATTTAATTACCAAAATATTAACCATTACCTAAAATTACTTTTCATGCTGGTTTGGTGGCAATGACCAGGGCTTCAGAGCCAGCCAGACCTGGCCTCTGCGTTCTGGCCCTTTGGTACTGAACCTCTCCATTGCTCTGCTTCCTCATTTGGAATGTTGTGAAGATTAAATGAAATAATGCATGTGTGACTCAAATGTAATGATACATCGTTTACACCACCAGCCTTACCCCCAGCCCCACCCAGGGGATGGATGCTGAGGCATATGTTGTGTTTTACAGATCCAGAGAAAGAAGTGAGAATGCAATGGGAGAAGAGACAAACTTTCCTAAATAAGGAAAAGGTGTGGTAGTGCCTAGGAGAAGAGCAAAGATTAGAGGGCATCTGGGGGGCATTTGACAATGTGCATGCTGTGTGACTTTGCACCCTCTTCATGAAACAAAGCTTCAGTGAAGTCTGTATTAGGAATATTTTTAGAGTCAGTTTACAGGGTGAAGGAAGCAAGAGTTGAGTGAAATTGGCTTAAGAATGAGAACAGGCAAGTGGAGGCTGCAGGTGGTATTTTTGAAGGAGACCAACATAAAAAACAGAAAAAATGCACTTATAGGAGTAATCAGGATGGGTAGGAAGGACAAATTCTGGAGGCAGAGAGAAATGTATGAAATCTGTTAGCCCAGGCAGGAGTAATAGAGTCTTAGTTAAGGATGAAAGAATAGATAAAAATGGGAGAAAAAAATGTGGGAACAAATGAGAATAACAGTGTGTTGCCACACTTTGTCCTATTGATTATTTTACTCTAGACTTTGAGCCAAAAGAGAATACAAAAAGAGTGGTAATGCTTCCATAAAAGTTATAAGCAGTGCAGACCAAACAATCTATAAACTGAGTTTCTGTACTTTTTAAAGAGCTTATTTTACCCAATGCTTGAAAAGTTGGAAACCAACCCCATAAGACCTTTCATTTCTTTCATCTGAACTGTTATTGATCCAGATTGCCTGCTGGTGATATGGACATGCCTAAGAGTCAAGTGAAAAACAAAAATAATAAATAACTAACATACACTAACTTTCTATTCTTCTAGACATGTCCATGCTGGTGATGGAGCCAGGGCTGCTGTCAGGATTCTTCTTCAAAAAGTAGTTCATATCGAGACCAACTACAGTTCATCACAATAATGGAAATCTAGTAAAAGGTGTTGGCAAAACTGGAACACTGTCCCTAAAACCTTGGTGATTAATAATGAACGGTAAGCTTGACCAGTTCCCTTGACACAGAGTGATGCATTACAGATAATGATACAGTGAAGTGTGTCACGTAAGACCACAAATGGTTGTGAGTCTGATTAAATTATTGTAACTGATGACTGAGCCTAACAAAGCATCTGACTCACGGATCCTAATGGGTGACATGGGCTCCCACGCCAGCGGTTATAAAATGCATACTGATCTTGCAGGAGAGCCAATACCAGTGGGGATTCACCGTGCACACGGTGACCTGCTGGGCTGAGGCAGGAACATGATTTCCTTGGTCATCCCTCTTCGATATTAACAAGAAAGTGTTTAGCGTTGAGCAGTTTACTTGCTTTTTATTTGGAGAGTCAAGTGGAGAGATTTTCATATGCTGTGAGTACTTGTAGCCATCTGACTTTTAGACTGAAAATGCATTCACCTTACAGAGGTCCAAGAACCGGTGTCAGTCTGAAGTGTGAGCTTGAGTTTATTGGAACTTGCTTGCATTTAATGAACTGATTATGTATTCACATTTTCTTTGAAAAAAAAGACAATGGAAATAAAAGGAAAATGTCATATTCACTCCAATTCAGACATCTTTTAAACTCAGACACTCAAATAAAGGCCTATATGTAATGCAGTTCAGTAATTAGTGATGATTCTTTCAGTTTCATGGCATAAAAAAAGGTGCTTATATCACTAAACTTGATAATTGTTATACACAGTTTTATAAACAAAGATATGAATTTACAATGAACCAGTGAAGTTTCCAGTAAGATCTAGAAATTTAGCCAGAAAGAAAGGCACATGTGTTGAGTGGTCACTATTATCCTATGCTCTGGGCCATTGCATTCATTGTGTACTGGGAGTTAATCATTCTAACAGTGCTGTCCTAATCTTTTTGTTCCCTTTTTAAATAATAGAAAGCTGGGATTCAAGAAAATTAAATAACTTCTAAGATCTCAATAGTTTGTAGCAAAGCCAGGATTCAAGTCTGTTTGTAAAATTCATATTCATTCTATATTTCTCAGAAGAGAAAAAGCAGATCCCACACCAGATAGGTAAGATGAGGCAAGTTTAGGGACAAAATAATACAGTAAGCACTCCATTACCACATACCTTTTAATATACTTGAAACATTTTCTAACTAATGTGTCATTTCTTCCAACAGTGCATTTTAAAACCACTTCATTTTAAATGTGCAATTAGAAATTCAGACCATAAGAATGGCATCTTATGGATGGGTATTTCTTGAGATTTCACAGAATGACACAATCCAGTCTGGAACATCTTTCTTAATTTTGGTTTTTCAAATATGAAGCTTGATTTTTCTTAACCTCAGGTTTTATTTAAAGGACAATTAGCCTTTGATAATGTTCAGCTCCTGGCTAAGTAGCATCTATTTTTGATGGACATTCACAAAGGAGACTAAAATCTCCTCCTGTGGAGGAGACAAATAACATTTCCCTTTTGGAGAAGCAAAAAAAAAAAAAAAAGAAAGAATCCCACATAAAGTCTTTGGAAATAGTTATTATTTCTAAATGTAAATCTGGTTTGTTATGGACTTTAGGAGAACAAATTCTAAAAAAGCATATGAAGAACAGGTGAAGCTGTTTAAGTCCATTATTTACTATGGGCTCTTAAAGAAACTTGCAGTTCACGAGGGGTTATTGGAGCCAGTTACAGAAACGGAGCTCCACCAACAGCTTTCTAATTGAATCTCAAAAGACTGTAATTGTGTTCCACTCGGTAGTCAGCCTCCATTCCATGCGGCTACAGTCGGTTGTAGGTAATCAGATTACTCATGGGTTACTGCCTGCAGCCTGCAGGAGAGTGCCAGGAGTAAGAAGGCAACACGTTGTAGGGTTAATGAAGCTTAATATGGTGCCAATATCACACTGAGCCATTGCCTACAGAGTGAGAAAGGATTATATCCCATGTTAATATGCCATTTGACCCGTGCCAGAGAAGCAGTCTAAATCACTGAATAAGTATGTAAGTCACCACTGAGAAGTGTTTGCCATGCCAGCTCTCATTGCTGTGAAAACTAGTTGTTCCCTATCTTGTGAATTCTAACTTTGGTGCTCTTTAAAGTACAGTTTCAACATTGGCTCCTAACATCCCTGGAAAAGCCATGTAGACATAAGATACTCTAAATTGGAGTCAACGCAAGGAAATGCACATGCTTTTCTTCCGTCGGATCTAAACTCCTCTGGACACTAAATCTAAGGTCAATGGACTGCAATTTCGCAACATTTGTCAATGGTTTCAGTTCCCCAAACTTGCCTTTTAGATGTTTAGGCCCTTTTTTAGCCTTGGGATTCTTACTGCTAATTAAACTTTTGACCAAATGGTATCCCAAATTACACCTCTGCAGCAAGTGCAGAAAGCTCAAAGAATCCATAGATAAAATATCAAAACTTAGTCCAGTTCATACTGCAAAAGCTGAATCTTGTAACAGTAGGATAATAGGACCAACCACTCTAAAGTCTCCTTATTCCCCACTATGCTCTTAACATTTTAGGATGGGAAAGAAGGAACTCTCAGTGGTATAGTTAACACACTGAAAAACAATTCTATTAGAAAATCTTGATTATATTCCTAAATACATAACAAAACTTCTAACATCAGAAAACTCCATATGATTTTCTACATGTTAGGTCATTAAAAAAGTTTTAAGAAATTATTTAAATCCCTAGGTTATAGAAGCAAAGGATTAATACAAGTTAAACAGAATCTAGAGCAGAGATGTCATATTTTCTTCTTGCACTCCTTTTATTTATTGTTTAAAATAAGAAATAACATGCAGAAGATGCAAATTCCAAGAGATGCAGAAGAGTTTAAAATGAAAGCAAGTATATCTCCCATTCCTTACCGTGACCAGTTACTTGTATTTCTTTTCAGAAATTTTCAACCAGTGGTATACCTTATGTATATACATAGTACACTGCGTGCATCTACCTTTATAGTTTACCATCTATGAGTCTGCCTATGTATGCTTATGTATATGTTATCTAATTCCGGGCTTTATTGGTAGGATTTATAATCAGTTTTTCTCTTTTTGTGAAACAAGATATAACAAAAGAGCAAAAAAATGAACAATTTGATTTTATTTTACATAATATGCTATGTAACTAGATTATTTCCAGAACCTCAGAAGTTTCCTAACGTAGCCCCAATCCAGAACTGCCAGAAACTTCATATGAATGGAATAACATGGCATGTACTTTTTGTATCCATATTCTTTTGTTTGACATTATTTCTGTGAAATTTATCTAAGCTGTTGTGTGAACAGTTCACGTTTTGAAGACTTTAGAGTTGTTTTAGGTTCACAACAAAATTGAAAGGAAGGTATGGAGATTTTCCATATACCTCCTGCCACACATGCATGGCCTCCACCATTATTAACATCACCCTCCAGAGTGGTACATTTACTACAACTGATGAATCTACATTGACCCACCAGCCATAATCACCCAGAATCCATAGTTTACAGTAGGGAGTTCAGTCACTTCTATTATCATCTAATATTCCATTGTATGGCTGTCCTAAAATTAATTAGGCATTTGACTGTTTCCAAACTAGGGCTATGATGAATAAGACTATGAACATTATTTCACAAGTCTCTTGTTGTAGACAAGACATTAACAATGATTTCTATTGGTTAATACCCAGGATTGAAATTACTGGGTCAGAGGGTATATGTATGTTTAGCTTTAGTAGGTGTTGCTAGTTTTCTGAAGTGATTATAACAATAAACATCAAACCAGTACTGTATTAGGGTTCCAATAGTCCTACATTCTTGCCAAGGCTTGGTGCTATCAGCTTTTTTCGATTGTAGCTGTCCTGATGGGTCTCTTACAATTTTAATTTGCATTCTTCTCATAACTAAAAATGTTGAGCAACTTTTTATGCTTATTGAAAATTTGAGTGTCCTCTTTTGTGGAGTGCCTATTTAAATATTTGGCCATTAAAAAAATATGTTCCCTGTATTCTTTTACCTTATTTATTTTTAGGAACACATTACATATTCTACGTATAAGTCCATGGTAAAGTATACGTGTGGCAAATATACTCACCCAGTTGGTAACCTGCCTTTCACTCTCTTAATGTTGTCCTTTGATAAAGCTTAGTAATATCTTTTTACAAACTTACTGAGGCACAACAATCTGTACATCTAAAATGTACAATTTGAGAAGCTTTGACACGTTAAGAATCATGAAGCCATCACTACAATGTAGATAATGAACGTGTCTATCACCCACAAAGTCTCCTCATATGAATTGTAATGATCCTTCCCTCCCCCATAGGCAACCACTGGTGTGCTTTCTCTGTGTATTAATTTGCATTTTCTAGAATTTTATATAAATGGAACCACAGAGTATGTAGTCTTTGTATTTGGCTTTTTACACTTAACACATTTACTATAAGATTTATCTTTGCTGTTACCTGTAACAATAGTTCTTTCCTTTTTATTTCTGGGCAGTTTTCCATATTTGTTTAACCATTCACCTGTTGCTGGACATTTTGGGTTGTTTCCAGTGTTGACCATTATAAATAAAAGTGCTATGAACAATTGTAAAAAAGTCTTTCTGAGGCTATTAACTCATATATTTCATGGGTGAATACCTAGGAGTAGAATGGGTGGGTTGTATAGTAGGTGTATGCTTAAATTAAAAAAAAAAATACTGCCAATCTTTTTTTCCCAAAGTGTTTGTACTATTCTATATTCCAAGATGTGGTGTATGAGAGTTCTGGTTGCTCCACAATGGTGCCAACCCTTAAGTAGGAATTCTCTAATATCAATTGGTGCTGACTTGGCATTGAATATATTTTTGCATGCTTATTTTCCATATGTATATTTTCTTTTGGTGAAATAGCTAGTCACATATTTTGCTCATTTTCAGGCGGGCTATTTGTCATCCTGTTCTTGTCTTATAAGAATTCTTTGCAAATTCTACACCCAAATCTTTTGTCAGAAACATGATTTGCAAGTATTTTATCCTACGTGGATAACAACATGTAAGAACAAGTTTTACTCTTGCTCAAGAGCAATTCCTTGACCTTATTCCTTAATAGTTTATGCTTCTGTGTCTGAAGAAATTTTTGTTAAATGAGAAGTTTCTAAGGTATTTGTCAATGTTTTCTTCTAGAAATTTTATAATCTTAGCTTTTAGATTTAGGAATTTGACCCACTACGATGTAATTATGGTATGGTGTATCATGTGAGGGAAGTGTCAAGGTTGTTGTGATGCTTTTTTTTTTTTTTGGTTATTCCTACTATGGGTTCTACTTTCTTAAAAATGATAAAAATTCCTCAATTAAATTGTTTTGGCATCTTTGTAAAATAAATAAATAAATAAATTGTATGTGTGTGAGTCTATTTTGGACATCCTATTAAGTTCCAAAAATCCATGCCTGGTTATTATAACTTTATAAGTCTTGATAGCAGATAATATAAATTACCTGACTTTACTCTTTTCAAAGTTTTTTCAACTCTTCTAGGCCTCTCGTATTTCTATATAAATTTTAGTCAGTTTGCTGATTTCTACAAAAGAAGAACATGATTTGATTTTGACTATGGTTGTATTAAATCTACAGATTAATTTGGGTAAAATGACTATCTTTGCAACACTTCCTAAAATCACATCTATTACACCTCAATCTCAGGCTGAATGTCTAAGATGCTATCATCTAAATAGGGTCCAGGTGACCTTAGGTATGGATTTTTCAGGTTAAGCATCTTGAGTATATTCCCTCAGGATCTGAATGTATGTGAACTAAAGAAGTGAACTGTCTACCTCCCATATACCCAAAATACAGTGGTGGGAGACATTAAATAGATGCTCTTGTATAGGAAGGATAAAAAAGAAAATAAAAATGGGAGATACACAATCATTGGTGGTCCGTCATAACCGTATAATCTGGACAAGCACATATTCCCATTTCCTTTATTAGGATTTAGTCCTGCTGTCTGACAATAATTCTCCATGGCTCTTGGTTCTTCTCTTTGAATTGTCTTTCCTTCTGTCTAAAATGTAACCCATGACTACAGCTTAGTACTCTTCCCTGCCTGCTTCCTCCCATAGAAATTTGGGTACACCCAGAGCCACTTTGCATTTCATACCATTGCTTTCCTTGTAGTTCAGGCTGGTAGTGTTTCTGTTAGTACAATTATCTAAAAATTTAAGAATTTTCAAGAATCTTTTTGGGGTTTACTTCACTAAACAAAAAACAGTCACAGAGAGTTTTGAGTGAAGTCTTTTCTACCTTTGGCTCCTAGTAAAGTTTCTGTGGAATAAGGCCCTAAAATTATTAGAAGACTTAATTTTTAATTGAGAAGAAATGTTAAGCTTGCTCTTAAGAGTCTTTGATGGACTTTTTGTCTGTTTGAAAAGGTATAGGAAGCACCACCTTAAATCCTTCTGAAGTTTTAGGAACTGCTTTAAAGTCATTTTTAGACCATGGTTTCTTGACAGTGCCCTGGATTTGATCTTGGCCTGAAACTATTTCCTAATTTGAGAATAGTTTACCATCTGGAGACATTGGGAATGAGAAACTGTTTTATTTTTGAACCCAAGTCCTGGATTCTTTATATTAATAGATTTTTTTCAGCTCTTATTTCTTTAGTTCTTCTCATTTAATACAAGCAGCTAAAGAGATCAGGTGGAATCTTCAGCAGCCTGGAATTTTTTGAGGCAGATCACCTAGTTCATATACATTTTCCACATTTTAATAGCTGATAATGCTGCTAAACTTCTTACCACTACATAACAAGGGTCTCCTTTTCTCTAGCTTGTAGTAGCTATTTACTCACTTTTTTCAAGTTCTCACTGACAAACTAATACCCTACAAACTTTGCTAATAAACTTTAGTATCTCCCTGCTACTGCTCACACCTTAGTGTCAAAGTCAATGCCCCATATGTTTAGGTTTGGCTATGGCAGCCCTCTATGTGGCATTCAAATATTTTCTGGTTATCTATGATGGCATGACAAGGCATCTCAAACTTAGCATGATGGAATAGCCATGGCCATTTAGTAGTACTGACTGAGTTCAGAGAGTTAATGGGTCCCAGCTAACTGGTTGTCACTGGGGGTTTCTCAATGTTGCTGTCAGATGGTGCCTGGGACTGGAGCCATCTCAAAGGCTTCCTCAAATGTCTGGTGGCTAACACTGGTTGCCATCTAGGACCTCAGCTAGGAGGTTCATCTCAGAATACCTACATGCTACCTCTCCATGTGGCCAGGACTTTCTTCCTCACAGTATGGTGTCAGAGTTTCAAGAGAAGATATCCCAATAGGGCCAGGCTGAAGATGCACTGATTTTTATGATGTAGTCACACAATTCATGGAGAATCATTTCCACTGCATTCGACTTCGATTCAAAGAAAAAGAAATTAGATCTCACCCCTTGATGGGAGTGATATGAAAGATTTTGCAGACATGTTGTATTTCTTAATTTTTAATTGAAATAAACTATTATATTTGTTTTAGGTGTACAACAGTGATTCAACAGTTACTGTTGTAATTACATTACTAAATGCTCACCACATTATGTGTAGTCACCATCTGTCATACAAAGATACTAAAATATTATTGACTATATATCCTCTCCTGTACTTTCATACATGTGACTTATTTTAAAATTACATGTTTGCACCTCTTTATCTGCTATACCTATTACACACATTGCTCCACCCCTCTCCCTTATGGCAACCATGCATCTGTTCTTTGGGTTTATGGGTCTATTTGTTTTTTCATTTGCATTGTCTTTTATATTATGTATAAAAGTGAAATCATGTGGTATTTGTCTTTCTCTTTCTGACTTATTTCGCTTAACATAATACCCTCTAACTCCATTCATGATGTTGCAAATAACAAGATTTCATTCTTTATAATGGCTGAGTAATATTCTGTTATATATATGTACCACAGCTTCTTTATCCATTCACTTATTGGTAGACAGGCTGCTTCCATATCTTGGCTATTACAAATGATGGTGTGATAAATATAAGACTGCATATATCTTTTTGAATTAGTGATTATGTTTTCTTCAGTCAATTCCTAGAAGTGGAATTACTGGGTCATATGGAATTTTTCTTTTAGGTTTTTGAGAAACCTGCATACTGTTTTCCATAGCGGATGCACCATTTTACATTCCCACCAAAAGTTTATTTGTGTGTTTTCCTTTTTTTTTCTTGTAATTAATTTCCAGTTTCATACCATTGTGGTCAGAAGAGATGCTTGATCTGATGTCAATCTTCTTAAATTTTATTGAGGCTTGTTTGTGGCCAGACATGTGATCTATCCTGGAGAATGTTCCATGTGAACTTGAAAAGAATGTGTATCTGCTGTTTTTGGATCCAAAACAGTTGCATATATCTCTCTTAAGTCCACTTAGTCTAACATTGTTGAAAGTCACCTTTTCCTTACTGATTTTCTGTTTGGATGATTTACCCATTGATGTAAGTGGAATATTAAAGTCACCTACTATTATTGTATTACTGTCAATTTCTCCCTTTATGTCTGTTTCTCCTTTTATATCTGTTAAAAATCCTTTATATATTTAGGCACTTCTTAGTTGCTTGCATAGATATTTATAGTTGTTACATCTTCTTGTTGGATTGAGTCCTTAATATTATATAATGCCCTTTGTCTCTTTTTACTGTCTTTGTTTTAAAGTCTATTTTATGTGATAGGAGTACTGCTATTCCATTTTTTTTCATTTTTATTTGCATGGAACATCTTTTTCCATCCCTTCAGTTTCAATAATTGAATCTGAAATAAGTCTCTTGTTGGCCACATATAGATGGGGTTTTGTTCTTTCATCCATTCAGTAACACTATGTCTTTTGATTGTAGCATTTAGTCCATTTACATTTAAAGTAATTATTGATAGGTATGTACTTATTGGCATTTTATTCAATGTTTTCTGTTTTTTTGTGTGTGTATTCTTCACTGATCTTACCTTATTTTGCTCTCTTCTCTTGTGAGTAATAATTTTCTTTAGTGTTATGGCGGGATTCCTTTCTCTTTATTTTTTGTGTATCTATTACAGGTTTTTGATTTTTGGTTACCATGGGTTTCGTATATGATGTCCTATATATATAACAGTCTGTATTAAGTTGATAGTCACTGCGTTCAAACGTACTCTAACAGCACTGTATTTTGTAATCCCCTGCTCCATATTTAATGTATATGATGTCTTCCTTTATACTCTTTTATTTAGTGATTTCTTTAACTAATTTTGGAAATAATTGATTTTACTACTTTTTCTTTTAACCTTCATCTTAGCTTTTAAGTGATTGATCTACTACCTTTGTTATGTTTGCTTTCACCAGTGAAACCTTTTCCTTTTCACAATTTTCTTTCAATTATGGCCTTTCCTTTTGCTCTTCAATAAGTCCTTATAACGTTTCCTTTAAGGCGGGTATAGTGGTAGTGAATTTCTTTAACATACGTTTATCTGAGCTGATCTTTATCTCTCTTTTAGTTCTGAATGAAAACTTGCTGAGTAGGGTATTCTTGATGTAGGTTTTTTTCCTTTGAGCATTTTGAATATATCACTCCACTCCCTTCTGACCTATAGAGTTTCTGCTAAAAAATTAGCTGATAGCTTTGTGGAATTTCCCTTGTATGTTACTTGTTTTTCTCTTACTGCTTTGAAGATTCTCTTTCTTTGATCTTTCACATTATAATCTTTATGTGTCTTGGTGTGGACTTTCTTGAGTTCACCTTGTTTGGGGATCTTTAGCTTCTTGGACCTGGTCGTCTGTTGGCTTCTCCAGATTATGGAAGTTTTCAGCTATTATTTTTCAGATAAGTGTTCCACCCCTTTCTCTCTGTCTCCTCCTTCTAGGATTCCTATAATATGAATGATACTACATTTGATGTTGTGCTAGAGGTCTTTTAACCTATCCTCATTTCTTTTTATTCTTTTTTTTCTCGGCTGTTTAACTTGACTGCTTTCATTTATTCTGTGTTCCAAATTTCCAATCCATTCTGCATCCTCATATCTTCTATTAATTCCCTCTGGTGTATTTTTCATTGATTTTACTGTATTCTCTATGATTATTATTTTTTAATATTTTCTCTTTATTGAAGTCCTTCCTGAGGATATCCATTCTCTCATGTCCAATGAGCATCTTTACTCAAACAAATACTTTGAACTCTTTATCAGGTAAATTGTTTAACTCTGTTTCATTTGGTTCTTTTTCTGTAGTTTTGTATTTTTCTTTTTTAAGCATATTCCTCTGTCTCATTTTATTTGACTTTCTGTTTGTTCTATGGACTGGGTGAATGAGTGACTTCTCCCAGTCTTGAAGGCATGGCCTTCTGTAGGAAAGTCCCCTGGGTCGTCTGTGTGTGCTTGGCTACTCTGACTGGCTGAAGGCTGGATGAGCCTGGGCTGGGGTCCTGCCGTGCCAGGACTCCCTGGATGTGGTCCAGAGGGCTTTTGGGTGGGCATTCATTCTGGGATTCACTGACAGGAAAGCTGGGAGTACTGGGGGATGGTCTGGAGTCTCCCAGGTGGGTGCTGGCTGTAGCTGCACTAACAGACTAACAGGGCAGCCAGGAACCAAAGGGGTGTAAAAGAGGGGAATCCAGGTGTCATCCGAGGCTGTGCTGATGTGGAAGCCTGGGTCAGAAGGGTTGCAGGTGGGGTGAATCCATGTGAGCACCATGCTAATGAATCCTTGGTGGCGTGCTGGCTCTCAGGTTAGCATGTTTGGGTGTGCGTAGGGGCCAGGAGGCTTATGTGTGCCTCAGTTATGTGTGCCCCAACTCTGCTCCTATCCACACTACCAATGTGTGGGAATAACATACACAATGACTCTTGCCACCACCTCCAATCCTGGAGAAATTTCTAACATTTTTGCCACTGTTTGGTGGGTCCTCTAGTTCTGAATATTGGCTTCCTTCACTCAGAGTGTAGTTGTTTTTAGAATTGTATTTTTTTTCCTGTGTCCCATGGTAGGCAAAATCTGTATTCAAGTCTTCAGTGACATCCTTCCCTACTTCACTGTTGTGGTGGGTTGGGGTTCCTGCTGTTACCATTTCTCCATCTCTCCTGCCATTCTTTAATGTGGTCTATCCCTTATTGTGCAAAAGGCCTCAGTTCTTCCTCAGGAAATGCTGTATGTGTAAGTATAGATTTGGGGTATATGTGGACGAGGCTGTCCAGGCTCTTTCCCTCTGCAATCTTGGATCTCTCCTCCTCTTTTTGTTTTTATAAACTTACTTTCTGTTGATAAATATTTGGAATGTTTCCAATTTTTACTAGCATAAACAATGCTGTAATGAATAACATTGTAAATATATCCTTTTTATTTTCATGAATCCTTTATATTTTATGGTTATTAATTTTGTTATATTCCTTTCAAATATTTTCTTTCAGGCTGGTTCCTTCTCCTGACTTTGCTTCATTTTTTTAGGTCTCATTGGCAGTATCAACTAATCTCTGACACAAACTGGGATTACCACTAAACTTTCCAGACCAGCAAGATAAATAATCTCATTCAGAACAAATGATCAACTAATGTACAGATCTACCTCTTTGTCTTCAGACCAGTTATCTTGCCTAATGTCCTTTGTTTTTTTAGTGGCATAATTTGGGCTCTTCTCTCATTTGTGTAAGGGAACTTTAGGAAAGCCCATGGTCTATTAATCCTGAGAGGGCATGTCTATCTCTCAGAGGTGGTGTGAAAAATTTTTTATGACATGGAGTTAGAGGCAATTAGAGAATGATGTTTTTAGAAACAAAAAAAGTGATGTTATGCATTCAACCATTAATCACTGTTTTAATATGTTAATAATATAATAATAGTTCTAATATTTAGTTCACTGTTTCTCATATCACTACCCTATTTAAGCCTTCCATTTATGTTTTTAATCTTTTTTTAATTTTTTTATTTTGGTATCATTAATATACAATCACATGAGCAACATTGTGATTACTAGAGTCCCCACTACATACCCAATTACAGTCACGGTCCATCAGCGTAGTAAGATGCTATAGAGTTACTACTTGTCTTCTCTGTGCTATACTGCCTATGTTTTTAATCTTAAATACTTAAAATTCTGGACAGAAACCTGGAGAGATCATTACCGAGTTCCACTCTCATTCTTCCATCACTGCACAACTGTCTTTCTCAGTAAAGAAACATATGAAACTTAACATTATCAAATATCCATCAAATTCTATCAGAAAGCATCATGTGTGTCAGTAATCTGGTCTGGATGTTCATACAGAAAATCTTTATGTTGGCAGAGGGATGGGTTAGTAAAAGCAGAGTCCTCATAGCGATAATCCCAACACCTTACTTTCCCCTTTACTTACTCCAAAAGTCGTTGAATCTAGGACCAGTGTTTTGGTTCATTTGCGGTAGAAAAAACCTACTTCCCAGGATGAAGGCACCTGGAGGCTTAGAAAGGAATCAGGAACAGGAGGATGATGACTTTCCCTCCTCTTTGCTCTCATAAGGGTGTGACATCCAAACACTGTAGTTTTCATTCAAGGACCAAGTGAGTATCATGTCTGCAAACCTTCTTAAGTGGAACCATCCAGTGCAAAGAGATTATGTAAATTCTTCCTAAATAGTGGTATAAGCCCTAGGAATAAGAGGACTGTAATAAAGAACAAAGTTCGCCACACTCTGCACAAACAGTCTCATGGCCATCATGCCCCTTTTGTTAGCCTATGTGGGGCCCACCCAGGGGTGCTGCACTGATAGGCCATATCTGCTCTTGCAACTTGTAACATCTTCATTTGTACTAAATTTTGAAACATTTCCTAGATAAATGGATCTACTGTACAAGTGGTCTCTTTTTTTCTGCTGCACAAGCTAAAGCTTATCTGAAATGCTGAATTGATATTTGAGTAAGTTGCCTTGCTCCATCTACGACCAATTTTGAATCTGATTTTATTAAGCCTTTGGGTCAGGTGCTATAGCAGTGACTTTCACCTCCCTTTCATCATTGATAAGAAATACATGATACAATTTGCAATGCCATTGCAGCCTTTTAGACTATGTTGCCCAGTCTTGCAGGAAGTGGTAACCATATAACTAAGTGTGAACATAAGATGAAAAAGAAAATTACTGAGTGAGGCTTCCAGGAAGGCTCAGAGAAAACAAGGGCAAACTTTTGCACCACACCCTCTGCAATTCTTTCCTATGGCCTGATATGTGGGTGTGATGGATGGAGTTTTAGCAGCTATTCTGGGCTATTAATGAGATTGGAATGTGTAAATGGAACCCAAATTTGTGTCCCAAACAACAGAACTATCAGTTGACTCTGGACTGCTTAGTTCCTAAGTTCTTTTATAAGAGGGAGAAATATTTATTTATTTATTTTTATTGCAAACCAGAAACCCAGGTGCCAAAAGACAGAAATATATTTATTTGGTTCTGGAGATGCTGTAATTTTTCCTTTAACTATTCATATATAAAATGTAACTCTCCTGAATATGTGTGCTATTTCCTTATTAAGGAAACTGATTTGATTTCTTAGCATCAAATATGGAAGAAAATCTGGACAAGAAGGTAATTTCTTTTGTAGTTAAAGTTTTAAATTGTGGTTCTACTCTCTAAGTACTTGGGCATTTTAGTTACATATTTATTACATTTGGAATGTCTAGGACAATGAATACCAGCATCTACTTTGTACATGACTGTTCCCTCATTTCTCTTATCTAATTTTCATGTGCAGTGCTGTCCAAGAATACAACCAATACAGCCAATAACAGATCTAATTTATTTTCGATACTGCCAGATTACCAGCCATTGATGAACTCAGTAATCTCCCACCTGTTAGAAAATATAAAAATTTAGCCACACAAAAATACTGAGGCTGTACATGTGTATTATTGAGGACAGTGACACATAACTTACCTGACCATCAGAGGCACAGCATCCTCTGTATCCTGTGGCTGTGTTACAGATGGACGGATACCAGACTGAGAGGGAACTGCCTGTCACCAATGGAGAGTGCATAGGGGGACTGGACGGATCACTGTTGGATGCACAGTGAACATCTGGAAAGACTGCTGGGCAACTGCCTTAGCAATTCCTTACATCTATGAGTCTGTTATTTTCACTAATTGTAACAAATTGTCTCCCTTTGCATTTTCTTTCACATTGGCAATGTGAAGTTCAAAAAGATTTCCAAAGAGTTTAGCATGGAGAATACAAGCAAAACAAAAGCAAGAATGGAACTTTCTAGCAACCCTGAACTGGATGGATGAAGAAAGAAATAACCTTCTTGTCCAGGAAATGACTGATGGGCTGCTGAATTACCCCATGTGGATGGTGCTCATGTCTGTGTGTGTTTGTGTGTGCAAGCGCATGTATGCACTTTACCTTTGTCTTTCCACTTGTATCTGAAGGTGTCTTTAAAATTTTTCTGTTCCATGTATGCCTTGCTTTTTTCCTATTTTTCTTCTTCAGCTATCCTTCTCATTGTGAGCTATATTTATATTTATGAGTTATTTCAAAGTCCTTTACTCTAAATTCTTCTCTGTGTTAACAATAAATAGCTGTTTAATTTTGTACTCTTTTTGCCTATCGCCTTATCATCTTTTTGTTGTCTAAGGATGAGGTCATAGAACTGATATGAGATACATATTACATTGTCTTTACTCTATCCAAAAACAAACAAACAAAAGAATATCTTCAGTTCAAAATAGCTGTCTAGACATGGTACCTCTATAAGTTTTAATAAGATAACATGCAAAATATTAATATAATAGTCCTATGGCATTACAGAAAGACTAGATAGGATACTATCCTCAGACCAAAATAATCGAGTGATTTCTGTAAGATAATCACAAGGAATCAGCTCTAAAATAAGTATTTTTTAATTTTTAAAATAGTTTCCTTAATTTTTAAAATTACTGTAAAGTAATTCAAGGTCAGAGAAAGTGTAGGCTGGGAAAAGGAGAAGGCCATAGACAGTTGGCTATAGAATGGCCCTTACTGGTACCTCCCACTTAGATAAGCTGGTTCCACTATTTTTGGGGTATAAAATGGGGTACATCTCACTTTTAGAATGCATTTGATAGTCCTGATGCAAGAGATTCCCAGAATGAGTACTGAGGGCTATAGAATCAGGGCAGTTCTCCATCCTGCTCATAGTTGCTAGAGGAAAGAGAGACTTATACCTAGAACAGTAGTTACCAACACTTGTTAAAGAAAGCCCACTAAATGTATTCCCTTTCCCCTCCCACACAAACACAACATTGCCCAGATTCTTGCAATCAAAATCTTCATTCTCTGCTAGTGGAAGAGAGATTTTCACTTCAACTTACAACATATATAGCATTTCCTGATACACAAAAAAATTGAGGAAAGAGAAGAGCATGAAAGAGGCCCACTACATGCAACAAAAGGAAGAAAAATATTAAGGAAAATTGTTGATGGAAACAAATGTTCACATTTACTTAGGGGTAATAATTACATCTATATTAATTTTTGCAGGCATAAGAAAATGCATTAAATCTAAAAAGCAGCAAAAACAGTAAGAGATTTCTATGAAAAGGAAGTTCTCAAAATTCACAAATCCTGAAGACTAATCATGGACTTAAGACAAAATGCAACAGATAACTGAATATCAGAATTGACACTGCCAATTGGTATATAAATTGGTGAAATGAAAACAGAACCAAGAAATTCTTCTAGAATATAACACAGAGGTAAAAGAAAGAAAATATACAAAAGAAACATTAGGAGACATAGAAAATAGGACAGTGGTTCCATGATGAATCAAAGAAGGGTTTCAGAAGAGAGAGAGGGAAAGCAATACTTGAAAAGATCAAAGAAGAAAATATTTCTAAGATGAAGACAGACTTTTCTTAAGATTTAAAGACATTTTTGCACATCAATAAGGAAAACAAAAAGAATACTAGATTTTCCCTAGTGAAATTTCATAGTAGTGGTGTGAGAAACAACCTTCCAGAGAACAAAATTTTAGTTTACTGTAAAAGATAATCCTCAGACTCACATCAGACTTCTCATCTATAGCACAGATAGTAAAGGACAAGGAATGATTTTCTTCAAAGTACTGGGAAAACACAATTCAGAATATAGATTTCCTTTCATATTAAGTTAAATTAACATTTGAGAGCAGAGGCCAAGGAAATCAAGCTTAATCATAAAAGGTTCAAGAGAACTTATTACTGACAAAACAGTTGTAAATGGATCACTGAGGATATACACTAGCAAATGTGGGAACTAAAACTCTAAAACATTTTCTAAAAATGGGCAGGATGAGATTGATGTAAATCAGAAATTTAAATCATGTTAAAAAATAATATTTCATTTGGAATGAAGATGAAATCATTTTCTTATTTTCAACGGTAATGGGAAGTGCACTAAATCCTTCTTTTAAAAGTGAAAATGATAGTACTTCATGAAAAGGATGGGCTCTATACCTCATGAATATCAAAGAGAAGAGTAGCGATAACCACCCAAATGTAGTAAGGCATACCATATTGAAGTCAGTGATAAGACAATAATACTAATCACTATTATTGTTCTAATTTATTCTCTAGGACTTAACCAAAATAATTTTATATAACACAAACATTTGAAAGAAAACCCAAAAACTGTTAATGTTTTCAAAGTTTGATTGTTTACAAAGAAAATAATTAGAAAACATGAAGATTCTATTAATAGAATTTAGTAAAGTTCCCATATATTAAATCCATTTACAAAAAACAGCTTGGGTAATTGCCAATTAGAGATTAACAGAAAAAATACCATTTTAAAATAGTAATAAAACTAAAAAATATATAAGAAGGAACTCATGATAGTAAAAGTTATATATTAAAGGCATTGACAGAACTCAATTGAAAGATAAATAGGAAACCCTGAGTAAATGGAAAGAAACATATGTAGATGTAGGATTCAATATTATAAAAATATCAATTCTCAAACTAATCTGTGATTTCAATTTTGCTTCAGTCAACAACCTACTGGCATTGGGTTTTTCTTTTTTTCAAAATTAACTTTGAGATAATTTTGAGCTTACAGAAGAATTTATGAAAATAGTACAGAATTCCCATATACTTTTTACTCATCTGTCCTATAAATAAACATCCTAACCTGAGAGTATTTATCAAAACTAAGAAATTATCCTTGGTAAATAATACTAAAGTAGAGAATGTATTAGAGTTCAATGATTTTTTCATTAATTTTTTTCCTCTTCCAGATTTAACACAAGAACCAGATACAGAGAATAAGGAAATAAAAGTTAAATACAGTGTGGTATCGAAGTTCCTGGCTACCCCAGGAAGGTGAATAGTAGCATCTCCTGTCTCCCTGAAGGCACCATCTCTCCTTAAATGTTTGGGACTATTTGCTGGGTCTCCTCTCTGATGGGTTCAAAATAGGTTATAAATTGAAGTTAGTCTGGCTTTTTTTTTGTTGCAAGGGTGGGTGTTATCTCCCTTCATCTCTATGTCTCAGGTAGAAACTGGAATTGTCCCATTGAGATTTTTAAGAAACTGAATAGTGATTTCCTGGAAATGGAAAAGACTAGCCAACAAAATGTCTTAAAAGAAGAATAATAAGGCAAGATTTTTCTTCCAAATATTATAAAGTTACCTTATTATGTTTTTAATATTTTACTAAATTATAACAGATACTTTAACTGAAACAGAGTGATTTTGGTAGAGAAAAAGTGCAACAGATCAATGGAACAGAATTGATTTTCTATATTAATAAATATGATAATTTAATATATGATAAAGAGGATAATTCAAATGGCTACAGGAACAATGTAGCCCTGGGGTCTGTCAGGTACCACCTATATTGGTGTGTTAAGGCTGTCATAACAAAGTACCACAGACTGGGTGGCTTAAATATGATATAATAATTTAATATATGATGAAGAGGATACTTTAAATCACCAGAGATACACATCATTTGCTAAAAGATTTAGGGACAATTGGCTATCCATTAGAAAAATACGTTTTTTATATCATAAAATTCACAATAATAGCTTTCAAATATACTGAAGATCTAAGTATAAGGAAAACTAGTAAGGAAAACAGGGTATTATATGTATGAAATTATAGGATAATATTTTTGTAATCTTGGCATGGGAATGCTCTTTCTAAGAAAGATGCCAAACCCAGACACTACAGAGAAAAAGACTGAAAATTCTAACCAACTAATAATAAATATTTTTAGAAATATCTGTATAGCATAAGACATAATGAAGTTTAAAACACAATTACAGGACAAGAGAAAACCTTTTTTTATATTTGCTTTCTCTATATGACTCCATAA